>QPHH01000017.1:538587-579724 GCA_003574815.1 Aspergillus spinulosporus | reverse complement strand
AAAGCCTTCTTCTACGTACGATATCCCCAGCCGCGCATCGACCCCAAGGGATGAGTTATTCGAGGAACAGGCTGATTACTGTCTCTTATACACATCTAGATGTGTATAAGAGACAGCCCCAACTCCTCTCTCCCCTTTCTATCAAGTAGTATAAAGTACGATCCCCCTTCAAGAAGTACCGGAGCGAGCAGTACTAGGTCATCAAGCTCACGACTCCCATCGACCCTGCTGCACGCATCCGAGTGCCTCTCTCACTGGCAACCATCTCACCTATTTCCATTCCGTAAGTCAAATCGATGTTCCATGCGGAATACAGAGCGCCCACCCGAATTTAGTGACGGCGCTTCGAATAACACCCTAGTACTGGCTCTGCTAACTTTGTCCTCTGCAGACAGGGGCAGTACCACTGCAGTCCAATTTGGAATCCCACTCAACCTGCCTATTCCGTGTTGCTACATAATTGAAACAAAAGTACGAACTATGGTTCGAGTCTCGATTAGTGCAGGTCTCGATCTTTTGCACCCCTTTCTCCTAGACTAGGTAGACCGTATCCGCGGTAGCGTGGTGCCTGTGCACTGCATCTGCTCCCGCAGCAAAGGGCAGGACAGGATTTGTTTGCTGTACAAATAACAAATAGGTAGAGGCTAGGCATGCAACTAGAGAATCAGCAGCTTGTGCTGACAACCGAGCTTGACAATGGGCATAGTCGGGCACTATTGTGTGGGTCCATAATGGGATTATGAGTATCTTGTTCTTAGCCACGCAAATAGGATTCGTTTCTCTGCAAGGATACGCTGCGCTTCGTGCATTAGTGCTGGGCTAGTTGCATGGGAAGACACTCCAGATTCAGCTATAGTGCTTTGGTAGGTGGCAGAGTCTAACAACCAGAGTGAAGAAGAGAAGAGACAAGACAATTAAGTACTCCGTGAGTAAATTAGATAAAGTGCTGAATTCTTAAGTATATTTTATGTATGCAAGGACGAAACCCCAATCCCAAGCTCATCTGATCTAACGCCAACCACTGCTTCTGCACCTGCCCCTGCACCAGTAGATCTGCTGTACCCGTTTGTGTATAATAATGCGTGTATGTATGCATGCACCCGCTCGACCAGACCCTGTTAGTACATCCGAACCAACTGACAACTGCCGAAAAATAAGACGAAGTGAGAACTAAAAGCGAGCATGAGCATAAACATTAACAAAATTGGGGCAATACAGAAGAAGCTGACAGCAGAGCCAGAAAAAAAGTAAGCATTCCATCCTATCCTGTCCGTTTCGTGATCAACCTGATGTTTAAACAAAACGTGTCAAATGCGAGAGAACAGCATGCCAAAGGTCTTGAGGCAGCAGGAGGCTGCCGTGTCTCAAGTGCAGTCGTTCAAATAGCCTCGCAGGTGGCCTCCCTGCTTCTCGTCAATACGTACACTCAGAGAGCTTCACCGATTTGTCGCTGCTGATAAGTCCGTGGCACTTTGAACGTTTGAGAGCACAGATCTCAAACTAGCTGGGCGACAACTGGATCCACATAGCTGAATATGGGCATTTTAAAGCTCACACTGACAAAGTCATGAAGTAGTGAGATTGGATGGAGTCGATTAATGAATAAAGTTGTACATGCTTTATGGGTTCTCTATGGACGACTATCATACCCTGGCTGCGAAGGCTCAGGCTTTGGAACCAACGGCGACGGTTCCAGAGGAGGGATGCGATTGATTGACGGCGACATGGCATGCTGGCCGTTAGACTGCGACAGATGGCCGTGTAGACCCATAGCGTTCTCTCTCTGCCTCCGCTCCTCTTGCTCCGGCGTCATGCACTTCACAGGCGGCGGAATGGGCGCGTCCGGTGAGCTCCTTCCCATCAACTTAGGGCTCGGTTCTAGTTTTTGTACCGGAGGCAAAATTGGTGCTCCTCCCATGCCTCCAGCAGTCAAGGGCCTTGGTGACTGTTTGGTAGGGCTAATGCCAGATAACAAGTGATGAGAGTGCGGGGATGACGCCCGATTGGCGGTAGGTGTCGCTGCAAACGATCCATTTTCACTGTGGACTGACGAGAATGAAGTATGATGGCCGGTGCTGGGACGGGGTGTCTGATGCTGTCCATATGGCGTCCATGATGTAGGACCCGGAGCGGGGCCGTCGGACGAAGGCATTGGCGGGAATCCGGCCAGAGGACCAACATCACGGTTGCCTTGCGTCGGTGACATCGAGGGTCTGTTCTGAATGGGAGATGGGAGGGTTGGGCTGTGGATCGAATGGGAGGATGAAGGTCGTTGTGTGAGGGAAGGAGCGGGTGCGAGCGGGCCACAGCTATTAGGTGCAAAGTGTTGAATCGGATGTAATTGCGGCTGTTCATGAGACGAGACAAGTCCGTTCATGCCTTTCGGAGGGGAGAAAGGAGCGCGAGGCGGGCTGAAAGAACTCGCATATGATGACTGAGGTCGGCGTTCAGGAGAAGTAGGAAACGGAGGTTGGGTAGGCTGGGATAGGGAAGGCTGCTTCGAGGGCGACCCGTTGGCCACCGCATCCACGTTGGTATGCGGGACGGCTTTCGTCTCTGGATGACCATCGGCGTTGGAAGAGGGCGAAGAGCCAACCTTGAATTTGAGCGGCGGCAATTTCGGGAGCTTCGCTTCCTCCTCTCGGCGTTTGCAATCCCGGCAGACGAAATGGAAGTCCTCCCTCTCTGCCTCATCCTGCTTGATTCCGAGGCATTTGCTGTGCTGCCACACATTGCATTTCTCGCATGCAACACTATGGGAACCGTCGTCCTGTGCACGTCAGCAGAGTTCGAAGCTTCGGAGTGTCAAACTTACAATATTCTCACCGTGAACGCCACAGCCGGAGCAGTCAAAGATCCACTCGTCTTCCTGAGAAAGATCTTCCAGATTCTTCCGCTGCTTCTCTAGTTCAGCCTTGAGCTGACGTTCGGAAATCCGGCTTTCCCCTCTCTCAAGCTTCTTTTGCTCCTCTTGAATCCTTTCCAGCTCGGCCTCATGCAGGATGCGTTTCCTCTCACGCTCCCTGATCCGCTGCTCGCGAGTCATAATACGGGAACGCCGCTCATTCTCCATCTTCCTCAACCGTTCCTCCTCTTTACGAGCGGCCGCCAGCTCCTCCTCCCGCTTCCGCGCTGCCTCCATAGCCTCTCGTTCCTGTCGCTCCTTCTCACTCTTCTCGGCAAGACGACTTGACCTCTTAGCACCAGCGAGGAGTTGGAGGTTGATAAGCTCCTTTTCGCGCTTGATCCTCTGACGCTCCTGGGCTGCTTGCTCTTGTTCAATAATCGGCATTACGTGCTCTTCAATCCTGTCTCTGAGTATCTTTTCATCTGCGTCCCTCGTATTCCGGATCGACTCCAGGAACTTCTGGTAGTCCTCCAGCGTAATGGCAATGCATTCCCACTTCATCGCCGCGTAGGGGTTCTCAGTGTCCACATTCACTTCAGTGTTATCCTCTTCAGACTCGTCATCGTGGTCTCCCCCGGTGACCTTTCTCCGCTTCGATGCTCTCACGGCTCGTGCACTCTTTCTCGTTGTTTTTGACTTCGACTTAGCCGGCTTTGGAGGAGGAAGGGGAGGATCAGTCCGGCGGTAGAGTCTATTGTCATCTAGAATATAATAGTAACGGCCTTGTCGATCATATCCAATCTCCTCAATACGCTAAGTCTATCAGCCTGCGTCGCAAAGATAGCGAGCGGGTAATGGTTTCTCACCCATTGTAACTGGTCGATCTCCCTTTGCTCCGGCATCTTATCACGGATCCGGTCGGGATTCCAAAACGTCCAGACTGTGAGCTGGTGAAGGACGCGAAGCTTCAAGAATACATCAAAGTCCAAGAACCGCTTTGGGACCTCGTCGTACCCGAAGGGATTGGGAAGATGAGGAGCTTTCGCATTGTACTGGCGTCGCGTATATTCGTCAAAATTATCGAATCTGCAGATATCAGATACAACTATAAGCTTCCGCAGTCATAATGTAGAGCGGGGACATCTACGTACGTTAGTCCGCGATGCGACGACACCCATTTAAGCAGACAAAGGCCAATCTCCAGGAGCTTCTCCGAGGGTTCAGGCTTGAGACACTCATTTTCCAGGTCCTATACAATACAAGTAAGAAGTCAGCACGCGAAGATCCACGAAACACTGGCCATCGCGCCCAATCTCCGCGGCCTAGGGCTGCTGCAGTCACGTACCTCAATTCCAAAATCCTCGTCAATTTTCATGAGTTTCCCAAAGATCGCAATATACTGCATGAGGTTCGCGAACTCCCAGCTGTTCCGAAGCTTCGTTAGCAGACTGGGCTCCTCGTGTGGCAGCTCTATCTGCTCCGGGGAAGCATCCGCCTCGGAGCGGGTGCGCTTTCGCGATACCATGAAGGCGGTTCAAGACCTAAAATGGCGCCGCAGCGCAGGGGCGAAATTCAGACAATCTGAGCTTTTGGCAACGTCTGTGACAATCTGCAGGCTGAAGGTAGGATATAAAAAAAAATATCGTGTAGAATTGCAGTTTTGAATACTAAAAATCAGAAAATGGTTTACTCCAAAAAGGTGGGCGTGTGCGAGCGAGAACGGATGAGCTCACAGAATCTCCGGGAGGCGCGTCGAGATCCGCCTCGTCAGGTGACCTCCGATAAGGCTGAGTGTGCAGTATTGCAGTTGGGATGGTCATGCACGCAACCAGAAGGGATTACTTGGAATTGATGATGTCAGAGTAAAAGTGTACAGATTCTTCTGTACCTCGAAGTAGGTAAAGTAAGTATAAACCAATTGCGACTAAAGAGGCAGAGTCTCAGTCAACTAACACATAACTAGATCTTGGTATCTCGCATCACAGGTCTATTTCACTCAGATAGAGGGCGGAAAAGACCAGAGGATAATGAAACATAACACAGCGCCGTCCATATCAATAATCCACGCCATCAAGCAGCCACGTACCATGATGACAGAAAGAAAACGTGTGTAGATAAACAGGGAATAAGGGAGCCCGAAGTTGGAAACAGAAACAGTAAAGGCAACGACAAGAAAGCAAACCCCTGGCCAACAAGAATCCAAACCCAGCCCAGTATGCTGATGAACACTATTGCCGTTGATCCCTCACTCAAACAGACCGTCTCCTGATGCCGGTGTCCTCAGCCCTTGCCGTCGACTTTTTTTTGTGCTTTCGTTTTTCCGTCATGCATGATATACCACAGTTGCGCCTTGTAACCATTTCGCCTGAGCCTTTCCATGCAAGTCGTAAGTGTATCAAATATACCAAAGAAATCGGAATCGAAATCGAAGGGAAACAATGCTTTTCAACTTTTCACATAGCAACACCCGCTGCGCCGTCGGACACATTATCGGAAAGGTTGATGAGAAGTTGGGCGAGACACCGCTTCGTCGCTGCATCGTCGCGGAGGACCGAGGAAAAGGTGGCGTCACGTAAAGGCTCAGGCAGACATTGGCGCAAGGCCTCGCGAGCACGGCTATTATCGCTCAGTCTATCAAGGTTAGAAAGCAATTCATATCACGGAGCAGAATGGACATACCGAAGGAAGCAGCGCACAACATGCTTGAGAAGTCTCACAGTCTGCTGTTCAACCAACTGAGTAACCATGTTGCTCAGAACTGTGCCCACAGCGTAGAACCTCTCATAGGTCGCGCATATGTACGCTAGGCCGATGTCATCCAGCAGAATCTTTTGAACAATGAAGATGGCCACTGTTTTGCTCAGCTCGGAGCCGGTTTCCATGATCCGAAGACAGAGCGGAATTATTTCGGTGGTGAGAAGGAAATTAATGACGTCGGAAGAGTCGTTCTTGACAAGTGCACCGATTACTCCTAGCGAAGTAAGACGGAGGTACTCGAACGGCCGGGATTTCGAGGTCGTATTCAGAAAGGGATAAAGGAACAGAGGGATATGGGCTGGTAGAAGTAATCGAGTCAGTAGGCGGTTTGTAGTGAGAAACACAGTTGCCACTTACCATTCAGGAAGAGAGTGCGGGTCTCATTATGAGAGGCTACACACTGTAGCAGAGCCAGAGCATTGCAAACCCGATTTGATGCGGCCGCCGTAAGTTGAGACGGGTTCAACAGCGGGTACACGGAGATTATTTCCTGCAGTAAAGCGGTCATGACACCTGAAGGCAGTCAGTCAGCGGCTGATATAGGACGCTTGATCGAAGGGGCCATACCAAAAGAATGCCAGATAACGAGTGCCAGCTCGGGTACCTGTTCCCTCTTCTTGCTGAGCTCCATCAAAGCAGCTTCCCTGCGATTCGGATCCAGGAGCTCCGCAACCCAAATAAAGACCTTGCGGTTCTCATCGCTGACTCCGCCATCGATCATCGACATGGCACTAGACAACGCGCCATCCCCACCAACGCCTCCGACGCCCAGTCCCTGAGCGGTATTGCTCGCTGCGGCATTGTTGGTCATGGCACCGGAGCCGGCCATGGCTATCCTCGAGTAGTGCTGTTGCTGAGCTGCGGCGGCGGCAGCGGCGGCGGCCTGCACCTGGGCATGCTGCTGAGCGACTAGCGAGGAATGTTGCTGGGCCTGGTGCGGGTGGTGCTGGGCCTGATGCTGCTGCTGCTGATGCTGCAACCAGGCAGCATCAGCCTGCGGGTACTGATGCTGATGGGAGAAGACGTGCTGACTTTGCGTTTGAAGCATGACGAACCGACGAGTGATCAGTCCTTAGGAGAGTGCTGTAATCTGCCCTGACCGACCGGAAAATTCAAATTGACGGCAGGGAGGGCTGGGGTAAGGAAGGAGTGATCAGTGTGTTGAGAGCGGGAGAGTAGTCATTGATCAATTTACCAAGCCGGTTGTAAAATAGTGAATGATAGAGGGACACTCGCCGAGAGTGAGTGGGAGAGTGTTGGCTTGGATGTGAAACGGTGATCGAGGCGAGCGAGGTTCGGGCTCCGGGAGGCGGGGAGACGCAGGTTCCGACCGGGGCTCAACTGACTCAGACCCGTCAGCTCCAGCTACCGCTAGCTAGACTCGTGCAATGCCCAATATCTTCACTCAAGTTCAATCCTGAGCAGAGGATACCAGGTCAATATACATTTATCTCTTGTTCGATCTCTCCCGCTGACGCTCAGTACTGCAAAGCCATACAGCGCAACTAAGCCTACCGGTATTCTACCGTCATGGCCCGTGCTCGTTACACGCAGTGCACGGGCTAATTTGACAGATGCATGGCTGACCAAGAGCAACGTACAAGATACAGGTTTACCTGTACCTAGAATCTAGGTTAATATGATACTGATTCGGTGCGATGTTTATGTGCATGCAGCTCCCTTACCAGCTGCGTCAAATATGCCCTGCATCGAAGCTTAACGGAGTGACTATACTCCGGCTGAACTACTTGCTGTTCATGCCGTATAACCTCTTGAAGACACTGTGAGGGGAATACTTGGTAAGGCTATGCACATTCTCGTCATTCAGTATTTACATTCAGAGTAGTATCAAACATGGAGCATCAAATGCGGAAAGAAAGCATACACACATCAAAGTCATTGCTCATAATACAGGTAATTTTCAGAGTGCACGGCCGTCGTAAGGCAGTCAAATACATCAGTCGTCTCGCCTCAGAAATATGAAAAGGAGGTCAAATCATATCGGATCTCATGGAATCATGTCGTCCACCTTCAACGTGTCATCGTCAATCGTTATACCCGGGACCTCGATCGCCCTGATCGCCTGCTCCGTCGGGTTCGTCGGCCTGAGCTCTCGCTCGCTAGAGACTGTTAGCGGGATGATCTATTGGACAATCGCGTGGACTGAACGTACTTGTGCTGGTGTAATAGCTATAATAGCTTGGGTACGTGTAAGAAGTGCTACTCTTCTCGTCGCTGTGGTCCTTCTTCCTTTTCAGTCCGAGACAAAGCGCAATCGCACCGAGGACGATGCCAATCGTTGCAAGCTTGCCCCATCCAGATCTATGCTCGTCCTCGTGTGAAGGCCCGGATGGCCGAGTGCCAAACCACGTGCGGCCAGGCCGGTGCGTATGATGCGAATGATGTTCTTCCACATATGTCTCTTCTCGTCTCCTTCGCCCAATGCCCAAACAGGCAAGAATGCTGTTCAAAAGTCCGCGTGCGCATAGGCAGAGGCAGAGGAGGAACAGCAAGAACACACCGGCGAGTGTTCCGACCACAATGCCCGCAATCGCACCGCCGCTCAAGCCGCCGTCGTCTGGAGCGTCGACCCCCAACGCTGGCGATCCATCGGTAGTAACGGGTGTCTCAAAGGCTTGAGTGGTTGTCGCAGTTTCAGTAACGGTGCTCGAGTCTGTCGGTCGTACGGGGGCCGTGGCGGTGCCAGTATTTGTTGCCCAGATCGAGGTAGTAGCTGCCAGAACACACTTCTTGTCGGAGCTACAAACTTCAGAAGCACTGCAGCAGTCGCTGCCACACTCACTCTCACCGAGATCACTTCGACAAGTCCCGCTCGTGCTCGTCGGAGCCGCGACCCAGCTACTCCATACAGATGTGCGTGTCTCGACATCGGTCTCAGTAACAACCCATGTGGTGCTGTAGGTTTCCCAGGTGCCACTTTCACTCCCTGAACCGCTGCTCGAGGAAGAACAAACCGCTTGGTTGTTATCGTCTGTAATGCATGTTTCGTCGGAGGCACAGCAAAGCTGGCTGTAGTAACCACAGGGGTTATCGCAGGACCGTTGTTCGAGCGAGCCCCCCTCAGTACCACTCGGCCCTAACGGTGTCGCATCGGCAGGTCGACACTGGCTCAGGAATGCGACAATCGAGATCGCAGTTTGTAGTAATCGAGAGGTATGCATTGCTATTATAGAAAATGACCGATGATCTCAAACGATCGGAAAAAATGCTAGCGAGAATGCTCTGACAGCCGCAATCGTAGGCTGCAGGGCCCCGAGACACTGACTGTCTTGACTCCGTCGCTCCAGAAACCCGCCGTGCGTTACTGCGGCTGCGATGGACAACGAGCGACGACTCTCTGAGTCAAACAGAGATAATGTAAAATATCTTTCGAAGTTATGAAGGAAATATTATGATAGCCAAAAGAGGAGAAGAAAACGAAGGGATGGACTTGGAAGGGGAGCCGAAGCTGTCTGTCGTGCCTGACCGAGTTCATGGGCGAACCTCCCAGCCTCCTCCATGCAGGTCGTATACAAAGCCCAACCACCCCATTTCTCAGACAGTCACCGCCAATCGACAGTTTTCGTCACTATGCTAGCTAATACACCGTGGATTCGCTCAGAAAATCCGAGGCTGGGCTGGAGCCTGCTTTTCGTCACATTCTAAACCTCACTTCGCCAAGCCGAGTACCCTACGCAGTGCCCCTCCTCAACACCAGCGGGCAATCCTCGCACCTCGCCATGCTCGATTACTGGCTATATTACCAGCTACTATTATTACTTTGAGGCTAGGCCTGGTCAATCAGGTCAGAGTTCTCACTCACGCGGTTTAGAATACTCTGGGTTTATCTTGGGTTTACTTCTCACGCTAGACGGCTCACGTTATCAGGTACTGATGAGCTCAGGCAAATCAGATGTATCAGACATCGGGCACTCCACTGCATTGTCTATTCACTGGCTGGCAGTTATGGAGACTGCAGGGACAGCATCCCCATTGACTCAATTCATCCGTCCCGCTCTTGTTCTACAGGTTTTGGGTTGCGACAATCGAGCGGTGTACTTGATAGTTGTCGGTGGATTTTTTTTTCTCATCTGATGTCTCAAACTTTTCTTATTAGTAAACGTCTAGAGTGACTAGTATGGTCAGTATTTGGCGCGAATTCCAAAAGTAATACATACATTCAACAAGAAACAATATAGAACATCACTCATGTAGTCATTTCATATCATCCATGAACAGAGCCGTCATCATGTACATATTCGTGCAAGAAGTCTTCGTCCAAGTCATTATATGTCCATCGCTGGCTGCTCAAATAAGGAGCCCAGCAACGCCAACCACCAAGCCCACAACAAGATCCTGAAGGCTCGACGTCCTCCGATGCCCCGCGCCATCCGTCCCTCCCTCATAATTCCCGCAGACCCCCAGATTAAGCCCATGGCACGCACTCTGGCTTAAGCTGGAGCATGTTTCGATCGCATTCGCCGCACCTCCCGTCTGTGTGAAGTCCGCCCCTCCACCCGTCACAGTCACCCCGTAGCCCCCAAAATATGTAACGCACGCCGTATAGCTGCTCTCACATTTATCGTAATATGATGAACACTGATCAGCGTCAGAGAAGGCAGTAGGCACATAGACGAACGGATAGCCGCCGGACATTGTTGAGCCCGTGATCGTAGACGTAGGGTCATAGTCGGTTGTCGTTGTAGCGTCCGGTGACGTTCGAGTTGTCTCAAATGCTCCTGATGAGCCGCCCAGAGTACCGGTGCAGCTTGCTCCGCTGGGACAGCATGCAATATGGTTTGCTTCGTCGCTCGTACATACGGCGTCTGTTCGGCAGCAGATGCCGGGGTTGTCGAGATTATCGCATGGGCTGTATCCGCCGGGACAGTTACCGTCGCGCTTGTTCAAGAGCTGCAGAATATCATATGCCCGCCGGTTTGTGTCGGGGCTTGCTGTGATGGGGTGGTCGAAGGGAACGGGTGAGGTCGAGAGGGCACCGGCGGCGAGGAGGAATGTGGTCGCGATTAAGCCAGAAGGCTTCATTATCGTAGATAGGCGTAATCAGCCCGCCAGTCTTCAACGTACACAATGCTGTTGTGGAATAAGAATATGCTTCGCAGGTAGCTCCAATTATTCAAGAATCAGCGGTTGGGTAGCGATGACGAGAAAGCCGGTGGCCGGGCGATCAACAAATTACTAAAAATGGCCAAACTTGTCGGTCCCGCAGTCTAGAGCACTGCCGTCTAAATAGCCTAATCACAAAACCAGCCATTGCTTTTTCATCTTGCACCTTCCACTGTTTACGAGTGTTGCGCGATATCTATAATAAGTTGCTGGTGACCTGGTGTATTATACTAACAAACCTCCTGTTCAGACATTACTTCAATCATGCCGTCGCTGTATTTAAACGACGGAGCGTCCGCCTTCAACTACCTACCACATTTCATCAGCCCCCCTGCGCAACGTCCGCTCTCAAAGGAGTCTTCTGTGAATAACTAGAGACTCCTGTATCTGTTAAGAGTTCCGCCGCTCAAAAAACAGTCTTGCTATCGCCCTTAAACGCTGAATTGTAAACAACCCATCGGTATGCTAACGACTCTCGGAATCCCAGTCTCAGTGAGATCACCTCCAGAGACGAAGCCCTCCAACATCTTGGCTTCGTTCAGAAATGCACGGTGCAGCGCTCCAAATGAGTAAGAATTGTCTCAGCGTCCATAATTTTTGTCGTCGCTGGTCAACCTACCCTTTCATAGAACCTCCATCTATGTGCGCGTTATTGAGTACCGTGCTCGCACGATAGGTAAGAGCATGTACTGCGACAGCGCGCAACAGAAATTCGCCTGATTGATCGAAGTCATTATTTAATTATTCTCCACTACGATGCGGAGAACCTCTTCGACCTCACCTGATAGGATATTAGGGACAAAGAAGCGACTTTACCTTCTCATGTTGGTAGAAGACATTCATTGTTTCATATTGATATAATCTAAGGGACTCCCAGTTAGCAATGGAGGCAGTGCATGCTGACATCTCCAGCTTCTTCAGGTGCAGAAGGTGCAACACAGGCTTGCCTGCTATTCCCCAAGCGTCTTCACACTTTGCCCAGCACCAGTAATCAGCAATGATTCACGCTTTAATTGGAGGACTGCGGTAAAGCCATTCAGAGAGTCTGAGCTCGATAGTATGCGCTTTGAAGCACCGAGATTCCAAGGACTGCCTCTCTTGTGCGATATAAAGACGAGATATCGATAATCTCCATGTCCTTGGCTCTCAGGCTGAAAAGAAGCTTCTTTGTTTTGTCCCAAGCCTCTGAGAGCATCCTCTATTTTGGAAGCCTTCGTCTTCCTCTGAAGACCAAGCCAGTTTGGATATGGCATTATTATTGAAAGATACGATTGATATGAAATCGGGGTGGTATATTTCAAGATTGATGGCGTTCACACAAAGCTACCTACGCAGTGCTTATACGCTAGCCATCCACGAAACTCTTTCGAGCCCAGCCATAGAACCAACACTCGCTTCATGGAGATAAGCCGGCTCGGACACTGTAGGAATTCATTCTGGTCCTAGGTTCATGCAGTTGGAATGGCTGCGGCTGAGTCTTTCCTTAGTTTTAATTCATTGTCCTGTATCCTACACAAATAAGATACCTCGGGAAACACTCTACCTCTAGGATTACCCATAAACAACAGCTAGGTTGTAACCCTTCAAAATGACGTTCAATCAGTGGCTATCCATAGACTCGAATGTGCTTGAGCTCAAGCTTAAAAGGCACCTGTGGCCCTGCTTTCATGTGGCTAGCCCAGAGACAAGCTTGATTTCACTGTTGGCTGCCATCAGCTCTGACTTAGTAAACATGTACGCAGTTAGCGTTCATCCTCTACGCAACAATAAAAGGCATGATGCTACACACTGGTGGGACTATCATGGAGAGTGAGAGATACTACCTTTCGACGGTATAGTTCGAATATAACCCTGACTACATGAAGGCCGTCAGAGCTATCTTGAGCGTCAAGGCGAAACAGGCGAAATTAACCGGGGTTGGAATAAGCAAGAAGCTCATTTCTTGATTACGGCTTAGGCTGGGTGACTATCCAAGGACCAAAGCAATGATGATGACTATGCAGAACATGTGACTGTCAGCCACCTAACAAACCTCCTGGCGGTTCAGCTCAGATCCCTTCAGCTATCATCAACCACCTAATAGAGTCGATATACTGATCTCAATTATGGAGCTCCCGGTCGTGGATTTCTCATTGTGGCATAATGTTAAAGATGAAAGGTCTCGGCAACGGGTGGCACAACAGCTTGTAGACGCCTGCCAGCGGGTAGGTTTCGTGCGTATTATCAACCACTCCTTGCCGGATGGGGTCCTCGACGAGGCATTTGAATGGATGAAGCGACTCTTCGCACTTCCAGAAGATGATAAAATGAAGGCGCCTCATCCGGAGGGTTGGGCTGTCCATCGTGGATACTCATGGCCGGGTCTAGAGAAGGTCACGCAAATCATGAGCACTGACGACGACAGAGACGCGAAGGAAAAATTGCGAGAAGTGCCTGATGTCAAGGTATGCTTCTTTTACTCCTAACACATATCTAGTCCTCAATTACTGAGAAATGCTAGGAAGTCTACGACATCGGCAGCGAAGATGACACCAGCCAGCCGAACCAGTGGCTTCCCGACGCCATACTCCCTGGCTTCCGCAATTTCATGGTCCAGTTTTACAACGAGTGTGACCGCGTTGGCAAGGAAATCCTCCGAGCCATAGCCGTAGGCCTGGATCTTGAGGACGCAGAGTACCTCACGAGAAAGCATTCAGGAAACTCTAACCAGCTGCGACTCCTTCACTACCTACCCGTTCCAGCTGAGGATCTGAAGAAGGGCCGCGTGACACGCTGTGCAGCGCATACGGACTGGAGCTCGATTACGATGCTTTTCCAAGATGACTGTGGCGGGCTGGAGGTGGAGGATATATCAAGACCTGGGACGTTTGTGCCTGCGCAGCCTGTGAAAGATAGTATTATTATGAACGTTGGGGATCTGTTGCAGAGGTGGAGTAACGGTTCGTCCTCGCTTCTAGAAACACCTCATCAATTCTACCCTACCCTGTCTGTGTGCGAGGGATATGGGGCCCCGGTTACGTGCAATATTTGCTAATTGACGTTTGGTACAACAGACCGTCTTCGCTCTACGAACCACCGAGTGAGCCTACCTGAGCTCTCGGATCGGATTGAAGGTCCAGATAGGATGACGCGTGAGCGATTCTCAATTCCTTACTTCATGTCCCCAGACGACGAAGTCGTCGTTGAGTGTATACCTTCCTGCATGAATGGCGAAACTCCAGCAAAGTATGAACCCATTACACGAGGAGACTACAACAAGATGAGGATGTCCATGATGTATTGATTCTGCTAGTCTCACTTTTTATGCCAAAAGCTACTTGTTCCATGTAAAAATATATCTTACCATCGCTGCTGTATCTCGCGTAAATACTGATTTCCACCGAGAGAACAACAAAAATACTAGCAATGCCAGTTGTATTAAATGAGTTTATTTCTGTTACTAAAAACAAAAAACAAGCCGCAAAATAAAGTACATGCCCTACCAGCCCCAAGCCCTCATCCTCTCCACAATTATGCCTTATTCACAAGGCAGGAAAAAAAGGTCGGAGCCAAGCCGATAAGCACGGCGGTCATGGAGTTTGTCTCCAGCTCCAGCTCCGTCGACGCAATAGAACTACAAACCCCAATCTCGAAGTTACACGAGCACGAGGCGAATTAATCAGTACCAGCTTGAACTACCTACAAATATAAGACTTTCCGAGATACACTTCAAGCCACGCAAACGCTTAGTCCAACAAGACACCTCTGTTCAGAATCGCCGCAACCCCTCATTCCATCCTCCACAGCCTATCCGCAAAATGTCTATCCCAAATGAAGCTCTCCAAAAGGTGCGCCAGCGCTCTTCTGCCCTTCAACTCAAGTCTGAATGCAGTTCTAATGTGGTGTTCTCAATAGCTCCTCCAAGAAATCGAATCCCGCGTGATAACCTCGCAGCAACAGATTGGGATCACGAAGGCACAAATGACGAGCAAAAACCGCGATATCCGGATGCTAGAGCTCACATCAAAGGAGTTAAGCTCTTTGCCTGCCGAAACGAAGGTTTATGAGGGCGTTGGAAAGATGTGAGTCTACCATGCCGTGCCTTGTGGACCAACTCTGGAGGAGAAACGGCCTTGCTATATTGCCGGACCTGAGATCCAAATATAAAACGGATTGGATGAGTGAATGGAAGTGAGACTAATGTTGCGCAGGTTCGTTGCGGTCCCCAGAGCTACAGTGGACAAGCGGATATCGAGAGAGACCGGAGAGTTGAAGGGGGAGATAGAGAATCTGGAGAAGAGGATGAATTATTTGGAGATGACGTTTAAGAATAGTAGGGAGAATCTGGAGGCTATTTTGAAGTCTGGACGGGCCTGAAAACCTTTTCTCATTACTCTTTTCTTGTCTATGTTCTACCTGTGAATGGATGGATGACACTCAAACCATGGCGCTCTACTAACAAGCATCATTATTCCAACCCAGGCCCCTCTGTTTAACAGGTCTTGATGCTACAGCATTGACCCACCTGACAAGTTATCAAACTAGGTTTTATCCCGTTCTCGACCCCTTCAACAGGTCCCGGCACCCATTACTTCAACAATCCAATATCAACCCAGTCTCTACCAAACCTGTGCTCATCAAAGGTTTTTCGCAACTACTCTCAAAGCCTTCCAGTCAAGCATCAGAACGCATTTGTCGGTGGAGGGTTTTGCTGCCGGTCACTGGATGATTGCGGCGGTAAAGGCTTGCAGGATGTCAACTCTGAGGTAGACCAGGCCGGAGAAGCTGGGTTGGAGTGAATGCTACTTGATTGCGTGTAGCTAATCTGGACGCATGATCTAAGTAGTCGTGGGAAGACTGATTCCGTGACCGGAGCCCCGGCAGGTAAAGACTGTTTCCGTGGCATGACCTAGGCATGCGCGGAGCTTCCGTGAATAAAAGCGGGTAACACTTGGCTGTGACTGAACTGGATCGGCATGCGGCTGATGCCGGATGCCTGCAGCTGGTCTAGATACTGGTTTCGTGAACCTGAACCCCCGGTCCTTGAGGTAGGCATGGGAGGGACCATGTCGTGGCCGTAATCTGCTTTGGGAGGAAGGCGGATGTTACAGTCGTACATAACTTTGGCAGTGCTGCGATATTGGTGGGTGAGCATGAATAGACAGATACCTTGTTGTGCGCTCGATCTGGAAGGGATGGATAACCGGATGGCCTAGGATGAGTAGGCTTCAACAACGCATGAGCCCTCTGGCAAGCACGAAAGACACCACAGGAAAACGGAATGAGTGTAGGCAGGCAAGCGACAGGAAAGAGGAAAGAAACATCTGATTTAATAAGGGCGATTTGAAGATGGCGGTGCGAAGCGCAGTGAATGAGTTTCTGATTTGAAGTGGAATGATTTAGAAAATTCATTCAATTTACCAGGCCTGTACCTTGCGGCCACCGACCAAGCAAGCAACAGGAATTCAAATCTGCCGAGTCGCTGAATGAGATTTTTGAGCGAGAAAATCTATCTCATTATTTCTGTTGTCGTATACAGACGATGTTGATAAATGCTGAGACAGCTACCGTCCACTAAATTCATGACTCTACCATGTATTTATACAATTGACATATTCGCTTTGAAAGAAGCCTCGACGAGCAAGTTTATCTGATACAATGTAGACGTATAGGTCTGATCCATTTAATATCGAAGTCGTGCATTAATCTCGCCTGCTGTGGATTCTAGATTTTATGGGTACTCTGCCATCAAATATTTCCAAATGTTATTAAGCGCATCTATTAGGAGAGTTGAGAATTGGAATTCTACATCATGCGCTTCGTAGAGTAAGTATTAATCCAGTTGAAAATTCTTATATGGACCTAGCCAAGTATACATGGATGCGAACATAGCAGTCTTCAATGTACAGCCACGCGCAAAAATTCCACCAGCCTCAACATACTGAGGATATCGCTGCGGATGGCAATACCGAACGTAGGTTGGGCATATGCTTGAAGGCTTGCTGAGTATCTACAGGTCTTGTGGAGACACTGCAAAGACGTTGCACGCAGACTATCGCGCCGTGAATCTTGTCTCTTCGAATCCAAGTCGCACAGCAGGTGTATAGCAAATCAGTCTCCTTCCAGAGTTCCGGAGCCATCATGTCGTGATGACACTAAACTGCACCGACCTGCGCCAAAGTAGTCTGCACGGGTACTGAAGAGAAACGGGTTCAGGGCACGCGCATAACGTGATCATGGAGATAATGATGAATGTCACGAATCGAACGATAAGCATAATAATGATCAGGCGCCTGTTTGCCGTTTCCGATGGACTCGGCGACTAGACCAGCTTTGATTAGCCGAGGACTGAGCCGTGATGGTCGTTCCGCACTGTACTTAATTAGGCGATTTAGTTGAAGACGGCGGGAGAGAACTAAACACGGATCGTAGTTAATGCAGTTAATTAGTATCCTGACTGAGGGGCTGTAGATGCAGTGCAGGCTGCAGGATGCAGGACCGGGTTGGTGAGCGAAGGGTCGTTGGAGGCAACTCTGCAGGAATTCTGCCATATTATTATGGCATGATACTGGAGAGCCTCTGCGTCTGAAACCAATTGTCACAGTCATATTGTCATTGTCGCAAATGGAATGCCGATATCAGGATTCAATGGCTCGAGCGAGCGGGGCACCGTCATACTTGAGAAAATGAGCTGTTCGTACTATCAGACTCTGTGCTCCGTCAGCTGCACAGACGGCCGGTTCTCTACATGATCTTCATGCACTCCGTTCTTTGTGCGCGCCGGCGGCAGAACAGCTCTGTGCGCCGCGAGTCGCTCATCGAGCCCGAGGATTATTGGATCATCTCAGTCGCTCGTCGAGCGTTTCATCTTCCGAGTAGGAAGGTGGAGTGGGCGTTAACATACAGGTCCAGAGTCCAAACGGATAGAGGACCGAAGAACGTGCATGATTCGGCGAAGGGCCAGGGAGCGATGGCGAAAATTTCCGACGGCGCGTCGCGAGAGGGATGGGCCTGAAAGGTCCAAGGAGCACTGGAGTCGGCAAGAGTTGGACACGGCTAAAGAGGGATCATCAGATCGACGGGGGCTTCATTGGCTGGCGCCCATCGCCATCAAAAGAACAAGAGCCAGAAACGACGGTGAAAATGGTGAACACTGAACAGCAATAATAATAATAATTACACCGCTTGTGGATCCAGAACAACTCGCCATTTATAATGGCAGGTTTTTGACTTCTATCGGACTGTCTTCCACTTAGACTAACTTCTCGCGTGGCGAGTCAGGTCGAAGTTGTTCGGGCAAAAACTTTTCTGCCTGTAGATAACTGAGACCAGTACTGTGGGTGGTGGCTACTTCGAAATTGGCACGGTCTCCCATCATCGTACACCAGATTGCGAGAGACGTTCTTTGTACGTAGGGCTGGTCAGTGGGGCGCTTAGCGGACGCCTAGGTGAGATGTTATCAACCCTAGACGTGATCACGCATTCTGATACCAGTGGCGGCGTCAACAGCCTTTGCGCTTTGTGAGAGTAAGAAAGATACGGGCGTCAGATGTCACAGACTTGACCTCGTGGAGGGGCTCTTTGGCTGCTGGTTGGCTGTGGCTGCAGTCATGGGATGTTTCGACCTCGAGTCGCGTGGCCGAGAAACAAGAGAGGTTAGGTAAGCATCCACGGATCAACAGCAAGCTGACTGCCTATTCTGGTTGGTTGGGCCAGAACCATGGAAGGCTGCCAGTAGTCGCGAAGTTAGTTTGCGCTCCGTTTATCAGGCTTTACTCTTGCAATTTCAACTTCGCCCGTCCCCAGCTCGAATGGGGGGAGAAAGTGGGATATCCTCGTCGAAATAATAATGAAAGAAGGGCCTCTGGCCCTGGAGATATGCCGGTGAGACAGGGATGAAGAAAAACTCCCCAATTTGGGCTTGAAAGAGGTGAAGCTCAGGGCAGGCTCAGGCTCTTTATTTTGGATGGATCCTGGTCCAGTCCCAAAGGACCCACCAGAGCACCTGACTATTCTCAAGGACCTCAAGTCTTCAGACATTCCAATAACACTACTACTCTTGGGCAAATTAGCGATATTTCCGGAATATGGTCAATATACGTCTTGAGACACAGATATATTAACGATCTTAGTCTGGGTAGAGAGTCTATTAAGGTGTTACCGATGACTGATGGCTTGATGACAGCCGGCCGTTAATCTGCATAACCGGTAGAGCTATATGCCACTAGTAGCTTCTGAATCCTGACACTCGGATCTCTTTGCAGGTCGTTGGTCGTACTAACAAAATTTTCGTCAAAAAAGCCCTCGTCGAACTTCAAAGGAACATCTGCTCCTGTGCTCCCTGAGTCGCGGACTCGCGGCCCCTTTTTTTTATGTTAATTCAGGAAGAAAATCGATCGGGTTGAAAATTAAAAGGACCAAATTAACCATTTTAGATCATAGGCAGGGTAGACAGAGGCCGCCCGCCCTGCAGCTCCTTTCCTGATCGGGTGGCCTGCCCACTCCCTCCTTTACCCTCCTTAACCCTCCTTACCCTCCTTTCCAGCCCCTGCTCCTTTAAGTTCTTTTTTCTTCCCTCTTCCCTCCTCTTCTTCCCTTCCTCTTCTCTTTTCTCCCTGCCAGATACCGCGCTTCGCTTCTTCCCCTACACCACCTTTGCCTTCGTTGTGATACCCGAGCTCTTCTAGCCCTGCGCTGAGGTTGCTCTTGTTTCTTTCTGTTGAGATACCCCCTTAAGATACCCAGCTCGACGTGACTTCTCTTTTACGAAGCTTCTTCGCTTCCCTACGACATATCTAATCCCATCAATACCTGCTATAATTACCTTTTTAATCTACCATCGACATGTCTGACGCCCAGAAGCCTGTTGAGGAGACCTCCGTGGCCGCTCCTGCTGCTTCTGCCACCGAGACCCCTGCGGCTCCTGCTGCTACTGAGGCCCCCGCTACCGAAGCTCCCAAGGAGACCGCCGCTGAGGGCACCGAGGGCGCTGCGGAGGCTGCCCCCGCTGCTGCCGAAGAGGCCAAGGCTGATGCTCCAGCTGAGGAGAGCAAAGAAGAGGCTAAGGAGGTTGTCCCTGCCTCTGAGGGCACCCTCGGCTACAAGGCTCCTGGTCTGGTCAAGTGAGTATCTCGATACTGTTGTGGCGCGAACAATAGTAGCTAATGAATGCGACTTACAGGAGCCTTCGCTTCTCCAAGCGTTTCTTCTACTTCAGCGATGAGGCTGTCGAGGCGAAGCAGCTCTCCGCCTACCGTAGTAACGAGAAGCCTGCTGTTGCCAACCCCATTGTCGCCTGGGCCAGCCAAACCGGCAAGGGTCTGCTCTTCTTCACCAAGCGCCCTGAAGACAAGGCTACTCCCGCTGGTGTTATCAGCTTGGTTAGTAAAGTATTTAGAATTCAATTTGAGACAATCATCTAACATAGATCTATATATAGGCCGACATTTCTGACGTGACCAAGGAAGGCTCTAACGAGTTCCTCTTCAAACTCAACGGCCACAAGCACACCTTCCAGGCCTCTAGCACGGCTGAGCGTGACAGCTGGATCGCTGCCCTTGAAGCCAAGTCCACTGAGGCCAAGGCTGAGAAGGATACCATCACCTCCAGCGAGGGCTACAAGGCTGAGCTCGAGATGCTGAGCAAGCCTGCTGCTGTTTCTGCCAAGCCCGCCGAGACCAAGGAAGAGGCTAAAGAGGGAGAGGACAAGAAGGAGGTAGAGGCTCCTGCTGCTGCTACTGCTACTGCCACCGCCTCCGCCGAAGAGAGCAAGGACAAGGACGCAAAGAGCCGCTCGCGTTCCCGCAAGAGGACTTCCATTTTCGGCACCCTCCTTGGTAAGAAGGATGAGGCTGAGGAGAAGAAGGAGGAAAAGAAGGAAGAAAAGGAGGAGGCGAAGCCCGCCGAGCCCGCTGAGACTCCTGCCGCTGAGGCCTCCGCTGCTACTGAGCCTACCGCTACTGAGGGTATGTGTATTCTAGCAACGTTTCTACATCTATCTTGGGACTAACAGAGATATAGCTCCTGCCACTGCTGCCGAAACCGCCGACAAGAAGGAAGAGGAGAAGAAGGAAGAGAAGAAGGAGGAGACTGAGGCCGCTCCCGCCCCGAAGTCCAAGCGCTCTTCTCTGTTTGGTAACTTCTTCCAGAAGGTCACCAGCCCCTCTCAGGAGAAGACGGAGAAGGAAGCTACTGCTCCTGCTGAGCCTGCTCCTGTCGCGAGCACCGCTCCTCAGCTCGACAACCCTGTTGAGGAGGCTGCTAAGCCCATTGAGCCTGAGAGCGTGACCGCCGCTCCCGAGGTTGAGGCTGCCAAGGATACTACTGCTGAATCTCCTGCCGCCGAGACTCCTACCGCTGCCACCAAGGACAAGCGCCGCACATCTTTCTTTGGTAGCTTTGGCAAGAAGAAGGCTGACTCTGGTGACGAGGCCGCTGAGGGTGAGGCTAAGCCCAAGAACAAGCTCGGAGGTCTTTTCCGCAAGCCCAGCAAGGCTGTGAAGCCCGAGACCAAGGAGGCCAAGGAGACTACTGAGACTGCTGAGGCTGCTGAGCCCAAGAACGAGGCCGTTGCTGAGGCCGCCCCTGCTGAGGAGACTTCCAAGCCCGCTGATGCTCCCGCCACTGAGGAGGCCAAGCCTGTCGTCCCCTCCACTGCCGCCCCCGTTCAGGCCGCTGCTTGAACTTCCCCAAAGTCGGTCGAATTCGAGAAGTGGTGGGACAAACGGTATGAGTTTCCCTCCGCTTCTGCATCATGATCCAGATGGGAAAAAAAGCAATAAGAAACCAAGAAAAGAACAAAAAAAATTTCAGAATATTTTCTGCCGATACTCGAATTTTGTCTAGCTTAATATCGCCACTGTCACTCCGCTTGTCGCCAGGGCTTTGTTGGTTTGGCTTATGCAACTGGAGTATCAATGATACCCTCTGCTACTTTGACGGTCCATTTCGTGGCTACTTATGTTAATGATATCGGGAGTCACAGTCCATTCCTTTATGATATCCGATCTCTCAGGGGATACCCCTTTAGCCTGGGAGATCATGCGCCGTCGCACTAGATTGATACCACTTGCTGTTTATAGTTTGCTTTGTGACTTGATTGCCGTGGCCATTGATGCACTGTCGTGATACTGGGCTGCGAGAAGGGTGATTTACTCGTTGAATCTGGCTTAGTTTGGATGCACACTCGACTCATTAGCCCTATCATGGATCACCGTAGCGTGCTCGGTGGTCTGTCGATTGGCAACATAGGTAATAGCTAATAGAATCAATGCAACGTTTGATAGTTATCTTTCGACAATCTTGAACGAGCTTCTACCAGCGTATCGAGAATCTAGATGATACTCAGGTTGATCAAGAATAACATTTCCAATGGTTGGTTGTGGGCATGATCATATGCACCATGGGAATATTCTCCGATCAAGTACTCCAGAGTAGACCCCTTCACGCCTTATAAATCAGGTGTTAAGGTATTCGCACGGGCCATGTGCCCACTGCCCACGAATCCAAATCAGTAAATTGTCGTCTATAGGATGTCGTCAATCGCGGCAGAACCGAATTAATATTCCTTATGTTTTATGGTCGTCATCGGTTTGGAGTACGGGGTAGACCGTGAGTGTTTCAAAGACCTGTGGATGGAACTCTTGTCGAGTTTGAAGTGCTAGGAAGCGTTCTGGTGTCGGGGTCTCAATTCCGCATGGCTTGAAATTGGTTGGTCAGGGAATGATAGGCTTGTATAAGCAGATGCGTAATACCAAACCCAAGTCCTTCACAGCCATAACAGTCTTCAAATATTCAGGAACCTGTTCCGTACCCAACAATCAATCTGAAAAAACTAGCGCGAATGAACGACACCGAATCTTCCTTTCCAAGTCAGATGAACTATTTTGTTGACGGAAAATTCCGGTTGTTTGAGTTCTGGAATGCAAAAGGCACGCCCTTCGGCGACGCCAACTGGGATAGTTTGACACGGCGGGAAGTTGATTGGGAAAGTGATCTCCACTGTGCGGCAGACCAAGTCTCAAGGTTTATCGCTCATATTTGATTCCTACTTTCTTTTTTTTTTTTTTTTTTTTTTTTTTTTTTTTTTTTTTGTGTTATTTTTTCTACCCCCTTAACCTTTGCTGGAAGTCAACTTGAAAGACTGAATTATGGAGCTCGTTACTTCCGACAGCAGTCCTTCCGTGGTCGGGACGGTCTGGAGCCGTGTCGCATTGGACTTGGAGAGAAGAGGATTGGGGCTGAGCCTAAGTCTCCTGTCTCACTCAGGCAGGCCGCTGCAACCCTTCCACAAAGGGATTTCCAATCCATTCCCCAAAGGCAGCCTGGGGCTGTGAAAGTAGATTTGCATGTACATGTGGTTGGTCAATTGGGCACGGCGACGTCAACAAGACGAACCGAGTACGAGTGTACCGGCCTGGGGCTCTGCAGGCAGCGATGGGTTTGTCATCCGCAGAGCCCGCGGAGTCCCACTTCCGCTGCGTAACCACCAATTGGAATCTCAGTTGGCCCTATGACTCACACCTGCTGACCAGGGAGATTGCGCTATTCCTAATACGGCTGGTGCACCAGGCGGGGAGACAAGGACCGCTGATTGGTCAAGTGAGCCGGCGACCACGCACACAAGCAGGAGTAAGACTGTTAAAAGGTGCCTTATCCCCCGTCACGTCGCTGCCTGGCTTTCCTCCCGAATTTTTCTTCTCATCTCAACTCTTCTCCATTTTTTATCACTATCATCATTCCATCAACCTTGTCTGGCCGTCTTTCTGAACAGCCGTAATCATATCATCTCAGTCTTCTCAACGTTTTCACTCTGATTGTCCATCCCAAAATGGACTGCTAAGCGCACCCCCCGCCGCGTCGTCTTTCTCAGCTGAGACAGACACCATAGATCCTCAACGGATTACGTTTTCAACTCCCCCCTCCAACATTCACACAACTTCAGAGACTCCTTCTCAGGAACCTCTGAACTTCAGCATCGCTTCGCGTAGCTCAAGTTCTTCCTCGAACCCTTTCACCACGTTCGACTCTACGTCGTTCACCACGGATAACCATCAGCAATCATGGCTTCCTTCACCCTCGCCCACGCAGCCTTTGGCTCAGAATCTGAATTCCGATCCCAGCAACAAGAACGACAACAGCAGCAATTCCCCGCAAGAGGACTTTGTGCTCTATCCTGCTCCGTGTCCCCAGCCTCAAGAACAACAGGCGGACGCACGTGTTCCAGCATTCCTTACCCCTAGACACATTGCAGCTTATCAGCGCGCTCTCATCCAGTCGGGATATCTTCCGCGGAGGAACTTTCTGCGTCGCCACTCTGTAAACCAGCAGCAGCAGCTCGCAACCTCTCAAGTCCCTCGAGTGCCGCGACTGAACACGCAGCCTACCGGGTATCATCTGTCTACTTCTCTTCGATCAAGTCCCTCCAGTCAGACGCACTCTTTGCGTCGATTCGCAGCTTCGAATTCTGCTCCTGCGGCTTCGAATTCTAACATTTCTCACTATCGTCCACCTGTCCCGCTCTTCAATAACAGTACCACAAACTCGCCAGTTCAGAATCAGCACGCACAGTCGATAAATCACCGTCGCATCATGTCTACTCCAAATATTCCTCAAGGTGAGCTCGGCAGCCCCACATTTTGCGACTCGACCTGCATACTAACTTGGATGACCCAGAGTTTTTCGACTTCACGGAAGGCTTCGGTGAGGAGTTCGCCGATCCAACCATGCTTTCGCCTCATCTCGTTCCTACTGGCATTATGGCGCCTAAGGATTCTCTGGCTGACGTGCCTGCTGGCACTGTCTCGCCTAGCGATCTTTTCATGGACGCTTCAGCCCCTCCGTCAGCATCGTTCACTGACCTCAGCACACCTTCATTTGATTCACCCGGATACTTTAGCCAAGACACTTCTCCCATGTTCGGCGCTGACTTGGATCTCGCTCCCGGTCACGAAGAATGGGCTCCGCTTTTCCCTTCAAATGATGGAATGTCAATGCCCTTTGACCCGACTGGCTTGGAAATTGCAGCTCCTGTTTCAGCAGTGAAGGCTGAACATCCTGTTTCTTCCCCTGCTGTGAAGCCCGTCTCGTCGCCTGCTCGTTCGCCAACTGCCGCCTCCCGTTCCTCCACAACAAAACACTCGACTGTCGCCGGAGTAAGCGCTCGGCGAAGCAAGCCTCTTCCTCCGATCAAGTACGATGAATCTGATCCTGTTGCGGCCAAGCGTGCGCGCAATACCGAGGCTGCTCGTAAGTCTCGTGCACGCAAGCTTGAGCGACAGGGAGACATGGAGCGTCGTATCGCTGAGCTTTCAAAAGAGCTTGAGGAAACCCGGCAGATGGTGGAGTTCTGGAAATCTCAGGCTCAAGCACGTGCACGAGGTGTCTGAAAGAAGTTCTTCCGTTTTGGTGATCTTTGTCTTTACGATTGTGCGCCTTAATTCTGATGCTGTCATTCACTGTTTTGTTTCAACACAGTCTGAAGTGCGACTCGTGGGCGGGGGCGAAGTAGCTTCTCGTCTTAATGTCATCGAGAGCACCAGCCAGTCTCCTATGTGTTGGATACCTGGTGATGACGTTCTCATGATAAAAAGTTTTCTTATTTCCCGTGAAGCGGTACACGCGACTTCAACGATGTCTTTTTACTCTCTTATCCATTCGTCTCGATAATCATTTTTTTGTTTCTCTACTCAAACGTCTTCTTGATCAACCGTTAGCTGGCAGTTCTGACCGTCTCCCAGACAGGGATTGACTCGTGGCCTTCTTTCTGTTGTATGTTTTATTTTTCCACCAGATTGTTCTTCTATTTGAGTGCTTTCTGCTCTTCAACTCTCGTGCTGGAATATGATTATAACCAATTTTATATTATTGTTGCACTTTAATCCTCTCTCACCGGTCGGCTGCAGTAGTAGTAACTCTAGACTGATCGTAGACTCCTAAGTTGCTTTGTACTTCTTCGCATTCTAGCCAACGAGTTTGCTCTAGTCCTTGTACACCCGACCTGCAATATGCATCCTCTCGGACAGGTTAGAGCATGGCTTTCAGATTATTGAGCTCTGTTCCGACTTCCGTCTCTGACAATAGATTTGTGCAAGGCCCAAGCCTTAAGACTCGCGGTGGAGCCAACACACTCCACCCCCCTGAGCCGCATCAGCCTCATGACATGTCATCGCTCGAACCCGATCATCCAATGCAACTGCTGCAGATCTCCAGGCGCTGATAGTTCGGGCTCAGGTTGGAAAGGTTTCCGGGCACTTACGGAACACTCTGTGGTCTACATGAACATATGTGGTCGTCTTGCGAGTCAATCCATCTCCAATATCACCCATTAATCTCGCACTTGCTTCGTAGTACTTAGTCGTAATAACGGACCTCTTGGTAGTACGGTCTTTCGACTATGATATCTATCTAGCAAGCTAGGGGGAAATGGGAAGGTACGAGACTAGGACGACATTCCTTTCGACTTAGCTATTCTCTTCTTTCTGCACTCTGTTTCTGAATCGGTGGTATCTTATTTTCTTTCCTCTTTGGGCAGGCCCGGGTGGAGCTATTGCTAACTTTACAGCACCTTGGCTATTAGTCGTCATGCCGGGCGACGAAATGAATAGAGGTTATCTTGCTATGATCGAATGAATACGTGCGTTTCAGACTTGACGTTAACCTTCGAGCGTTCACAAATAATGAGCCGGGTCTACAGTCTTGTGTTGCTCTTGCGTCGTATTTCTATTCGGTTATCAGCAGCCTCGGCCAACTCAGCTCATCTTGACAGGGGTCTAATCGTCGAAGGAGATCACTAAACATCTGAACAAGACCCTTCCGTTTTGGTAATCTCCTAATATTCAACAATACTGTCTACCATCATACCAGAGACGTCACGATTGTAGGAAACCGTATATACATAGTACTGTTCCAGGATGCCACGTCTTGTCTAACCTTTCTTCACATATGAGGTCGAGATAAATACTTGTATGTACTACGAACGAAATATACACATACGTCCGTCCAGCCCCATACGAGCAACGCTAGCTATATCCACCGGGCCAGAACGGTGTTATCTATGTTGTGATTTGCAGTGTCGAGAACAGCTCAGACTTGCCTTTTTCGATGTACCTCATCGACCCGTGATTCTCCCCGTACATTCGAGCCCAGTATTTCCGGTCCGTCGCAATTTCCACCACTTCAAAACCCTTCCCCTATTTCGACAGAAGTAACCAGCTTTCTGCCTTACGGCAGGCGGTTGCACTCTCCATCGATGCCGGGAAAGAATGAGTTGAATAGGACATGCTGCGCACGAAACCGAAGGGACGAGATGAAGATTCGAGAGAGGGTCTCAGAAGTATCTGATCCATGTTTTGTCATCATCGCTGTTTGTTATGTGGCGGATAAGAGATGTATGTGTTGCGGTAAATAAGAGACAAGGTTATTGTAACAGGTAATCAGTCCAAGGCATCTGTCCCCTTGGTTTTGCCCTTTTCCATTTTTGCTGTTCGGGAACCGAATTGGATGGCCCGTTTCTTCTCACGCGAGACGTTCTCTAAGCCCAATTTGAGCGCTAGGAGGCGGAGGGCTTTCTTTTCCGAGTCAATGCCGGCATCTAATGGTGGAGCCCCTGGGACTCCGAAGCCGCATTTTTCCCAAACAGGCGTTCGAACCACCCAGGCAACAAAATCTTCATCCAGGTAAGGGAATCGTGCCTCGCGTCCCCAATGTGCAATTACCCGGTTATCGCGGCCGAGATTTCGCTTTCCTAAGCGACTGACATCGAGTTCAATCTCGTTTATGAGACCCGGGTAGCCATTGCGAGAAAAGGCGATCCCATGCCTTGAATAACCGGCGAATAGCTCATCCGCACCCAGGCCAGAAAGGAGGACGCGGGCAGGTGTTTTGTATTGGAAAGGTTTGGCGTTGGGGCGCTGGCTGTCAAATGCTGTGCCTTGGCCACGCGCTGCAAAGTATAACGCACACGCAATGGAAAGATCCATTTCAGTATTATGCGGTCTCATTAAGCGCTTGATTGTATCGCGATGCGTGATGGTTACAACGTACGGAATATCAACAGCAACGAATCGCCAGTTGCGAGTAGGGCAGACGCGTTGGAGCTCGGCAAACGCCGCTCGCCCGGTGATACGGTCAGGGCAACCTTCGTACGCCGATGAAGGTTGTCCTAGTCCCTTTGCCGCTGCTGCGACAACTCGCGGATTCTCAAAGGCAACATTTAGAAGATCGATCGTCTCTCCAGGGGGTAAAATATCATGAGCGAGTCTTGCAAGAAGGGTGCAGTCAAGACCACCAGAGAACAGCACGGCAATCTTCACGTTGCTACCCCCTGCAAAGGGAGGCTCGCGGACGTTTTGAATTCTCAGCGCCAGCGACTGGCGGAGTCTGTCTTCCAGCTCCCTGAGAACAGACGATATTATAGTTAGTGGTGAGGGCGTGCCCTCTGGGATAGCCTTGTTCATCGGAGGAATGGGACTTATCTAGACGTTCAATCAGTCACCCGCCCACAGCAAAGAGCATTCGCTAGGCCGTACCATATGAGATACCGACAGGGTTTCATGGCTCCAAGGGATCTTTTGTATGTTCTTGACGTCGAAGAAAAGAGGTCCCGCAGCCGGGGCTGGTTCAGGGTCCGCGCTTTGATCATCTTCAAACTCGATCATATATATACCGTCCGCCTCGACCTCGTGAAAAGAAGAGGGCGAAGAGCCGTCACTCAGGCTACATATTGTAAGATTCCCCGCCGCATCGAGGCCCCAAAGTAACGACCGTCTTCCTAAACAGTCCCTTCCAAAGTACAGCCTGAAGTTGACGGCATCATAGAAGACGAACGCAAAGGGCCCGGTAATCTTACTGATAGCGTCTGCCATTCTTTGAACTGGATTGGAAACCCCAGTGTAATCTTCTGCCAGGTAGTCCTGCGTAGTAGCTTGAAGCAGATGGTTGAAAACGATCTCAGTGTCGTTTTTTTCTGGTATAGGCTGTCCATCAATCTTCCAGGCGTCCCCGTTCCAGGCAAGTATAGAGCCGGTTCTGCCACTATCCGTAAGTGGCTGGCGAACGACATCGTTCCCCCTCATAGAGAGCACAGTACTTGCAAAGGAGAGCCATATGCGACCACTCCCCTCATGGTTGAATAAATTGAGGCCAGCGCTGCGGACGCCAATGCTGTATGAGCCCTCATCTGGACCACGTTTAGTCAACAAATAGCGAAGGTCTCTATCCAGAAGCACAGGGTTCTCGGCCGCAGTCAGCGAGAAGAAGATTCCACACATGCTCTATGATTTCTGGCTCCCAGAAGGGCCGATTCTCTCGGACGGGGAAAGAAGCAAGCAGGAGTGAAGGGAGAGATAATTTTAATACAGATGGCCGGACTCGGTGTAACTATGATCCCGCCCCAGGCTTCCTTGGTCAACATTTGGAACTTCAGGAGCTCAATATAGCCTGATGCCATAGGACTGATTCATAATTCACTTAAGCCATATAATCCGGCCTATCATAACTGCCGAGTTGGCATCCCCATTCGTGCCGCGACAGCCCGCCCAAGCCGGCGAGCCTCTTCCGAACGACTTACCTGCAACATGATCCAAACCGCCGTCTGAACTACTAGAAGCTCCCTGTCGAAGCTCCCCGTCGAAACTCACCTCTCTTTTCTTACCCTATTATATGCGATTATCTTATGTCCGCTTCAGGTGTCCCAGACGCCCTGACCGCCAATATACTAGGGCAAACTCGATCGGAGACGCCCAATGAGGGGGACGAGGCTGGGCGGCAAGTGACGTCGGTTGGCCTCGAATCACCGGTGCAGATACAGGATGCGATCTCCTCGATAGATAGCACAGGAAGTGCTAGGCTAAAACAGACGGAAGAGGGAACTCTGAGCGCATCAGAACCCCGAGCGCGAGGGTCATTGGACATACCCACCGCCATGGACACTCCAGACACTACGTTTGAGAAAGATGCCGCCCTACCGGAGCAGATGGGGGCTCTCTCTATAGCAGCTGATAGAGTGGAACATGGTTCAATATCTGGCACGAGCGCGAGTCCGCCCCCTCCACCGGAAAAGGATGAGCCCTACGTCAACCGTACCGGTATTAACGATCGGGCGGAGAAAGAACTGCCAGATGTCCCCAGCGGCGATGAGAAGAAAGCATACAATGACAAGGAGCGTGGAAATGATGATGATTCTCAACCGGAGATTCAGAGCATCATGGGCCAATTCGCGGAAGCCACTCATGACGGGGCTCAGGAACAAGTTTTGTCCCCTCGCATGGAACTGGCTGAGCAATTTCTTGGGGCTCAGAGCCATTTCCCACCCAGAAAATCAAGCTTGGATCAAGGAGTGGCGGCAGGTATGAACCAGCAGACCCCAAAAACTAGATCCGCGTCTTCGCATTCGCTCGAAAAGCAGCCCGCAACGACTGCCAACAAGCTTCAGAGAAACTCTACTGCTGAAGAGTTCACATTGACTCGACGTTCCTCAACCTCGACGATTCCTCCGCCCCCAGAACCCGAGCCTGATCAGCCTTTTGATTTCCACCGTTTTCTCGAACAATTACGGCATCGTACCGCTGACCCTGTCGCCAAATTCCTACGTTCGTTCCTTCACGAATTCGGCAAGCGACAATGGATGGTCCATGAACAGGTCAAGATCATTAGCGATTTTCTAGCTTTTATAACTAATAAGATGGCGGCATGCGAAGTATGGCGAGACGTGTCTGACAGCGAATTTGACAACGCCAAGGAGGGCATGGAGAAACTCGTGATGAATAGACTTTACTCGCAGACATTTTCACCAACAATACCAAGTCCTCCAGCAATCCCGCGAAGTGCGAGCAGAAGCAAGCGACGTGAGATGGAGAGATTACATGGTCCCTGGAGGAAGGGCCAACATCAGGAAGATGTCGAGCGGGACGAGGTATTGGCGCAGAAGATGCGAATTTACAGCTGGGTGAGAGAAGAGCACCTTGATATCGCGCCAGTGAGCTCCTCAGGTCGTCGATTCCTCAATCTTGCTCAGCAAGGTGGGACTTTCTTGCATTTCTAATTGGAGTCTTCCTAATGGCTTACAGAACTTCTGAAAATCAACGGCTACCGGGCACCCCGCGACAAAGTAATATGTATACTTAACTGCTGCAAGGTTATCTTTGGTAAGATTTCCCCATTAAGGCACACAAAATGCGCCACTGAGACATTCACAAGGTCTATTGCGGAATGCAAAGAAATCGGACACTTCAGCAGATTCTTTTATACCACTTTTGATTTATGTGGTACTTCAAGCCAATCCAGAGCACCTGGTGTCTAACATACAGTATATCCTCCGGTTCCGCAATCAGGAAAAGCTTGGCGGAGAAGCGGGCTATTACCTATCCTCCTTGGTAGACAACCAACCACTGTTTCTTTATAGAAATTAGCTAACCCCGCCGCCTCAGTCCGGAGCTATACAATTTATCGAAACGCTAGACCGCACCAGTTTGACTGTCAGCGATGAAGAATTTGAAAGAAATGTCGAAGCCGCCGTTTCGGCCATTGCGGAACAAAACCGTGCATCCGAAGTTTCTGATCCAAGAACATCTTCCGAAAGCGCACCAGGCCCGTCACGCAAATCCGCCGATGTACCGCGCACTTCCAGCCGAAGGGAATCATCACAAACTAGGGAGGAAGATAACGCACCAGTAGCGGGATTATTGAGAACAATTCAGAAGCCGTTGTCCACTCTAGGGAGGATGTTCTCAGATGAACTCGAATCACCGCCGCAAGACACGACACCTCACCCTGGAATGACACGACGGTTAACCCCCAATGTTTACCCACCACCTCGCGTTAGCAGCGAAGAGATGCGACGACCGGCCGAAAGGTCTCAACCTCGTACAGCGCAGCCTTCACCTTCACGAATGCTTGATGCTCAAGATGCCGCTGCCCGCCAGGCTAGCGCTGAGGATGCGAAGGCCCGTCGAATTCAGCGAGCCGAGCATAATAATGTAGTCGAGACACTCGCAAATATGTTTCCTAACTTGGACCGTGATGTGATCGACGACGTAGTCAGGATGAAAGAAGGAAGGTCAGTCGCTCTGCAGTTTCATTGTCTGGATGATCTGGTGCTAACTTGGTTGATAAGGGTCGGACTGGCAGTAGATGCATGTCTCGCTCTCAGTGGGAGTTGATTCGTAGATTTCTAGCAATCTATCATAATATGTTGTAGTGACTACTCAGTACCTTAAACGCTCTCCTAGACCGGGAATACGGCATTTACTATTATAGCTAGTGGCCTGTGATAGGGGCCGTTTGATACTAGATGCATTTACCAAATCAATCAGATAATCGTGATTTTTGTCCGTCGTTATTCCACTATGTAATTCAGACCACTATGTAGCAAAGTATTAAGGTCAGATATATCTAAACTGTGATGAAGTATAAATAGTCTCACGTGATTGAAATTCTCTCGCTTACCACTAGTGTCATACCACGTGCCTCGTCAAGGTATAAATTCTGCGCCCTTCCGTCGTTCTTTTATATTTTTTTCTTCTTTCTTTTCTTCATACTTACCTTGTTTGGGTGGCTGCGATCAAGAAGGCGGTCCACCACAGACTGGTCCCTGCATTGCACAGCGCGGCGGAACGGTCTGTTCAACGGCCTTCGGGTCATTGACAGGCGTATTCTTTGGCACCTTCCTCTCTTTGAGAGACTCCTTTTCATCAGACCTTGGGCCAGGTGCTCGAGGGTGGAGAAGAGGTTTCTTTCGCACATACCTTCAGCATTAACTACTAAGATGTCTTCGAAAAGTATACGGAGATTTGTTATGGAATTTTGAGATGTGCTTTCTGGATTTAGCTACCTGTAGCTCTTATTGAGGCTTTTTTTGTATGTTAGCTGCGCATAGAATTAGTATCTCAAGCTCGAATATGAGACGATGACCACAACGGTCCCTGAACCTATGTCCCTTCATATTTGGATCACTCAAAGCTGCTCGATCTGCCATTGGATCAATCACGAAAATATAATTGAGCTGCTCGAGTCGATAGCGGATGTATATCTCCTGAAACCGCCCTCGGCGTAAGGCGGCGTCATTGTTTCACACCACCATTCACCTCTATACACCTCAAGTTGGATGGAAGCCTGCTTCATGCTTGAACAACTCCTGATGGCTACATCAACGCCAGAGGATGTGGGAAACAGGCCGACATGATCTAAAACCTCTAACTTCATAAATGAGTGTTGCGCGCTTAGGGTCATGATCAGACGTCATACTGACGCCCTCAAGGGCCTCGGTGTTAGTATAACTGCTTTAACCGTCGATGATCTTCTTAGTTTTCCCCTAAGCCACGATATCCAGTTACTATATCTCATTGCAGCAATCCCACCGTACCTGATTAATCAAGTGCCAACATGGAACCACAAACACAGACGCCTTCCCGAGGACCCCAGAGCCAATTTCAAACCGGTGGGTATCAACGATGGTATACTTCAGTTGCAACACGGCTAACGTTATCATCATTGGACCAGGCCATGAAGTCCCCGTCCAGCAGATGAAGAAGCCGGGTCTTCAGTCCCAGATGGCGAAGCCTCAGCCTACATCGACGCAGATCCCTTCCGAGGATCAAGGTTACCAGACATACAGAGCCGCTGGCAAGTTGCTCGGGAAGAAGGCCATTATTACCGGCGGGGACTCCGGCATCGGCCGTGCGGTCGCAATTCTGTTTGCGATGGAGGGCGCTTCAAGTTTAATAACCTATTTGCCAGAGGAGGAAGAGGACGCACAGGAAACAAAGAGACTGGTTGAGGAAGCTGGGCAGAAGTGCTATCTTCTAGCCACAGACCTGCGCAATAAGGAGAACTGCAAGAAGGTTGTTGAGACGGCGTTAGAGAAGCTAGGAGGAATTGATATCTTGGTGAACAATGCAGGAACGCAGACGATGCTTCCTGATATCAGCGACTTGGATGAGTGAGTGTCGAAGATCAAAGGACGATACATTCGCTGATGATGATTTTTATTTCAGGTCCCAGTGGGAAAGCACATTCGACACAAACATTCATCCCGTCTTTTACCTCTCTAAGTATACTATGCCACATCTCAAATCTGGTTCATCCATCATCAACTGCGCTTCCGTGAACCCTTACATCGGCCGGTCTGACCTGCTCGACTACACTTCGACCAAGGGAGCGATGGTTGCATTCACTCGCGGTCTGTCAAACCAGCAATGCAACAAAGGCATCCGTGTTAACGCGGTATGCCCCGGACCCGTACGGACACCTCTAATCCCAGCAACGATGACCACTGAGGCAATCGAGCAATTCAGCGGCACGCCGATGGGTCGCGCAGGACAGCCTAGCGAGATCGCAACTTGCTTCGTTTTCCTCGCCAGTCAGGACAGCAGCTTTATCTCTGGGCAGTGCTTGCACCCGAACGGAGGAGTTGTTCTCAATGGTTAGGAGTAATGCTGTGCAGCAAGCGATTGCTTAATGTGCCGTGCTGTGGCAAGCTGATTTTACGAGTATGAATGAATGAGTCGCTAAGTGATACTCACACTCTTTAAATCTTTTGCCTCCATTGCATAAAAGACCCCCTCCCAGTATGAGTTCTTCAGCGTACACTTCTCGAGAAGTACATATCGCCACACACCATAATAAAGTATATCACGTGACTGAATATCGGCGCTTCGATGTTGGTGGCGTGTGACGTCAAACAAACCATTCTACTCCATATATATTCACGCCAACCACCTCAGTTTACACATCAGCTTTGCATATTATGCCAATACATCTCTATAAATCAATTCGTTCCAACAAATAGAAAGAGAAAAGTCAACAACAGCACAATGCCTATCCCTCTCTTTACAGATCAAACCACAGCCCAACCGCAGGGACAAGCAAACCCCAACACCTCACAATTCTCCCAGCAGGCCGGCGCTCCGGGTACCATACCAAGCAGCAGCAGCAGCAACAACAACACCGGCCATGCGACGACGACCAGCTTTGCGCAGAACAGCTTCCCCTCCGCTATGGACGCACAGGGCCAGCGGCTGAGCAAAGAGGAGGCGGATCGGCTCTATGAGGAGCGTATGGAGGATGAATACGCAAAGAGAGAAGGTGGTTGCTAAGCCATGTTTCCTCCCAAAATCACATTTGCTTTGATGAGTATGCTAGGTATGCTTCAACAAGGACTATATCGAGGGGCGTTTGATTTACGTGGATACATGGATATGCACTTGTAATTAATTTAGTACAGACCTCAGCTTACATCTTTGGCTGTGTATAAGTATGAATTTATTGCAACCTCTTTCCTGGTTACCTATCGGTCATGCTGCGTGCGTAGTATAGTGCGTTCGGATATGAATAATGGAAGGGGTAAAAAATACCATAATCACTTGCAGGATTCGAACCCTGACCCACTTTGCTTCCAAAAGAGCTTTGGAAGTACCGAAATAGGAAAAAATTGGTCAAATGAGACTTGGGAGTGGTGCAAAAAAAAACTGGTAGCTTCTCTTTGATTGAGCGTGTCATCCTTAGTGCAGGGGCCATGCTAATCTTCTCTGTATCGTTTCAAATTGACCAAATGCCCGAAGGCAATGGGATATTTTTTAGATGGTATATATAGCAAATTTTCTAAAGATGGAGACCTGTTATTGGTCAATGATGATATGGTCTGTGCGTAGCAGGAACATTAAAATTTTGACTTGGCCGGAGGCCTTGAAAGTGAGGTCGTTATACAGAGCACTTCTCAACCAAAGTGTCTCGACTCTAAAATCTATAATAATCATGCTAACGATATAAGAATCGCCCGGCTGTTCGATTTCCACTATTCAAAACAAACTGTCGGAGGTGAAGTGACCAACTGCTTCAGCGGTTCGCTGGTATGATGCTGGCTTCATATTGCAAGCGGCCATGGACTGCTATACGTGCTATTGAGTATATACCGTGAGAAACGGCAAGTCTCCTGTCTGAGGGTCTGGCGCGAGCGGTAAGACGGGACAGGACCTTGAAATATGGGTCAGGCTACTTTGGGCAAATTGCTGACAACAGGAATATAGAATGGGAACCCAGAAGATCCCAAAAACGAACCTGCGAAGCTACGACAACAAGAAAGCCAATCCCTTGCGGTATGATTCCATTCTCAAGATAACGGATTTTCTCAATGAGACATGAGAGAGCAACCTGAGGTATTTTGAGCCTGAGCAAGGCGTGTCTCGTTAGTGGAATGTGGGTACTATCAGGTCCTTCAAAGAATGTACCGCGCTACTGGACCCTGGTTGGCGGTGATGCTTTGCTTCTGCCGTGTGTGGATCTACACCAGGTTGTATACGTACGACTCAGGGTGTGCTTGTGTACTCCATGACCACATTGGCTGCTTCGTCGTTGAGGCACATCTGGAACCCAAGATCACCACTCCGTTAAGATTAAGGAGCAAGGACCGAGTCAGCCTCACATCCCCGTCGTTGAAATGACCATCCCCGATCCCGAGAACCGAGAATGAAAAACGTCGACATGCATGCGGTTTCATAGTTATCACCGAGCCCGCGGAGACCAGCTCGGGGACGGCGCGAAAGCCCGAGCAAGACAGGAATTTCTACTCAGCAAGCTCAACCATTGACAACAAAGGGAAATAATCATGCAGCACAGTAACTAATCAACAAGATCTCATTTGTCTTCTCTCTGTGCCCTAAGGGTGTTCAGCATGCTCAATCATGGTCCAGTTCAAGCAAATCACTGCGGGTTGGTAATTACCTCGATCTGATTGGCTCAGGTGGCCGAGCGGAGACTTGTTTGCAGCGCGAAGCAACAGAGAAAATATCGGCAACATCAGACGTGCACGTCCGTAGCTCGGATTTTAAATGAGAAGGCGGAGGATAAATATCTTGTTTTGGCTGTGCAATGTAACTCAACATTTACAATCCTCCTTCAGCATCTCTATGTGCCTTTCTTTGGTCGCTGAAGAACTTCAATCCATTTGCGACCGACCCTAGATCCGGTGACGTCAGGAGTCTGGAACGCGCTCGCTCCCGCCATTAGCGCTTTGCCTATTTTGGATTCTTAAAGAGCCGTGCCTACAGCGAACAAAATTCAGACGAGCCTATTCCAAAACAAAGGGTTGCCTCTTATAACGGAGAGGATACGAAATGGCCCTCTTGTTCATCAAGCAGAAGCTCTTCCCAGAGCGACGCACCAAGCTGTCACAACTAAATTACAGTTCGTCAGCCCTATCCAGCAAGCCGCTCTATGGACTTCTGGCTAATCCCAGCAGGAAAACCACTGCTCTCTACAGACGGGGACGAGGACGAGGACGACACTATTACAAACAGCAGTGGAAGCATGGAGCGCGACGTCGAAAGCCAACGAAGCAGAGCATACCACACATTCCGCGACTCCTCACCATCTTCCTCAAACTACGATGTTGAGAGCACGGGGAGCAGCAACACACGGTCACGCATCGACCCGCGCATCGTCTCGGATGCCATTCTGGGCCTGTCGGATGGCCTCACAGTCCCATTTGCTTTGAGTGCCGGTCTCTCGGCGCTGGGAGACACAAAGGTCGTTGTGCTCGGTGGGCTGGCGGAGCTAGCTGCGGGCGCAATTTCCATGGGTTTGGGAGGATACGTCGGGGCAAAGAGCGAAGAGTAAGTCTAGCATTAATCAAACTCCAAGGACAAGTAACGTTTCTGACCCCCAGCAGAGAATCTTACCAGACCACGGTCCGCGAAACCACCGAACTCATCGACTCGTCTCCCTCCGAAACCCAAGCAATAGTTTACGACATATTCGCCTCGCACGGCGTCCCAGACGACGCAATCGCGCCCATCAACGCCTCCCTGCATGCATCGCGCGACCGCCTCCGCGAATTCCTCATAACCTTCCACCACAAAGAGTCCGAGCCAGACTGTAACCAGGCCTGGACGAGCGCGATCACGCTCGCCCTGGGCTACTTCGTTGGCGGGTTCATTCCGCTGATTCCGTACTTCTTTCTCAGCCATGTGCTTATTGCGCTGTATTGTAGCGTTGCGGTCATGGCGGTCACGTTGCTGGTTTTTGGGTATATCAAGACCGCGGTTGTGCGTGGGTGGAGTGGAAAGGACAATATCCTTGCCGGGATTAAAGGTGGCATTCAGATGGTCGTCGTTGGGGCCTTTGCTGCGGGCGCGGCCATTGGTTTGGTGAGGTTGATTAATGGGGGGTCATGACCGATTCGCCCTCGTTGCGTTGCTCTTCGTCCTTTAGCATCGTTGTTGCCCGGCGCAAGATTTCACTTCATCAATTGATACCCGGATGGACAGTTTAAAAGTCCTCCACCTCTGTACAATAGCGAAGCAAAAAATGTAACAAATATACCCCTTTTGCAATTGACAACCCAGCCCAACCCAGCCTTAACAGACGATACCCAAAATATATACCACGCTTCCGTCCACGATCTGCTCGATCTCTCCCTCCGGAGACCTAACCCAACTCTGAAAAATCAAGCACTACCACCTAGGGCCTTCCCAATTAACTCTCTACTTCTTCCACCCAACTCCATCCCAAGCGCCAACTCCCTCCCCCTCTCACTCATCTTTACCCAAGTCCTCTGCAAAATTCCAATGACCTTCTCCTCATCGTATCCGCTCTGAAACTCCTCTAACTGATCCTCCAAAAATACCAGACAAGCAACATCCTCCAGAGCCTGTACCTCCTCATCCTCACCGCCCCTAAGCCCCTCCTTTCTCACCAGCGCCGCAACGCGCCCCGCAAATTGCGCATCATAGCCCCCTTCAAGACATAAAGAGTGAGCAATCTCAGCCTGCCTTTTTGCAAGATGACTCCGCCAGCTATGGTACCCGATTTTGGTCGCGGGAAAATCCGTCCGTGGAACTTCCCAGCGACGGAGATGTTGGGCGCGGACGGCGAGACGGAGGGCTTCGGAGGCGGAGGGGTTGCGCAGGGAGAGGTATTTTGTCATTTTGTTGGCGTAGTGGAGTTCATAGGGGACTGGAGAGGATTCGGGGTTGGGCGGGGTGGTTGTTTTGGGGTCTTGGGCGTGCGCAGCGTCGATAAGGGAAAGGGTTTTTTCAAACGGTGTCGACATATTGGGCTGTTCGGTGGTGCGTGAAATGGTCTAAGGAAGGCTATGTGTAGTAAATATGCATGAAAGGGAGGATGCGATTGCTGTTTAGGATAGGTTTGCGGTTAAGCATAACTAGATGGAAGGTGTGTTTGTAATACGCTGGATTTTATGGCTCAGCTGGGCCCGGCCCGCCTTACCTGCCACCAGAGGATACTACACTACCAAAGAGTATTTACTACTAGAAAACTATACAGGTGGACAAGTGTGATCGATACTTGTTTCTACCTAAGAGCTTCATACTGATGCTTCTCAGACAGTTCTGGAAACGTCCCTCGCTATCGTAATGCGTCAAAACAACAGCGAATAAAGCAAAATCCGACCAACGGATTTAACCATTAACACAAGGTGAAAGAAGCATTACAGCATTTGATGTTTCCGCCGTTCGAATAGGCAAAGAAGCCAAAAGAGACCTTTCCGTAAGATTAAAACCCCCAAACGCCGTCCGAGCAAGTAAGCCGGGTATATCCAGCACCGTGATGCAAAAAAATGTACTGAGAATAAGCCGACAACCAACAATGTCATCGAGCTGAAAATCATGTCCTTCCACCGGGCTCAAAGGCGTGTTGAGCCACTTCAGTGGGTCTGTAGCGTAGCTATGCATGGAGCATAGTAGAAGGAAACATAAAATAGGTAGAAGTGTGCTTTTTCCTGCAAATTTGTATGCCGTCACCTCGCACCAATGCCAAACATACCGACTCCATAGCTTCCACCTCTGTCTGAAGGGGTGGAAATCCTTGGGACGTGGTCCTACAACTATATCAGTATCTGATGCTTAGTGAAATAGGCATCAGAAACATACCTTCTTCCTCTTTTTCTTCCCTCCCCCTTCGCCATTCGAATAGATTGCACCATCATCATCATCGTCCGCATAACCCTCACCGTACCCCACGAAGCTATTGTCATCATAATGTCTCTTGCGGCCTCGACTCGGGCGACTACGCTCGGGTTCGGCTGGCATCGGCGCCCCGTTCGGCTGGCTAACAGCCCGAGGAGCGTTCGCAGAAGGATGGGTCTTTTTGGCGCCTTCTCCGGCATTCGCAATCTTCGTCGGCTTATCGTGTCCTAGCACGTCTTCCCAGTAATCGTTATTTGGTACAGTGCCCGGTTCCATTTTCATAGCCTTCATCTGCAGATTGTATAGCGCCGAATCCATATCAGCCACCTTTATCTCCTTGCCGAAAACCTTCTGGTTTTGCCACTCTTCTTCCGGCCACATTGTCATCTGCCTGAGTCCACCAGGCGTTGCGGGATCATGTTTGACCGCTTTGTTTCTTCCAGCAAGCCCTAACCCTTTCAATTTGCCCTCGTATGACTTTCGAAGACGATTGATCTTTTCGCCAGTGACAGGATCATTTCTTGCAACCGACTTTGCTACAGGGCCTAAACCATACAGCGAGATAAGGTCGACTGATGGGTCCGGTCCAGTCGCAATATGGGCTGTGAATTTCGCAGCATACTGTTAACAAGGTTTTGATCCAAACAATTATGGGGAGACATTGTGAGGTGCGAAAAGGGCAACAGCCATAGCAAGGATTAGGGAGCTCTTACAGCTTTTGCAAAGATGGAAAGCTGACGAGAAGTCTTTCTGCAAAGAGTCTAAGCTGAGCCAATTGGGGTTAGTTTGCGTTGGTGTTTCCGTATCGAGATCCATGTCACTGCCATGCGGAGAATGACCAGAATCATCCATTTGTTGGGAATCCTTCACTCCTTTTCTTGTTTGGGCGGATTCGGAATCTCGATTGTGATCCGTGCGTCTGTATTCCGATTGCTGAGTTGGCACGGCACTTGCGCGTGTTGTGTTAGGCGCTCCTGTTTCTGAGAAATCTGCCCCAAATGACTTATTCATGTGGTCGGGACCAACACTGCTGGCCGGTGTAGGAAATGAGTTTGCTACACCTGCTGTCGGCTGCTGAGAATGTTGGGTACTCATGGGCGCTGTGGAAGTTGGAGATGAGAGACTGGCAGTTTGCGACGTCGCCTGGCTAGATGCTTGCAAGCTTGCGAGATTGGAAGCATTGTTTGGAGTGCTTACCGACATCAACGGAGGCGATGTCGGCGTCTGTGGGATCTGCTCGGGAGGAATCGTCGAGTACGTGTTCTCTTTGAGAGAGGCGAAAGGAGCGGGTGATGACGGTGACGGCGAAGGGGGTCCTGTCCGGAATGGAGCTGAGGAAATGCGATCGGACATGGGAAGCTGGAGGTGGAGGGGGAGATTCGAAGAGAAGGAAGGCTGTCTCTTATACACATCTAGATGTGTATAAGAGACAGGGGCTACTTCGTTGGCGGGTTCATTCCGCTGATTCCGTACTTCTTTCTCAGCCATGTGCTTATTGCGCTGTATTGTA
>QPHH01000017.1:527558-538577 GCA_003574815.1 Aspergillus spinulosporus | reverse complement strand
GGGGCAGCTTCAAGGTTCGGCGCTCTCTCTTTAGTTCCTGATACTTTGTAGTCCGATTCTAATGCACAAATTACAACCTGTCTCTTATACACATCTAGATGTGTATAAGAGACAGGCGAAAGTCTGAGCAACCCTATCCTATAGCCCTACTTCCAAACTTCAATCGAAGATCATTCAGCACCAGGACGGATTGCCGCACCCAGACCACGGGAGACGGGAGGATGGACGGAGGGTCGGCAGGTCGAGGTTCGCTCAAGCGACAATAAGACGAGCGCCTAGAAATCACACATGCCAATGAGACCGCCCTGAAGACCAGCAGAGTTGTCGTTAGAGTGACGATGGAAGTGAGGTAGGCCGAGTGAGTGGAAAGTTGATAGTAAGCGGGTTGGAAAGGGTGGAAAGATTGATGACCCTTTGATCTGCACATGAGTGAAACCAAAGGACTTGAAAGAGACGTTTGATGACGGAGCCTACGAGCACGTGACGTGGCCTGTAATTTACGGTAACTTCATTTCAGTATGTTATATATGACCTCGGTACTTCATACGGTAATGGACGTAGTAGTAGAGATACGAAAAATCAACCCGTAAATGCCGAAGTCGAACAATGAGTTTATTATACTATGAATATAGGTGAGCTCCTGCACCAATGTAGAAATTCTGAACTTGGTCTGCTATGACTGGTAATGCGCTGTCGCTGTCTGCATCGCAAGTTGTGTTGTGACATCTGGAATGTGGTCTGCCAGCGAATCCATCAATTCCAGCTGTTCTTGTTGACTCAGTGTCCTTCCCCTCCATGGATTTGCAGGGTAATCCCCATTGAAATAATGAGAGTATTGGCCTCCAAAAGTATCAGCCCAGTTCATTGGGTCAGCTGTTGCGTTGGAGTACGGGAACGTGTCAGCTGTGGTCATAGAAGATAGGGAGAAATTGGGGTCCCAGCCCGGGAGTCCTGTAACAACCGACGGAAATGCATTAAACGGCGTGGATGGATCAAAGTTAAGGTTCGGCCTGGGTAACAATGAATCACCAGACTGATCAAAACCCAAGGAATTTTGCGCGTCGGGTGCAGCCTCTGGCGGAACAGTGGGATCCCAAGGAGGGGGCTCGAGAGCTTTCACAGGATCGGTAGGAATAGATAGGGAAGAGGTAATTTGTGGGAGAGGTAAGGAACGGTCAGCCGAGGGACCCCTCGAGAAAGTACCAGCTGATGTGGTGTCTGTCACTGAAGAACCACCTGCTAAAAGATTTTGTGAGTGAATAGAGGCCGCGGTGCTGGCAGGGCTTGCCATAGATGGTGGAGTTTGCACTTCTTGAGAGGAAGCCGGTGTCGCATGGCTAGACGGATTTGAAGGTGAATGGACCACAAATGATTCCTCGGTGTTGTATGCCCTGAGGCAAGCGGCAATTAATGTCTCATATAGCATGCCCGCAGATCTTACCCCGGGCCATCTTTCTGCAGCCTTCATGATACCTTGTAATGCAACTTCAAGGTTGTGTTCAACCTCCTTCAAAGGATGTTCTTTTCTGACTTCCGGGTAAGAGAGTGTCCAGAGGAGAGTGTTCAACGCCATGAAAAGCGATTGAGTAAATATCCAAGTTAAGTCAACCGATTTAGTCTCAATTTGTTCCAAGTGCATGAAAATGTTGGAAACAGCTGCGTCGTAGCATCGCTGCGCAGCGTAAACAGAAGGTTCTGGAATCTGAGGTGATGGCCGGTACATGAAAATGACCATGGTATGCAGCCGACCTTGGAACCTGCATGTTCTGCGTGAGTAATATAATCTAACACAGAGACATGATAGAGATATCTTTACCATTTTCCGCTCAAGCCACTACCTCCATCATGAGTAGGGCATGATGATACCCACCGATCAAGTTTGCTGAGCATCTGAGAGAACCAAGGATCATGGTCATCGACGGGACTGTCCCGTTTGTTCAAGTAAAGGGTCCGTCGAATCTCGAGTTGCAAAAGGCGCATCTTGAAGAAGTGTATTGCAATACACTTGGGCAGGACTGGTTTGGCATCGGGATGTATCCCTTCTCGAGTAATGTACTTATCGTCCACTTGTGCAAAAAACTTGACGTGTATATGGTCATGGCTGACAGAGTAACAGCTTGGCCGTCCCAAACTATGTGAGAGACCGAACTCCATCGAGGTCACGATCCAAAATAACCTGCGCCGCATGTCCACTTCTAAAGGATCCAGCTGCTTCCCAGTGCGCGATTGGGTTATTGTCGCTTCTTCCGTGAGCCCCAGATCTTGGCATAGCTTTACGGCTGTTCCAACGACCCAATATGCGGCGGTTCTCGTGGGAGTCAGTAATGAATACTGAGCTATCAAGACCAGGCACTGCAAGGATTTGAGGTCCATCCTTTTCAGAGATGCTTCGAGAAAAGGCAACGCGGCAAGATAGTAGCTGTCCGCTAGCCCTGCATAGTCAGGGCTCATTTTTTGCATACTTATCGCAATCACCATCCGTAACTGAAAGTTTTGGCATGGGTCATTGGAACCGTTGAATACTTCTTCAACTTCCTGGCGGAAAGTGGGCATATGCAATGTCGGAAGCATCCCTTGCGCTGGACAGCCAGTCAGCCAACCGCGTATTTAAAGAGACCGCATCGACTTACCTTTGACTGTGAAGACGTCGATGAGCTTATATGTTAGATGCTTCGTCGGCAGGTTTGGCTGGGGAATTAAGCTAATTGGGGGAAATATTTTGGAAGTAGGCTTAGCGCTTTCATCGTTGAAGACATCCTTTATCTTTTGCGCGGTAGACTCGGGAACAACATCCTTGATGCTTTTTGAATGGGTGTTCTGCTTGGCCAGTTCCATAACCAAGCGAGTTATTGCGATACCACTTGACGGTCCGAGATATCGGGCCTCATCGTATTCTCTGAACCGAATGCGGCCGGCACCACGAATGATCAATTCAGCATCTGCCGCCTGTTGAAAATCTTTTTCCTCCTCTTCCAGCTCTTTTTCTAGCCTGCGGGCGGTTTCACGTAATTGGACGATGTACGTCCTCGATATTGTACGTCTCCGAGCAGAATCATAATATACGCACTGCGCATTGGTACGATCGCATGGGCCGCATTTTGGAATTCCGGGGTCACATTTGGTCTTACGCTACACGAATGATTAGTACATAAGCTCGGCTGCGCATTTGTTGGCGTACCTGTCTGCACCTGGTGCAAGCTGCCAAAGTGTGCGCAATCCGACCGTCAAAGCTAGGGCTTGACTCGTCGGACGTTTTGGAGGGAGAGGTTTCCCATGGATTTGTGAATTGAGGTTTTGTGGTGTTTCGATCAAGCCGTGACGCCATGGCGGGTTATAAGGCTACAATTATCGGCAGAATCTGGGTGAGTGGTAAGTGTATCCGGCATTCCTTATAGTCTGGAAAGTTGCAGTTGCTCCGTCTCGTTAAAATCAAAAGGAATTCGTTTAGGTGCGCATTAATCACACGCGACTGTGTTGAAGGAAATGCACACTATGCGTAGTTGCGACTTCGACATAATAGTCATGATAGTTCTCGAAGGCTTGGATGCGCGACGTCGTCAAACGAAAGCGTGGGAATAAGGGCCGAACGACAGGCAAGATGCGATCGACACCCGCAGCTGATTCAAGGCATTTGATCACTTTGATATTATCGGGCGTTACCGACTTCGGTGAACGTCTCTCACCAACTGCTTGTAGTCGCGATCGCGGAGCCTACGAGGGATGAAGTTATCGGCCTTACGGCCTGGGCCCACTTGGTCGCCGCTTCGATCGACGAGCAGAGAGTCAGCGACGCTGGAGAGCCGCGATAAGGGAATCGAAGTCTAAAGTTTCCTTGGGGAAACAGATCTGAGGTGGCAAATGGAAGTAATAGGTCAAGTGCTGGGTAACTCTGGCCATAAAACAAACCGAGAAAAGGTACGACCAAGGCGGCCTTCCCTGAATCATGAAGGGGAACGGCCGCGTCTTTAACCCAAGCCGCAGGCCAATCAAAGCTTACAGATGCATCTGCAGTCAAGCTCTGAAATTATGCTGTTCTATGTCTATGACTATTGGCGACCGCCAAAATCAAGGCTGTTTTTTTGCATTTCTAAGTTCTCCCCTTCAGACTTCCTCCCTCGAAAATGCGAAGAGGCAAACCCAACCTTGGAACGATGAGCTTTCCTGGCTTGCCGGTGTGGAGGCAACCGATACGCACTGTCAGAACATGATCTGGGCTGGGCGGGGTGGTGGGGTGAAATGGTAAGTAACCATGAATTCTACGCGTATCATCCGAGTCCAGATGGCGAGCTGTTTGTTCTGGGTCTTGGTATTAATCGGGCCCATGATATGTGGCCCTGCCCGAGGTATTGCCTTCTTGGATTCTCTAGCGAAGGGCTGACAGCCTGACACTGTTGACTCGGGCAAAAATCGAGAGCTATCACGTGCAAACAAAGCCTTGGACTGTTCGCCTGGAGCTCGTGACCTGCCCGATTTGGCCTAGCGTGGAGGTGCCATCCGCGGGGCAGCTTCAAGGTTCGGCGCTCTCTCTTTAGTTCCTGATACTTTGTAGTCCGATTCTAATGCACAAATTACAACTGCTGGGTCCATTTATCTCGTCGTTTTTCTGCTACTCATCTTTAACTGTTGGGTCTCTACAAGGCTTGGCTGTACCTGGGCATACTGCTCGGTATCAATACAAGTCTAAGTGTGCACCCTATGTGCGAGGCTTTCACTTGCTCGGCTGGAACTGAATTCGCATTGCGTCTTAGCAGCTAGGACAATCAGAGTAGTTTGTACCGCTCAGACCCGGCCGTTGATCCTGTGATCTGCAATGGAATCTGAGTCCTGTCAGTCCTGGTAGCGGCTCTTTTTAGGATCCGTTAGCCTCCCAATTCTGTCCATATTCCATTCTGCGTACTCAATCTCTGTTCAAAAACCACTCGCAGTGGAGCACACACTTGAAGTGGTGAGTAATTTTCTACTTCTATCTACTCAATATAATATCTTCCATAGCGTTTGGAGACTGTTCATCGAGGAAATGATTCTTAGATTCAACAGACTAAGTTCACATGAAACTCAGCCTGTACCTGAAGACTATTTCGTGAAACACTGACGAATCACCATGCTAGCTTCACACTGATATTGAATCTCGATAGGGAATATGCGCAATTAGAATGTCCAATTCCTCATTTTTGGACAGACCGCTGCTCAAAGTCAGTCGGCCAGTCGCCGCATGCTCAAGATGTCGAACCGCCAAAATCAGATGCGACGGGAAACTCCCGGCTTGTTCAGCGTGCGAAAGAGCAGGAAAAGCGGATACTTGCTCCAGCAGCGATGAATTTCCCCGAGGAAAAGAAAGAAGCTATGTTGGCTCTCTGGAGGCTTACTGTGAACGCCTCGAGAAACGGGCTGCAGAACTCCGCGAACGGAAACGATTATTGACCGGTGGTGAAGGAGGTGTCGTTCATGAAAGCTCGATAACATCAGCGTCGTCTGCACCTGCAACTCATGCGCATAGTCAGGAAGTGTCAAACATTGACGATCTTGTTGGAGATTTCGGTTATCTGTGGGTGATTCTCTTCCTATGCTGAACGCTGCTCTATTGACACCGGTCTAGATCTGTCAGTGCCACCTCGAGAGACTTCCAGGGGATTACATCCAATACCTCCTTTGCCAACCTGTTATTAGCGGTTTCATCCGGCGAACAAATCCCAAGATCATCCCCACGGCCGCTACCGTCTCGGTCCGAAGCCACTCCGCTCATACAGCATTATTTTGATACTTTCTACGTCCAGCTGCCCTTCTTTCTCGAAAGTAGTTTTTGGGCTTCGGTCGATTCTGTTTACCAGAACGGTGCACACTTTGCGAAACCATTCGACAATTGGGCTGTGCGGATGGTTTTGGCCATTGCTTACGGCTCCTTGTCAAATTCACACCTGGACGTCGACCATCGGAACGCTCTTTCCCTTGTTCAAGAAGCACTACAGTACACTGAAGATGTCCTTCGCCCTGGAACCGTAGCTGGGATCCAGGCAATTCTTTTTCTAGCGCAGTATTCTCTCATCGACCCGGTCCATTTTCGGACTTGGTACCTTGTAGGTATGGCGGCCAGAGTTCTTGTTGATTTGGGGCTGCACCAGGATCATCATGCGGAATATGTCCTTTCTTCAGAACAGCAAGATCTTCGACGTCGCGTTTTCCATTGTGTTTACTCTCTGGATAGGTATCGTCTTCTCATCGTCACCGACTCGACTTGCAGTGACAGAAACGCTAATCGACTGATACTTAGGGCTACGAGTACAGCTCTGGATAGAACTCTTTCGTTCTCCGACGACTCCGTAAATGTTGCTTTTCCAATTTCTAAACAGGAGAAGACGTATATCTTCTCTCACAGTTCGGAGCCGGCTTGGAACATAGTCAAGATCAGACGCATCTTGTCAGCAGCTTATCAGCAGAAATACTTTACCACGACCGATTCCTTGTTCCAATCTCCGACATCGACCTGGGTACTTTACTCGCAAGCGACTGAATGGTTCTATAACACGCCAAAGAACACATCCCAGGTCCTCGCTGTTAAGTATCACTTGGAGTTTCTTTACACAACAGCTGTTATTTTAGCGCCGTCAACACGCCATCTTCCGCCATGTGATTACACCAAACTACTTCTATTCAATCGCTGCATTGATTATGTCCACCAACTTCATCAGATTGTCGAGAGTCAAATCCGACTGCATGTAATGGATTCAGTCGAGATTCAACGCGTCTATCAGATCATTCGACGCTTAATCAACATAGTCAACCAGAGTTTTGACGTCCTCATGAGCCCTGTCCCAGCCGCGCCCCAGGTTCCCGAAGATTGCCCCAAACCACCGCCTTTGGAGCTGGAAGATTGTCTGCGTTGTCATGAGCGTGCCCTCGAGTGTTTGAATCAAGCGGGCAATCTGCTCCAATACGGAGCTCGAAGGTGGAATCACCATGCTCTGTCACAGGAATTCCAAAAGTTGTCAGCACCTGTTCGCAGTATATTGTTGCCCACAGCTGTTACATTTGCTCCGACCTTGGGAAGTTATATGCCTGAAGAGCATGCAATTTTGCCTCCCACCGACTTTCTGTACGGCGGCCTCAACCTCCAGCACTCGAGCCCCGAGAATCACAATTATGAATGACCGATAGCCTTGACTTGGACAAGGGAGAAGATCAAATCACAATCCCATTCCCTTCTGGCTTAGCTCGTCTGCGCTTCTCGCCAACTTCGCATAACAGGAATGATTGGCTCTAAACAATCTCCTGGTATGGCAAGGCGATAGATAGCGTTGCCAGCAAATACATTCAACTTATATATGGTAAACGTCATATACCTTGTCTTTGGTTATGTGACTGGAAATGTACCCGATAGGTGGCTTGGCTCTAGCTACAAGCCAAGTGATACCCAGCTTGTCGAAATTTACAGTACGGAATGGTAATTATAAGGTTTATTTTAAACATGTCATGCGTGAGTTATTGTACAATGCGTAGGAGAGATGGAGTAGAGTACAGTCTTTCTTATCCTCCTTCCCAGGTAGTCCCAATGTCTATATAGAAATGTGCCTGGATTTAGGTCCTCCGAGTCCCAACCATCTATGAACAACACAAAATTACGCATTCTCCTCATCAAGATTTCCGATGATAGGCTTCCTCTTCGCGACCTCCGGATCCTCCCCATAGCCATACTTAATCCACACCCGCTGCCAGAAGGGAACAACTGGCGGCCGCTCCTCGCCGCGGATATACTCAAGTCCCTGCGCGATGCGCTGCGCACGAGCCTCCTCTTCATCAGAGAGGACATACCGCTGCATTCGGGCTGCAATGCGGGGATCCATAACGACATCGTTTAGCCACTCGCGCTCCTTGTCTGGATTCGAGTCGTCAGTTTTATGAACAGATTTGTGCCAGTCTTGCTCTTCGTGCGAGAGTTGGGATTGTTGCTCGTATGTTACCGACGACGACAAGCTGGGGTAAAATGGGCTGTCTGATTCTGAGCCGGAAGAAGCAGGACGCTCAGCGTACGGGCGGGCGTGAGAAGCAAGGACAAGGGCCGCGACGTCCCGGCCGACGGAGTCAGCGACGTAGCGCCTGTTCAAGAAGCGGTAGATCCGGATAGGAGTATTGAGGAAGCCTAGAAGGTGGGGGAAGGGGATAGCGGCGGAGCCGTCGAGGGTTTGCGGGATGGATGGCGGGAGCGTTCGGCTGGAGTAATCGCTAGGAGCGACGTATGCAGGTGTCGGGCCCGTAGGTTTGGTGGGTTTCTTTTCCTCCTCTCCTTCCTCTTTCTTCTCCGCTGCTTGTCCCTGCTCGGGTGCTGGCGTTGTCTGTTTTTCTGAGTTTGCGGGAATCTCAGCAGCAGGAACTTGCGGCTCCTCAAGTGCTGGCTGGCTCTCTGCCGACACAGGCGGATCAATCGGACCAAGCCATCCCTCATGCAAGCCCCTAACATACTCCTTCCAAGTATGCCGTCCAATAACCAAATCCCCCCTCGGCCCAGGCTCTTCCCTTACCCCGATAGCCTTCCTTGCCTCTGCAATCACATCTTCCGTGTTCTTCTCCTCGTCCCCAGCGACACCAGCACTAACCTCCCCACTCTTCCGTCGCTGTTTCCTGATCTCCTCCGCAAACTTCGCACGGATGTCGCCCTCCCTTCGACCCTCAATAACATTATAATCCAGTGCCGCCGCAACAAGAATCGGCTTGACGTACTCCTTGAAATGCTCGCGGGCGGAACGGATGCCGTCTCCCGGCGGCGCGGCCAGGAAGACGGTTAGTTTGCGTCGGGTTTCTTCCACAGGGAGGGATTCTTTGGAAATGTGCGCGACAAGGTTGCACCATTTCTGTTGCGCGCGGCGTTTTTCCCGTCGGTCGTAAATTAGGGCTGCGGTGAAGGAGCCCGTAATGGTGAAAAAGATCATCCAATTACGGGAGGGGAGTTTGAAGCGAAGATTCGGGAGGCCTTTTGTTTATTCACCATTGTCAGCACTGCATTTTGTATATGGCTAGACTACGAGGATGGATCATACCCATCATCTTCAAAGCTGGGTTTTGCGGCTTGGGCGCCCTCTTTGTGGCCTCACTGGAGGCCGAGGCGGTGGAATCCGCCATTATTGGAACGATGGGGGCGTATGCGATGTCTGATGGGTAGGAGTATATGATTCAATATGAGCGTATCAAATCACAAACCTCCGTCACAACTTGTCGGCCTAGGCCTGTTGCTTGGGAAAAAGTCGGGGATACGCAAAGCTACTCGGGCCTGGTTTTTTCCGATTCTTGGTGACTGATATATCAGGCACCAATTTGCACACTTTAGGGACACCAAGATACCGCTGTCCAAATTATTGGACTCATTTATGCTATCCCAAGGTATTTGATGCCGAGAGATCCTTCGTTCTGCCAGTAGAGTATATGTGTCCTTCAAGGAGCAAGTTCCCATATTATATATACTTCAGCAACGAAAGGTCTAAGCTCGCCTAACCATAATTCCATACGGATCACGGTCCTTCTCACTAACATGGACTTCACACGCTTCGTCCTCATATACTTCGTTCAAGCCCGCCTCTGCACCCTTGCCCTCCTCCGTCCTAAACTCCGCCCACTCCCCTCTCAAAACTCCCTCCAGTTTATCCTTCATAACAGCCCTCAGATAACCCCTTTCAGTATTTGAATGGGCAAGCGCAACCACGACAGATCCATTCTCAATTGCAAACAGCGTTTCGTGGTGACTCATCTCGCCAGTGAATAGAAGATCAGGGATCTGTTTGACTCCTTTCATCAACACACTCGATCCAGACCCGGGACATACGCCCACGGTACGGATCTTGATGTCCTCTACGGACGCGGATTGTGGGATGGCTATTGGAATGCCTCCAGGATAACCTACGCCGTTTGCAATGTTATCAATTACGGAGGTCAAGGGCTGGGGCTCGGCGAATATGACGAGCCGGCCCATCCCTGCGTCTTCCAGGCCTGAGGGGACGGGAGCCGGGGAAGGGTGGATTGTGCTTCGGGTGTGAGGAATTATTGTAGATGAAGCGGATGGTGAAACGAGGCCCGGTTTGGGGTATGTGGGGGCGGAGTAGAGGGTGGAGGAGGAGGATTCTAGGTCGGCGACGGAGGACGGCGAGGATGGAGTGGTTGCACCTGTGACAACATCGCAGAGCCAGTCGCCCATACCACCAGGAGTTGCGTCAACGGCCGTGTGCGGAGAGTAGACGCTTATACCCTCCGCGGCGAGGCGGAGGAGTGATTGTTGTTGGGGATCATTGAAAGTGAGGGATTTGAGGCCACGGAAGATAATGGGGTCTGATTCGAGAGATTGATGAGCTTAATTTGTGCAATAGTCATTGTTCACGGTTTGCGTACGATATGCTACCACGACCGAGTCTTTGCGAGCAATTGCTTCGTCGGCAACAGCCTTGGTTAGGTCAATTGTGAGGAGAACCGAGTTCTTCTGTCTGCGCTTGGGATTGAAGGGGGCTTCGAGGAGTACTGGGGTTTGGTCATTAGCGATGGTATGGCGTTCGTTTTGCCAAAGTTAACCCACAGCCTGTATTGTCAAAGCTCTTGTCTGCTAAGGATTCTGGATAGCTTCACAAGTCAGCAATGTATTCAAAGGTTCAACGGAAAACATTGAACATAAACATCATGGCGGGGAGCTTACAGCTTTCGCATCGAGTTCACCACTGCCCGTGTGAATGGGGATGAAGTTGGCGCTAAGGATGCAGACATGGTGGAAAACAGCCGAGCTGGGATACGATTCATAAATGCTTAATGGATGGGCGATATGGCAAGTTGTAACAAAGGTAGAAGTCGTCGAAGATGCGGCCCAGTCCGAGAGCTGGCGCCACATATCGATGCCTGAGGCTCTTACATCAGCCACAATATACTAGGTTCGGGGACCCAGTCAGCACCTTCTAAACATGTTATGGAAATGTCATGTATATGCCGGCTTACGCCACGTGACATCGTGGCTTAGGCGCGATCTCCAACCCCTGAGGATCTGACCCCTGAAGG
>QPHH01000017.1:0-527543 GCA_003574815.1 Aspergillus spinulosporus | reverse complement strand
AGACAGAGAGAGAGATCTATCGTCAACAAGATAGACAATCAATCGTCATATGGCATCCGATCCTTAGTAGGCTACGTTCGTGTAGTTGATACAGCTTCCTTCTGCCCTTACCCCTTTGAGCATTCACAACAAAACAGAATATGAGATTTATGTCACAGAAAATAGCTATCAAATAAGGGTTAGTTCCGGGGGGTTAGCCCCCAAGACAAGCTCTAACTCCGGATCTCCCTTCTTCATGGCACGTTGATACGCTTCCCTCTCGCCAATCCGTCCAAGATACTTGACAAGGTTTGGAAACTCCTCCAGACAAAAGGGTGAAAAGTATCGCATCGTTGTAAGCGGGAAACCCATCATAACATCTGCCGCAGTGAATTCTTCTCCCGCAAGCCACTTGTTATCCTTCAATCTGTCATCCAAAAGCTTCAGGTTGTTGTTCAGCCTCATCTTCGTGAAGGACACCATCTGATTAGACTCGTCTAAGCCGGCAAATTTCGCCATCATAATCGGTGACGCAGCTGGAACGAGCGTTCCATTCGACCAGTGGAACCAGTATAGGAAGTCCACATAGCCTGGATGTTCGGGATTGAGGAGTAACTTTCCACCGGCATGTTTGCGACAGATATACTCGATGCAGGCGCCGCTTTCAGCGAGAGTAATTGTTCTATCGCCGTCTCTGTCCTGAATTATAGGTGCTGAGCCCTGCGGATGAATGGCCTTGAACTCTGCCGGGGCGAGGAGGGGCGAGCGGTCGTAGGTCTTTAGGGTGTAGGTTAGGCCAAGCTCTTCGCAAAGCCAAACGATGCGCTCAGACTGGGAGATGCGGAGGTGGTGAACCGTTAATGTCATTTTGAAGTTCCTCAATCGAGCTAGAGAATGGCTTGATGAGGGGTGAAAATGGAAATCTAATGAATATTCGGGGCATGAAGATCGTTGATTTATAGCCGGTGCTGCCGGGTCTAGTGCTCCACTGAGTCTCCCCTTTGTTATGCAACACCTTCAACAACCAGACCTACGGGGAATTCCGTAGGTAATTGGTCTACTGGAGGCTGGAGCACACAACATGGTTCATCTTTAAGCAAGCAATCTCGCCTGTGGAGTTTTTCCCTTATGTCCGTTTACACTGCGGATGCCAAACCTGCACAACAGCTGCCATTCAGCACGGCTGAGGGCCCGGACGCTCATCGACTAGCACCGGAAGCTGGTTGCTACACCGACTATGGTGGGTATCTACTATATGGCAGCGGAATGGTGGGGATAATGCCTATTGTCTGATGTCCTGGCGGGTAGGGGGAAGGCCCTCCGGGTTCCGTATCGTGACAGTTGCTTTTCTGTCTCAAAAAAAAGCTTTCAGGAGCTGGCCATTAAGAACGAAGCCTTGGTTTAACCGGACTTGAATCTTGATGGCAAGCTCATGAACACAGTCAAGTCCAGATGGGATATTGTTGATGGAGGTACCCATAGCAATGTAGGTTACTCCTGCAGAACACCGGGGTAGGGTTGAGAATTATACAACTAACTTATATATCATTGCCATATAGCTTTCCATTCAGAGTGAATGAGTACATACGACCATAAGGTGTGGAAAACAGGGCTTCCCGTCCGCTCAGCCGTACTTAAGCCACATGTTCAACGCGGATGAACAAGCAACAAGCCCTGAGTGTGTTGCTGCTTTTAGGGGTAAGAGATACTAAGCCTAGGGTAAGTGCAGGTAAGATGGGTAAAAACAAGGTAAGAATATTGTCAGATTAAGGCCAAAAGAGTCCTTCTTACGTCGAAGCTCTCAACGACCTAAGGATTATTCTTAGACCAAAGTGAGGAGAGTTCTCAAGCGCAGAGAATAAATACAGTTGCAATTAACACTGTTGGCTATGTTCCTGATTCTGAAGAAAATAAGACACGAAAGACAAAACTAACTACATGGTAAACAAGTGTCCTTAAATACCTCCCCTTGTCATACCCATCATAGCTGTTGGCTATGCTAGCTATGTCCTCTGTCAGAGTTGTCATAGTTGCTGGCTTGGATGGTGTCAACTATCGGGGTGGTTTTTAGCGCTGGTTTCGGTCATGTGACCAATGGATGCAACGAAATCATAATATTGAAGGACCTAATCTCCTATCTACAGTCTGTATAGAGACTTATAACTATTATGATTTTCTCCTGATCGTCAGGAGGTATATTAATCGTCTCCATAGCGGCTGGCTGAAAGGAAGGTCGACCGATGTGCTGTATGATTAGTAAGGAGAGATCTCCGCCGGTTGATAGATGGCTATGATCAGATCTCTTGGTATCATAGTCAAGACTATGACTGGCTCGGTCCAATGTTTCTCCGTGCTTTGTCACACGCTAGCTGCGGCACAGCCGGTCGATTGACTGACGTCGTCCAGTCACTCTGACAAGAATATATCCTATTCTTAGATCTCTTGACCAATTAGAACAAGATATAGAGGGTAAAATTATCACAGCAAGAGCTCAGGGCACCTTAGATAGTTAGCTTAGTAATGCTAGATAATAATACAACCTTTATCTTGGTAATAACCTTGTTTAGGCAATATTTTTTGCTGGGATGACTTGTATCAACTAAACAGGGCCGCACTGGAGTTAACTAACCTAGGAAATATTATTACTAAGCAAAAGTCCGCAGCAGTAACCACATGGCTACAATTCTATTGGGAAAATATACCGCTAAGCCAAAAAGGCGTCATGACTACCAACTTAGTCTTAGACAGTCATATTTTCTAGCTGACAAATTCACTCTAGTACTTAACTAGTAACTTATGGAGCGTCAGACTAGGCGTAATTACCAGTATTAGCCGTCGATAATATAAAAGAATGAAGGTCTGATTCTTCCAATCTAGCTCTATAGGGCGGTTTATATACACTTTTGAACTGTGGAAATAGCAGAAGTCTCTGCATAAGCATCGGCGAGCCGGAGATTGCAATTCCGATATCCCAAAATAGGAAAGTTTCATTTATGGCTAGCTGTCACATACGGTCGACATAACTTGTTCTTACCTTCCCACCTTAATGACTCCTCGCAACATCATATCATCTTCTCCATTAGTTGTTTCTGTCCGCTCAGAGTTATTGAAATATACTGATATGTCACTAATGCTATCGCTTGGGCAGTCTTTGAAAGGCCGGATGGGCCTTTACACCATCAAAAAACATCTCCAGGACGGTGTCTGGCTTGCGACGTATGCCCATTCCTACCTTTACTTTGTTTTGGGGGAATATAATATCTTTACATTAACTACACAGTGATGAGCACCAGCAGAAATTTATCGCAAAGAGTGTCCGACATTTTCGATTACAGAACGAGCGAGATATCCTACTTCGTTTTCAACACCGAACATCATCTATTCGCCCTCTCATTGAAGAGTTCCAAGATTCCAATGCCCCTCCTACACTCATACTGAAACACCTCGATGATGACGTTCTAAAGGCATCAAATAAACAACAGCTTACTAATTCAGAGGTGAAGTTTGTTGCCAAAAAGGTGCTAGAAGCACTAGCTGTCCTGCACGATGAGGGATTTGTACACACTGGTAGGACTGCTCTATCTCTACTTCTGTGCTGTTAGAATTCTACTAACACAGGTGGGCTATAGATATCAAACCCAGCAATGTGTTAGTAAACTATGGTCAACATGGTTTTCGTTTTACAGATGTTCAGCTGGCAGATTTTGGAAGCACTGTTCATGTTGACTCTGTTCATGCGCAACGTGGTGACCCTATTGGCACTCCTATTTTCCGGAGCCCCGAAGCACACCTTCAAATGAAATGGGATACTGCAACAGATATTTGGTCATTTGGTACAATGGCAAGTCTCAACATCGCAGCCGAAGAGCTTGGACTAGATACTAACAATAATCTAACCAAACAGCTTATCAGTCTCCTCTATGGAGCTGGTTTTCACATTTTCAAGCCGGATGTACCTCCAGATCATGACGAGTATGATGTCAAGATCCTCCTGAATCATCATCGATGCTTCGGTCCATTTCCAGAGACATATGAACAGATTGCGGACCAACAAAGATTCGCGGTTCTTACTTGGGTCATGCAGAACAGCCCACCCGAGACTCTGCGGCCATTTCATCTTACCACTTCTAAGGAAATCCATCAAAATGATAAAGAATTCGTGTTAAGGATAATGAGGCTAGACCCCCGGGATAGGCCCTCTGCACGGCAACTTTTGGAAGACCAATGGTTTCATCAGTCTTGAACTTGATTTTGTGAGTCTCAATCTCAGTGCTTGATTCTTGAATACGCCTAATCTGTGGAAGTCTGAAAATCTTCCCTCCCGCGCATATAGTATTCTCGGCGTGGCCAACCTTCCATCTCTCCTTAACCCTCAATATTTCATCCGCCGAACCTCAATATTCCACCCCAAACAGTTCGTTCCCCTTGACACTCAAGGTGATTGCCTCTTGCTTGCACAGGTACTCTAATCCTTTGTCGGGAAATGCACACTCTGTCCATCACCGTTTTCATCAAAGCAGACCCCAGTATAGTGGTCTCGCGGATCATTATCGCTCGGATGCCGAGTTTCTCTGTTCATCTTTTAGCTTATGGCTGGGTGCTAAAGCTGGGATTTTCCTTGTACCTTTGGCAAACCTCTTCCGTCCCCGACGGCACCAGGTGCTTAGAAGCCTCGACAGCACTTTTGAATCCAGGGCCTTGCTGAAGCGCGACAGACCCTGGTCTGAGCCAATTGGAAGTTTGAGTGGCCACCGAGAGTGTTATCTCTTGCCCGTTATAAACAGAAATTAGAGTGCAGTTGGTGTACAACTGTTCTATTATGCAGATCTTCCTGGCGGCTATAGGAGTCACGCCCGCAGGGCTAGTGAGTGCACTGGGAATGGAGTGGTTGAGTATCAACAAACCAGAGGATGGACAGAATGATACGCAAGCTTCTTGTAGAGGAGAGGAGCAGGCGAAAGGCAGAGAAGAAGTGGCTGCGTGAAGAATGGTGAGTGGATGTGGATGTTAGCACCTTGATAAGAATCTCCTCTCTTGACTTTACCTCTGCAAGATATGTTAGTACATTACTGCGTTGGCACGAGATAATAGATCTTTCGATTTCCTATACAGCACATTGCTTTCTGGGTCCTTAGAGCTCACTACGATTCAAATGGATGATCCTCTCAATGAGATCTCACATGGGAGAATTTGTGATCGCAAACTGGAAAGCTGACCTTGCTGTGACTCTTCAAGGAATTCTACAGTCGCCCTACCTCAAAGACGAGACTGGAATCCCACCTACATCGTTTCACATGTTTTATATGTGATATTGTATCAACTCCACTATAACTGGGTCCTCCAAGTATAAAATTTATGTAAACAGGATTTTTTTAATTCGTTTTCCTCCAGCCATGGGTAGCTCAATTATTTGTGATGTGGTCACGTTTTCGTAAAGACTACTAATCACGCCTACATAGACTAAAACACGAGCTTTGCTACACCAGGCAAGAACAGTTTCCGTCTATCTATTTGTTATACTTGGCTGCTTAGCCCATCAATCATGGCTTAATCTCCAATCCTGATATTCCTTCTATCCCAAGAAGGTAGATGGCAGACACCTCTATTCGGATACCATGGCCATCTTTTATACTGTCTCGCGTGTGCAGGCCCCTGATCTCCCGCCCAAAGGCCAACGTAAATATGCTGCTGTATCCGTAAGTGCTTTCCTTTCTTTCTTTCTTTCTTTCTTTTTTTTTTTTTTTTTTTTGACTGCCAGAGACCTCCAAGCCATCAATCTCAATTGTTATGGCTTCGTCGGCTTGTCCCGCCCGGACTAAACTCAACTAGTCGCATAAAAGAGTGAACTTCGCTGTTGAGCAATCATGTTTTGACGTCACCAATTCTGGAACTTCAAGGCTCCATAGGATTACTAATAGCAGTATGCATTCACTGGAGGAGCATACAGGTTATATAAAGAGACATGCTTCGCTGACTTGCTCTGTTGCTGCGTACCTGACCATCTGCGCCTTCACATATCTCACGGGAAAAGAAGCTAAAGATAATCCGAAGAAATGGCCTTAAGTGGTAAGAATGTTCTGATTGTAGGTTGCTCTGTCTGATATCCTGATATTCGTTGCTGCTGATGACATCTCAGACCGGAGCCTCCATGGGCATTGGGGAAGCAATTGCCCGCAGAGTCGCTGCCGAGGGGTCGAACCTTGCTCTAATTGCGCGATCAGAGGTGAGATTTTCACGATGTACTTGCTAGACGGACGATGAGGTCTAAGATGCCTAGGATAAATTGAAAGGAATCGCAGTGGATCTCCAGAAGCGGTATCCAAGGTCGAAGGTGATATTTAAGCCTATAGACTTGCAAATTTATGAATCGGTTGAAATAGCTGTCAACGAGACGGTCAAGGAGCTTGGGGATATTGATATCCTGATAAATAATGTGTGTCCACGTTCATCCTACTGCTCTCAAGTGTTTAGGGCCATGAATATGCTGACCGGGCCAGGCCGGCCTCGCCCTCGGCGCACCCGCTACATTTTCAGACCTCAAGGTCTCCGATATCGTGACAATGAACAGCACAAACATCAACGGGCTCATGTTCGTGACTTATGCCGTTCTCAACTCATCTATGATGCGTCGGAAGGAGGGTACAATCCTCAACGTCACCTCTGTCACAGGCCTTGAGGTGCCACCTTTCCCTGGTGAAGCAGTTTACCACTCAAATAAAGCCGCTCAGGAAGCATTCACCAACTCCCTGCGCAATGAGCTCACGGGGACCAATATCCGCGTCCTTGCTCTGCGTCCGGGAGTTGTAGCGACGAATTTCCACTCCTTGCGGGTCGGGCACGATAAGGAGATGTACGATAGCTTTATCGAGGGATATACGTGAGTTCTAATTCTCCATGAGACTGGAATATTCGTGGCGGCATGTGCTGATTCCGCAATTGATATCAGGCCGCTCGAGTCAAATGATATTGCAGATGCCGCGATATATATGCTCAGCCAGCCATTGAATATATCTATCAAGGCCCTAGACGTGGTCCCGTCAGGTAGGTAACACTGCGAATTTAAGTGGGCTCATGGCTGACAGCGACTAGCACAAAGATCGCTCAATGTATTTGATCGCTCGTGGAGTGAGAGAAACAAATAATCCGAGGTCCTTAGTTAGACACGACGGATACGGAGAGAAGGGCGATGTGTAATTAACCATATATTGCTGTTATCGACAGCCTCATATGTTGAGTCCATGAATCATATTGTCTTTATTATGACGAATGAGCATAGGGTCCTCTCGGTTCTTTCCATTTATAACTAGCGTTGGAGATGTTGAGCGATCTCCCATATTGCGTATAGGAAGCACGAACGTTGTTGAGCAGCTGGATTTCGCTGCTCATCAACAGGCAGATAGTGCATCAGTCCGAGCTTCACTGACAGTTCCCAGTCGACCTGAAAGCGAACTTTCTGGTACTTCCTTCAGTCATTAGGCTCGCAACGAGCAAACATGATCAGTATTAGCATCCATCGCGACATGTCTGGATATACATATATTTGGTTAGCACTGCAACTGAAATCAGTAGTATCTAATCGCTCAGAAAGAGTATGCATAGAACCCGCACCCAGTATTGAATCTGACATAGAAAAAAACTCCCTTGATACACTGGAGAGTCAATCAACATGTTGGCAGACGGACTTTCCCTAAAGGGAAAACGTAGGCATTGAGCTCAATGTCTGTCCTGGATCGTTGCGAACCGTTCAACTTTCCGGCACCTCTATATCTGGATTCTCAGAAATCCATCATCGTTGTCTTTACAGGGACATCCCGAACTTCCGTACAGATTGCCCGCAGCTCTTGCCATATTTTTAGAGCAAATTCACTTCGGCACAGTCTTTGCATTTAGGTGTTCGTCATCAAATTAACGGAAGGTGAGGCATGTCTTATTTTGAAGAGGCATAATTTGGCCATGGAGAGCATTGATATGCTCCTTATTCAGTATACAACCGAAGGCGTCTTATCTAACCGAGCTGGCGGTCTTTGCCCCGTGTTTGCCCACCTTAGCTGATCCGGCAATCAATTCTCCTCTTGCGAGTAGATTTCGATACGATAAACTCGGTAGCATAATCCTTAGCTTAGATGACATACCTAGTCTTCTCTGAATTCCAGAGGAGATAGATCCTTGACGAATACTGCGCCCAAGCATTGGAATTCAATATAAACACCACATTAAACACCAATTGCTACAGTACGTACATCACGTGATCACACTGCTGACCAATCCATTTCCTCTCCGCGGCGATATCCAGCGAAGTTCAAGGTTAACTCCGCGTCCCTCCAAAAAGTTCCCAAGTCCCACGCATCTCTTGTTCCAACAAAGCACGCCATCGCTTGCTTCATAATCAGAAATAGACTTGCGGGCTGCCCCAAGATAGCGCTTAATGTACTTCCGCACGACGACCTTGCTGAGCAGAAGCTGCCGATACCTGCGCTCTCCCGTCCCCGCGAAAGCAACCTTTTCCCTCTCCGCGCGTTCTCTCGCAGCCGCAAACGCAGCAATGGCTGATACCCTCCCTGGCGCCGTGACTCCGGACCTGCTGAAGAGCAAACTGGTTGAGCAGCTGCAGGCGCAGCATGTTGAGATTGAAGATCTCTCGGGTACGTCGTTGCTTGTTCACGTTCACTTTACTGGTGTTCTGCTCTGGATGCTTTTGCTTTACACGGTGATATTGAGTTTCTGGACTGCGCTGACTGACCTGTTGTCTATAGGAGGCTGTGGACAAGCTTTCCAGGCTGTCATTGTTTCGCCGCAGTTCGAGAAGAAGACTATGCTTGCACGTCACCGGTTAGTGAACTCAGTTCTGAAGGCGGAGATCGCGGCTATCCATGCTTGGACGCCTAAGTGCTATACACCTGAGCAGTGGGCGCAGCAGCAGAGTTCTGCTTAAACATTGTCCCTTAATACGGGGCTTGCCGTAGGCGTGGGGCCGAGCTTGATTAGCATAGGCTATAAAAGATTGCAGTTAGGCGTTGGTGGGCTAATCAATTCATGTATATCTATCTTATGATCATTTGACAATGTCATGCTGGACAGCTAGAGCACATAATATTTAGTGTGCATCAATTTGCTAGTGATTTAACCCTATCTATCCAAGCACATTCTCAGCAGCGGAAACTGTTCACTTGTTAGCATGCTCGAGATATAGCAGCAGGGCTAGAAGATGGTACCCTTAACGCCCGTGTTGTCCGGCTCAACAAAGGCCTCCTTGACCTTGCCATCCTCGACGAGGAGCGCATAGCGCTTGCTACGCTGGTTGCCGAAGATCGTCGTGCTGTCGAATGTAACATCCAATGCCTCGGAGAACTTCCCGGTGGGATCACCCAGGAAGCGAATCTTGAAAAATGTTAGTAGAAGCAAACGACAGCAAGCGTAGCGAGTCTCTTACGCCGCTCTTGCCTGTTGGGTCGAGGGATGTGCCCCAGGCCTTGGTTCTGCGATCATTGTTAGGTATTTCTTCAACTAGCCGAAGCTCCAAGTCAACTGAACAAGACACTGCAATGGACTTACACAAATGGGTCATTAACAGCGACGACAAAAACCTGCCCAGCTTCCTTCAATTTGGGGTGGCTGATATACCCAGGAACATGGGTGCTTGAGCATGCAGGACCTTAAAAGCGCGTGGTTAGAGTCGCGATCGATTTTCACGTTCGACATGACCATTCGATCCGGAAGACCGAGGACGTACTGAAAGCGGCAGGAACACCAATGATGACACCTTTGCCCTTGAGCTCCTTGGCGAGGTTGACCTTGTTTCCGGGAGAGTTCTCAACCAGAACGTCAAGGTCTGGAATAGGGTCCCCTTTTTGCACGAAGGCTGGGGCGGTGCTGTGAAATAGAGCTCTGCGGCTGAAGGCGCGGGGAACGCTTGCGGTAAGGCGGCGGGAGGCGAACATGGTAGTTTTGGTAATTAATCAAATAAATGAATTAGAGTTTTCTTAATGCAAATAGATAACGATAGTAGATTTGAGGTATTGTCCCTGGGAGCTGAGATTTGGATGAGCTTGAGGACGCGAGGAACCCGGGCGGCCTGAGTCAGCTACGCACGCCATTGTTTTGTTGCACTATTATCCCCAGCAACCGGCGGCTGTCAGAAGACTTCATTTTTGAATCTAGCAGCAACACCTAAATTGTATAGACTTCTAAGAGGAGTAGAGAAGGTAACTTTGCCTCTGGAATCTCGCCCGAGCCGTGAGTAATCACCGCACGTCGAGGTGAGCCAGCAGAGTCATTCTATGTGTACTATCCGGAGATCCTGCAAACAGCCATGTGGCTACAAGCCTGCTTCTATGCCGGTTTCCTTGAGGTGATGGATATACCAAGTGCAAATAACTGGCTTTCCAACTGGAAAAATCTGGAGGAGCAGACGTTCAAGGCTAAGAAAAGGCAGTAAAAGAACGCTCTTTAGTGCGTTCTCCAGGCTTTCTCACCTCAAATCCACGCAAGGCGTTCAACATCATTATCCTGCTATAAGATTAGGCATTGGGACTATTCTCCAAGCCAATCGATTTCTATGTTGTGCGGGAACTTGGCGAACTTTGTCGCTTTGTTGTCTTGTATGCAGCTCGAGCTGCAATGAGGTCATTGTCAGCATTTATCGAGATGGGAGCGGAGATATACCTAACAGAGATCAGCAAAAGCTAGTAATGTTGACCGACTCGCGGAGCAACCTCGAAGGGAAAAGTAGCTTCGTGCTCGTGCCTTTGACCGACATTTTGATTCCTGCTTTAAAAAGTGCATCCTAGAGACCATACTTCAAGAGCGTGAAGTCAAGTAGAATCAAAGCCGACAGAAGGGGGTGGCAGAGAAGTAGGCGACTCAACAATGAATCAGGGCTGTGGGGATTAGACCGTTTGAACTTGGGCCCCTCGGGCTCCATGACCCCCTCCATCTTTAATGCATGTTGCTCTGCAGGCGCATTGACGATTTTGTTTGATTCCCTGCAGCAGGAATTGGACAACATAATGCCTTTATCTGATCAGGTGAGGTGGCAAACAGCTGCAAAGTACTCTGTATTTCATAGTATATTCTTTCGGCAGAACCGAGGTGGCATTCCGCACTAATGGATTGGTAGACGAGACCATTTTTTGTCCTCACGAGTCGCCGAAGGTGATTAAGAAAGGGCAAAAAAATACTGTAAAATGTACAAAGGCCAATATGGAGGTAAAGGCAAGAATTCAGGGAGAAATTCCAGAATCGTGCTAGGACAAGGTAGACAGCAACCGTGGTTGTGGCTGGTGAGCACTGAGCACAAAAAGGCTTTCTATTAATATGCCAGATTTATTCAACGCCCTCTGACTGTTCACTGCTCAGTTGCGCCCGTCCCACCAAACTACTACAACCAACGACTCCTCCCTCTCCTCTTTCTGCCCTCTTGCGACCGTCTTGGGCAGTGCGTCTTTTTTTCTCTTCTCCTCCATCCTTACCCTTCTTTCTTTTTACTTAGGACCTCTTCCTGCAACCCGTACAGGAGTTTGCAGACTTTGCCTTGACCAGCTCCCTTTATTTTTCGACGTTCTGCATAGTGCTGAAGTCTGTTGCTCGTTCGATCGGTCGCGACCCATCTAGCCCATGATGGACGGTGGCCAGACCACCACCAGCGCCGCCCCTTCGGGCAACTCCAGCGATTTTGTGAGTATTGACGTCCTGATCGTTGCTTTGGCGGATTATGGCTTCATCAGACATTTTGTTGTATCACAGTTTGCTAATCGAATGTATAGGTTCGCAAACTCTACAAGTGAGCCTTCTCCTTTCTTTTTCCTCCCCTGGTAATTTTAGGCAAATATTTCCCCTCGCCGTCGCTTTTTTCCTTGCTTCCGCATATTCCTCGTGGGAGTTTGCTACCGTCTCGATCGCAATAAGCTTCACTTCATTCTCGGATCATTTTTTGACTGATGTTGTCGCACAAGGATGCTGGAGGACCCATCGTACGCGGAGATTGTGCGGTGGGGTGATGATGGTGATAGCTTCGTCGTTTTAGAGGTAAGCCTCAAATGCCGGACCCGATCTTCCTTAATGTCGTTTGCTCACAAGCCTGCAGTGCGAGAAATTTACAAAGACAATCCTTCCGAAACATTTCAAACACAGCAACTTTGCCAGTTTCGTACGACAGCTGAATAAATACGACTTTCACAAAGTACGGCAGAACAACGAGGAGAATGGACAGTCGCCTTACGGACAAAATGTGAGTTTACCCCCAGAGCGCTGTTGCTGAACTTGCATTCCTGACCGAAATGATTCATTCAGGCTTGGGAATTTAAGCACCCCGAGTTTCGAGCGAACAGTAAAGAGTCCCTTGACAACATCCGACGGAAGGCACCTGCACCGCGGAAGCAGACGCAGGCTCATGATGACTCTGTTCCCACTCAACAGATCGACCTTCTGAATCAGCAGATTGTTGCGCAGCAACAGCAGATCCAACATATATCTGATCGCTACGCCCAGATGTCGGTTGACCACCAGCTGATGCTGCAAGAAGTGCTGAGGGTTCAGAAGACGGTCGTAAACCATGAGAACATTATTCATCAGCTAGTAAACTATCTGGTTTCCATCGACGCCCGGCAAAAGCGCGACAATAAAGCCGGTTCTTTTCAAGCTCAAGTTGGAGCAAGTCCTTCTCAAGTTACGCCAATGGACGACAGAGTCTCTACGCCATTGCAGCAAGCATCAAAACTCTTGAGTGACCTGAACGCCGAAGTTCAATTCAATCTTGTTCCGGTTGAGTCCATGGGTGAGCCGCCAAAGACTGGGGGGGTGTCCACTCCTACTGTGGAAACCGCACCACGACGAGTTGCGCCTCAACCAGCTGCGGCGGCAACCAACCCGGCTTTGGTCTATCCGAAGATGAATGGTGAGATGGAACCTGTCGTTTATCCCGTCGGAGCAACAAACGGAATAGACCCGATGTACGGCGAGCATGTCAACAATGTTCCCTACACAGTCCCCCCTAAACAGGATATGGACGACCGCAGACAGTTTCCCGAAAACAGGAAAAAGAGTAATCATGTTGACCCAGGCTGGATGCGCAGCCCACGAATTTTACTTGTCGAGGACGACGCAACGTGTCGCCAAATCGGCGGGAAGTTTCTTTATTCTTTCTCTTGCGAAATAGATACTGCGGTACGTTGTGGATAAACCCAATAACCAGAGCCGTCGTTAATGACAAATCCCAGCTCGATGGTTTGGAAGCTGTGAACAAGGTTCAAGACGGCTCCAAATACGACCTAATTCTAATGGATATTATAATGCCCAATCTGGATGGAGTTTCTGCATGTCATCTCATTCGTCAATTTGATCGGACGCCTATTATTGCCATGACATCCAACATCCGAAGCGATGATATTCAGCTTTATTTCCAGCATGGTGAGCAGCTTCTGTTATTTGTTCAATCAAACGTGCAATGCTGACTGCTATTAGGAATGGATGACGTCCTTCCAAAGCCGTTCACACGGAAAAGTCTTTTGGAAATGTTAGAGAAACATCTAGTTCACCTCAAAACTGTTCCACAGGGAATGGAAGGTCATCAAGCTACGACGCCGGTAACAATCGCGGGCCAAAGCTCGGCTGCGCAGTCAGTCACTATCAAGGAAGATACATCCTCCCCCAGCCAGTCCCCCGCAGCTGCCATGACTGCCTGGCAATCCCCAAATCAGTTTCAACCCATGGCTGCAGTTCCTACCAATCTTCAGCAGGTTCAAGGCCAATATGTTTCAGCAAACCCAGCTACGACCGCCTATGCTATGGATCAAAATGGTATGCAATATCCAGCGCCGCCTACGGTAGCGATGGGTGCTGCAGGGCCGGGTCAAGTGCGACCGCAGCCACGGCGGCACATCTCTGAATTAAGCAACGGAAACGATAACCCCAACCTTGTGAAACGACAACGTATGTATGCGCCTCAATCTCAACCCATGGTCGGTTCCATGCCCGCAACTCGTACCCATTAAAAATGGTATCTGGATTATGTACCTTTATGAAGGGACCGTCGCTACCATATATACCCTCTATCTTTCCCTTTCGGCGGTAACTTTCACAGAAGCGCATTTTGGATTCGATCATTTGCCTCAATCTACCTTCTCTGCTAATGATATCCGTGGCAACCTTTTTGCATTCTTTTCTAAATTTTACTTTTACCATGGAAATGGGCACTCACTCGATACAATTTGGCGTTTCTGGGATTATATATTGCATCGGGTGCGTGTCGCGTTTATTTAGAGTACATAGTGTTATTGCTTTGCGTGGGGATTTTGTCTTAAAGGGGGTTTGAGATGTTGGCTCCTGGCATTGAAGTTTGTCAGTGCGTCTTATTTGTACAGAATATTTTTGAACCCTGATTTGCAGACACATGGTCTTCTCTATTTTTTCTGGCCAAATAATCTCCTGAGATTTCTGGCGATCTGTTATCTGGCCCAATCACCTGGTCTCTTTGCGACACCTGGACACATAGCTTTACCAGAATGATGACATATGTTATTTCATCTTTACAAGATAGAGCTTAATGTTCAGGGATAGGGCACGCAAATCTCATGCGGGTACACAGCTCAACGACAAACAACGCAACACTGGGAACAATCCAGGAATGGCAGATATCCCATTCTGCTATGTTGTCCAGGTGGAATCTCCGCATGACCGGCATCAACGTCAAGCCTGGCGAGCCGGGATCGGCGAGCAAGGACCTGGATTCAAGCCCGGGCCACCAAAGATGAACATTCTGATCCGATCCATGCAGATAACACAGGTCTAGACCAGCGCCCGGCTTCAGGAATCTCAATCCCCTTGAAGTCCACGAGGGTCCAGACCTCCAGTCGAATCTGGACCCGTTGAGGCTGGAACGAACCATGCGCTCGCATGTGGCGGTGCGACAAGGGCAATAATCATGTGACTTGTCAGTAAGCAAAACAGACAAACAAGCAAAACTGCCGGGCGGTGAGTCGCGGTTGAAAGTGGGATGGATGGATGACTCCTAAGTGGGAGTGGTATTCTATTTTTTTTTGACGACCTCTCCGTTCGTTCTCAACAGACATTCGCTTGCAAATGGCGCCCAAGAAAGGCGGCGGCTCCAATAAACCGCGTGGAAACGCGACCGAGGAGGTAGAGGAGACGTTGCAGGCTGTTGTATGTGGTCTCGAACCGCCGCGCAAGCTAAATGCTAATACCTTCGCTTGGGCTAGGTACTTGCGGATACGTTCGAGACCAGATTCGAGCCTTTTACTCTTGATAAGCCTCGGGTATGTTTAGTGATTACTAAAAAAAAAATAGTTTCTTTGTGGACTGACGCAACCTTTGTCCAGTGTCTCTTGCCGCTTGCGAACACCCCATTGATTGAATATACATTTGAGTTTCTGGCCAATGCCGGTGTTGAGGAGGTCTTCTTGTATGGAGGGGCGCACTCGGATAAGCTGGAAAGTTATATCAAGTATGTTTGGCTGGGGAATAGGGCAGGGAAATGGTAGATTGAGAGCTGGGCTGACAATGTTCAAAGCGCTTCCAAATGGAGAGCTCCCTCTTCACCATTCAAGCAGTTCACCTTCCTCAGATCCACGTCAACCTCAGTTGGAGATGTCATGCGAGACCTCGACGGTAAACACTTGATTACTGGCGATTTCCTCGTCGTGAGCGGCGACGTGGTCAGCAACCTACCGATCGAAGGCGCCTTAGCGAAACACCGTGAACGCCGCCAAGCAGACAAGAATGCGATCATGACAATGATCTTGCGCGAAGCTGGTAGGAACCATCGAACAAAGGCCTCGTCAGTGTCGCCTGTTTTTGTGGTAGACCCGACTAGAGACCGCTGTTTGCATTACGAGGAAATTGACCACCATTCTCCCGAATCCTCTCGCCTGACTATTGACGCCGAGCTTATCACCACGTTCCCTGAAATTGATATTCGACAAGACTTGATTGACTGTAACATTGACATTTGCACCCCGGATGTTTTGAGTTTGTGGTCAGACAGCTTTGATTACCAGACGCCGCGAAAGCAGTTCCTCTACGGTGTCTTGAAAGATTATGAATTAAACGGAAAGACAATCCACACACATATTATTGAGGACCATTACGTTGCCCGGGTTAGGAACCTGAAGGCGTATGATGCCGTTAGCAAGGACGTCATATCTCGGTGGGCTTATCCTTTGTGCCCCGATACCAACTTACTTCCTGGCCACAACTACGAGCTTCGGAAGGGTACTCTTTACCAAGAACAGGACGTGACACTGGCCCGTTCGTGTGTTGTGGGCCGACGAACAGTCATTGGCCAAGGAACCAGCATTGCCGATAGGTCGACCGTGAAGGACACAGTGCTTGGCCGAAATTGTAAGGTCGGGAAAGACGTCACCCTAGAGGGGGCATACATCTGGGACAATGCAGTCATTGGAGATGGAACGACCATTCGTCATGCTATCATTGCAGATGATGTCGTGATTGGAAAGAACTGTACAGTCGAACAGGGCGCCCTCGTTTCTTTCGGTGTAAAGATCGCGGACAATGTGCTAGTCGACGAGGGCAGGCGGATAACAAATGCCACGCGGGAGGAAGATGACAACCCACCGGCCAGCGATCCTAAAATTGTAGGCGAAGGGGGTGAGGGTTACGAATACGTACCATACGATGAAGATGACGATGACGATGAAACAGCCAGCAATGCGTCGTCAGGTTTGAGTACGTCCATGCTCCTAATTTCTACTCCCATTTTCCTGAACAAGAACTAACTTTATCTCTTTAGTCTACAATATGGCAAAACTCTCCCTGTCTACAGACTCTATCTCGACACTATCCTCAGAGATCTCGGATTATGGCGGCTCCCGTTCTGGAAGTTTTGCAACCTCCGTATCTGACGATGATGACCAGGATTCACATTTCGTCCAGGACGCTGCAGCCAGTGTTTTCGACAGCTTACGAGACGGCGTCACATCAGACGTCGTGCAGTTGGAACTGGTTAGTCTTCGCATGACGGCCAACGCTTCCGACCACGAAGTTCGACGAGCCGTCACTTCAGCCTTCATGAAGCGTGTGACGCAGTTGATGGAAAGTGGACAGGGTGCAAGGGACGCCGTTCACGACATCTTAAGCAAGTATCACGAAATCATTGAGCGTGCACTGTTTGACCGCGACACCGACGCGAAGCCTGATCAGGTGGACCTTCTGATTCAGTTCCAGCAGGATCTCATCCACCGCCCCCGGGGTGAGACCGTGCTTCTGTTCCTGGCCAAGGAGCTGTATGAGTTAGAGGTTGTCGAAGAGGAGGCCTTGGAGCAATGGTGGGCAGACGAGCGATCGACCAGTACCGAAGAGATGCGCAAAGTGCGAGCTCAAACGCAACAGTTTATTGACTGGCTTGCAGAGGCTGAGGAAGAGGAGAGCAGCGAGGAGGAAGAAGACGACGACGAGGAAGAAAGTGATGACGAATGAATTTAGGATGCTGTGCTCAGTTAAAATAGAATACAACATAAAGGCCTGCGATTCCCTTGGCATATCAGAATTTTATAAAACGTGCCTTCTAGTACGAAGTAACAAACATTTTACGCAGTTCGTACAAATGTGGAGTAGGAGCAGTGCATGGGGTCATTTGATTTATCCCTAAGCAGATAGATGGGTCGCAAACGCATTAATAGCACCTTGGATCTTCAGGATCCGAATGACTTAGCTCGCTGCTTACGACGCGGTTTGGTAAAACAAATATACCGGCGAATCATTCGGACACAAGCAAGCACCGACAAAAAAAGCTCAACATGTACTTTTACAGGAGTCAGCGACCTATATCAGGGTGCAGGTCTTGGTTGATAGCGGAGTGGTGCCTTGCTGCCTGGGATAGGCAGAGAGAGTACACTAGGCTTGGCTTGCCTCTGCTATACTTAGCATAGACAATGGTGCTGAATGAAGCCATCAGCATGCACTTCACGGAGACATTCAAGTGAAAGCGCTCGATGAAATTGTAAGGTTTAACACGGCTCTATCTCGAGTCCTTGACGACTCCTGCGGATTTTAGTTTCAATCCTCGAGCAGTGTCTCCTGTTCCCCACATTTCCGTGTGAGCCCAGAAGGCTTCACCTGGCGAATGACTAAGGCGCGGGCGCAGGCTGAGCGCCGGTGACACAATCTGATTCACAAGATTGACACCTCCCCTCTGATCTCCCTCTCAACGCTCGATAAGGACAAGCATTCGAGAAGAGTCAACGAGCGACTAATTCCCAAAAGCTTCCCTTCCTCCCTTCCTGATTTTCTCCCCCTAGTCAGCCTCTTAGGCTTCCACCCCATCCACTTAGGCTGCCATAGCTCATCATTGGCAACTTGTGACGTGTGTTGTTGTACCGGGGTAAAAAAAGGGTCAGGTCTCGACATACATATCGGGGCCGCGCTTTTTTTTCCTGCCCGCGTTCAGCACATACGGCTTAGGCGTCACCTTCACCACGCCTCCAACTACGAGGAAGCGCAAGGCGGCCCTGGCGGCGTCTCCCACTCCTACTACCGCCACCCAATTTCGCAGCCGCTCACGAGCCGCCACCGCAACCACCACCGATTCATTTTTGGACATTCCTGACAGTGGGAGCGCTCGCAAGAGGCAGAAGAAGACTAGGAATCAGTGCCCTGATTCTGCTGCCAAGTTGACTTCGAACTCTTTCAACTCTGAGAGGGAGGTGTCGGAAGTTCCGGCGGACAAGGCCGAAGCGTCTGATTTTGTTACCCCAACGTCAACGACTATGGAGTCCGATGATGATTTCATGAGTGTTGCGTCGAGTGCGGATGATTTTCTGGGCACTCAGGGTAGCGATGATGAAAGCTTAGGAGATGGTAAGATGTCCGTGGGGGGTTCCGCGGAAGGTGGTTGCTGACTTGAGCTTTGTCTCTTTAATCAGATTTCGGCGACGACTTTGACGGCGGGTTTTCCAAAGACAAAGATATTTTTTCGAATACACGGAGACCATATGAGGTGGACTTTAAAGTCCTTAGCCCGGAAGATATCGAACGTGAACAGAACTTGCAGATCAACGAAGTCTCATCAATACTCGGGCTGCCTCCAGAGTCGTCGGCGATCTTGTTGCGATTTGGCCGTTGGAATCGGGAAAAATTGATTGAATCGTACATGGACCACCCAGAATCGACGCTGGAGGAAGCAGGCCTCGGGACCAATTTCGAGTCCATACCGACGACTGAAGTGGTACCGGGTTTCATATGTGATATCTGTTGCGAGGATGGTGATGATCTTGAGACCTATGCGATGCGCTGTGGGCATCGATTCTGTGTTGACTGTTACCGACACTATCTCGCGCAGAAAATCCGGGAAGAAGGAGAGGCCGCGAGGATACAGTGTCCGGGCAATGATTGCCATATTATTGTCGATTCAAAGTCGTTGAGTTTACTGGTTACGGACGATCTCAAGGACAGGTTAGTTTTCAATTCTACTGGCTCCCTATATGTTCGCTGGCCTTTTAAACTAACTCGTGGGGCAGATATCAAACGCTATTAACGCGAACTTACGTCGACGACAAGGAGAATCTGAAGTGGTGCCCCGCCCCAAATTGCGAGTATGCAGTCGATTGCCATGTCAAGCAGCGTGAGCTACATCGCATTGTGCCCACAGTGCAATGTGGGTGCAAGCATTACTTCTGCTTTGGTTGCACCCTGAACGACCACCAGCCTTCACCTTGTAAACTAGTCAAAATGTGGCTTCAAAAGTGCGAGGATGATTCGGAGACAGCCAACTGGATCTCAGCAAACACCAAGGAATGCCCCAAGTGCCATTCAACAATAGAGAAGAACGGCGGGTGCAACCACATGACGTGCCGCAAATGCAAGCACGAGTTCTGCTGGATGTGTATGGGCCTATGGTCGGAGCATGGCACGAGCTGGTATAACTGCAATAGATTCGAGGAAAAGTCAGGCGCCGAGGCTCGGAGTGAACAGGCCCGCTCCCGGGCGTCGTTGGAGCGCTATTTACACTATTACAACCGATACGCCAACCATGAGCAGTCCGCCAAACTGGACAAGGACTTGTATCTGAAAACGGAAAAGAAGATGACGAGTCTGCAGTCCCAGTCAGGCCTCTCCTGGATTGAAGTGCAATTCCTTGATACAGCATCGCAGGCGCTGCAGCAATGCCGACAAACACTGAAATGGACGTACGCCTTTGCTTACTACCTGGCTCGGAACAACCTGACGGAGATCTTCGAAGATAACCAGAAGGATTTGGAGATGGCGGTGGAGAGTCTCAGCGCGATGTTTGAGAAGCCGGTGGGAGAACTGGCGAATCTCAAGGTCGACATTCTAGACAAGACAGCATACTGCAACAAGCGGCGGGTAATCCTGCTGAGCGACACAGCAGAGAATCTGAGGAATGGTATGTTCGGCGCATTGTCTCCCCTGGATCGCTCCAACTAACAGACCTGGCCAGGGGTTTGGCAATTCAATGTTGAATGGTAGACCTAGAGTCGTATAGATCTAGCGAGCATGCTTGATTATCTGTCAAAGGCAAGGACAGATTGGAATCTGCGGTTTTATCATGGATATCTTGGCCGGTCCAGGCTGATAAACGGGTACGGTGGGAACTGGATCGGAACGGTAGGGGATGGGATTTAGCACTTTTTTACGACGTACATGACGAGCAGCACATTACAGCGAGATCTGGATCTGGTTTGCATTTCATCGCAGGGCGTTGCCTACTTTCCCCACATTACGAAGCTTATCTAGGCTGGAAGGAGAGTGCATATCCTCCTTTCACGGGTTGTATCAATATGCATCTATATGTCATCTATTTTTCCGTCTTGCCTCAGTACTCATGGGTGAAGAACATTCATAAAATGGCTGCCTGCCTATCGTGGATAGCCGGAGTAAGAGTAGTTGCCACTAGTTCTGTGCTCGGGCTTACGTAGCACTACTGGATTAGCACCTGCCGTGTTGTGTTCTCATCAGATAAGGCCAAGAGCTGTTAGTTGGCTCCGCGGCGAAACTCGTACCTCCGCGGTTCGGAGGTTACGAGCATCCCGGAATGGCAGGTAGATTGGAACTGCAGCTCCGTCATCGGACGGACCTCGGTGTAAATCAGTTCCCACCGGTCGTTAGTCATGGAACCATCTAGGTTGGAGCGCTGATTCAGCTTGAAATATCGAGTTTTATCTTTTTCGAGTACATTTTCATGAGGGAGGCTTATGTTTCTAATTAAGCGTCATTGAGACTGTAGCTGTATGTATAGCATAATTGGGGTGGCTCATCTGATAATTTTGACGCAAGATCTGATAGCAAAAACTTCGCTTCTTGAGCTTCAAGATCACCTGAATAAGAAATTAAATCAAAGTAGAGTGGCCTACCTAGACATTTTAGTCTCACGGGGCTAGTGTCCTTCTAGAAGAAATTATTATTATTTGAGCAGCTTCGTTTGCGCTCCGACCACGACCAAGACTGACTGCCAAACTCGGGAATAATCAGTCAAGAACAACTCCCTGCCAATCTTCAGAAAATATCAGCTCGGATATTCTCCTCATCACATTTCTCCTCTCTTCGTTGCTGTCCTGTTTGTTGCTGTGCTCCGACCGGACTGACTTCACGTCGCTCCCGCCTCCACACTTTTTTCTTGCTCGACGGGTTCGGTCCCTGGCGGAGTTCCGTTTTTCTTCGGCATATTCAAAACTCAAGCTCACTCACCACCACGCCGGCTCTCGCCTCCGTTCTTCCTCACCCTCGAATCTCCTCTCCTTCCCTCTTCCCCTTCCTTTCCTCTTCGCTCCTCTTGCGGCCACGGCTGCTAGAGCTCTGCTAGCTCGATGGCGGTTCCCGAACAAGTGCCGGGGCAAGAATATGAGTATGTCATGCGGAGCTTGCTTTTTCGTGTCTGGGTTTCTCTCTATCTCCGAATGGCGTCCACTGAATATTCCGAGTTTTTTTTTTGCTTGGAGGATTCATGGATTTGCGCTTGGACTCTACCCGTTCAGCTGGCACTCTTTTTTCTGCTCCCCGCGGAAGTTAGACTGGCAAGGCAGACGCTAACTGCGACGTGATGATAGCTATGAAGCCCTTCCCTCAAACTATGGCCTCGGTCGGAATATGCTAGCTGGCGCTTTTGCTGGTATTGCAGTACGTTGCCTGGCAATTGAAACTATACTTGGCGCTGTGATGGGGTTGCTGACATTTGGCATAGGAGCATGCAGTCATGTACCCGGTGGACTTGCTCAAGGTAGGCCAATTGGCCTTATTACGCATTTTTATTGCTTGTGCGGCGTACGGATGGCTAATAATTGAACTCTCCGACAACAGACTCGCATGCAAGTCTTGCATCCTACCACCGGAGGTCTCTATACAGGGCTGACACACGCGGTTTCCACAATTTACCGAATTGAAGGGTGGCGGACACTGTGGAAGGGCGTATCGAGTGTGATTGTCGGTGCTGGTAAGCAGACGATGCCAAGGACGATACGATTGGCGCATCCTCTGGGCTAACTTTGCACTCTACTTTTTAGGCCCCGCGCATGCTGTCTATTTCGGTACATATGAGGTTGTTAAGGAGATGGCTGGTGGTAATGTGGACGATGGACACCATCCATTGGCGGCCGGTAAGACTGTAACTTGCAACTCTTATGGGGGAAATGCTGACTTTTCAAGCCATGAGTGGTGCGGCGGCGACAATTGCTAGCGATGCCCTGATGAACCCTTTCGATGGTGAGTTTTCGACAACACGCGCGACTATAAAAAGAAATTTTCTCACATAAACAGTAATCAAACAACGAATGCAGGTACATGGCTCCATACACAAAACCATCTTCCAGTGCGCAAAGTCTGTCTACAAGTCTGAAGGTTTCCATGCTTTCTACGTCTCCTACCCCACGACCCTCTGCATGACTGTACCCTTTACAGCTACTCAGTTTGTCGCCTACGAATCCATCTCCAAGGTCATGAACCCGTCTGGGGATTACGATCCCTTCACGCATTGCATTGCTGGTGGCCTTGCTGGAGCTGTTGCGGCTGGTATTACCACGCCGCTTGACGTGGTGAAGACTCTGCTGCAGACCCGCGGTCTCGCGCAGAATGAGGAGATTCGCGCGGTTAAGGGGCTTTTCGGCGCCGCGGCCATCATCAAGCGCCAATTCGGTTGGAGAGGATTCTTGCGCGGTGCTCGCCCCCGCATCATCTCCACGATGCCCAGTACTGCCATTTGCTGGACTTCGTACGAAATGGCCAAGGCCTATTTCAAGCGCCAGGTGGACAACTAGGCCGGGTCAAAGTGTTCGGGCTCGATCACACGAATACGCTATGCATAGGCTCCGACTAATTCTATGTTGAACTCCTCGACTAACCGACATTCCCAATATCCGTAAATACGAAACAAAACAAACCCGACCGACTTGAATGCACTTGGAGAAATGTATGAATGCGAACAGCAGGAACCCTCCTGATTAGTGCGAGGAGTGACATACCAGATACTTTCGATGCTGATCTTCCTTTCTCACCATGTGTATACTCGATGTTTATTTCCGGGCGAGGCATTGCGAACGACTAGTACTGGCTTGATTACGTCCATTGTGGTGCGCCTGTTGACTGCGATGTGGGCTTGACCACTTTGTCGCTTCTCTTTCCTTTGATTTTGGATCGGTGCCAACTCTGGTCCGATGTACCCGGTACTTGATTTTTTTGGCGTTGGGACACAGGGAGGAAATGCTCGGGAAAATTCATTTCTCTTTCCATTTCATCTATTCCTATTTATTTGCACATCTGTTTGTTTTGGATTGTGAATCATGTACTGATAGACATACGAGATGGCGGTGACCAGTCACCCGGGGGGCGGACTGGCTGGACGATATATCCAGGTAATCATTATACAGGAGGAATATAAACCAACTTCCTGGTCAACTGTTAATCGTATAAATAGCTGAAACTATCTTATTCTATTCATGGTTGCTTAATCAGCCCCAGCAACGACGTCACGAGGGAAAAAAGTGCCGATTCGCCGTCTTCGTCGTCCGACCAACTGAACTTTGGGATGGACCCTCAAGTCCATCCATGATTCAGTTCCAAGTTCCGAATTTCACTCTCTCTTCCCAATCGTCTCCATTTTACCTGCAGCCTTTTGCGTTAACTCGCTCTCTCAATTCGCTCCTTCTTCCCCGTCTTCTCACGTATGGCGGTGTCGCTGGCTGGCCCTGCATTATTTCGTTCCCCGTGACTTAATTTCCATAGCCCGTTCTGCGAATGATGCGCCCTAAGCCAGTGTCGTCGCTGCAAAAGACCTATGACGACTGTTATTTGATGTGCTCAACGGCTGTCTACTTCGAGGGTCAAGTCTGTGTTCTCAGCCCCGCTCCTGACGATCATCTACTGACGTAGTGGCTTTCTCAGAATAATGAAGACGAAGCCTTGAGATCTTGGCGTTCCGCCCTGGAAACTATTTACTACCACAACGCCTACCGGCTCCCCGCGAGTTACACCCCGAGTACTGAAACCGAGCGGGCTCTGCAAGAGTCTATTCGTCAACTAGAGCTTCAATGTCGTGAGCGGGTTGACCTCCTAGACGCGCTTCGCGAGAGCAGAAAAGAACAGGATAAGGATAAAGATAAAGACAAGGGCAGGGACTCGTCGAGTTTGAGGAAGTTGAGGTCCCCGACGACGCTGCGGCCGCGATATAACGCCAACCCTAATCCAGGCTGGATTGGGGATGGGACTGTTCCAGCTGTGGGATATACCGACTTATCGAAACCTCCTGCAATTCCTACACGGCCTTTGCCTGGTACTACCATCGCCGCTGCCGTTGCATCTGATCAGCCATCGTCTCCAATTCGCCCGACAACCGTAAGGACGACATCGCAAACCTCTACTAAGTCTACTTCCCGCACTCCTAGTCCTGATCGCCGGAAGATGCCGTCTATGCCGTCTACTTTACGCGATCCAACTCTCAAGAGAAAGAAGAAGGATACTTCGCGGCGGAAGGATCTGCGTCCGGTTGCAGCCTCCCAGGCGGCGGGCCTCGCTTGGGGTTCTATCTCACGCACTCCTTCCTCTGAGAAGACCGTGAGTGGTGCTGCGGTGGCATCCTCGCGGCAGAGTTTCTCAAATGACCCAAACACAAGGAAAGATTCTGATGCTCTGCGAAATGATCTACCTTCGCCAGGAAGTCTTTATAATTCTGATAAAGCGAGCAGCGATGCCGCGTTGGCATCTATCCGTCCTAAGATGTCCGAGCAGAAGTACTCCGACTCGATTCGAGGAATTTCTCGCGCTCATTCTGGGGATGCCCAGCTCCGGAGAAGGTCCCCGGTGAAGGCGAGCCCATCCTCAACACCCAAGGCTCCAAAAATAATAAAGCACCGTGATTCCACGGAACCCCGACCAACCTCTAGCAGTCGACCTCGACAGTCACCTTCAAAAACGGTCAGTGACCTTCCGACAAGGCCCCCTTCGAAGCCAGCTGTCAAACCCAAGCCCATAACGCTACAAGCGCCACAATCGTTATCATCTGGGGCTCACTCAAGCTCCGGAGACACAACACCACAGCCACGAGATACCGCACGGTACTCGGATCGAGATATAGTCCGTGGTTTTGATAAAATAAATATCGCAGGAAGCCCTGTGCGACGAAAACCGAACCCCGAGGTTAAGCGCCCTAATACACCACCCTCCAGTGACCTGGATTCGCAAGGACGTAAGTCGGTTGAAGATGCAGACACTGTTGATGCAGAAGACGTGGACGAAGACGTCGAGGACGACTCATTCATGGAAGTTTTGAAGAAGTTACCGAAAGGTGTAGACGTGAATGCCGCGCGTCAGGTTCTTAACGATATCGTTGTTCGCGGGGATGAAGTTCATTGGGACGATATTGCCGGGTTAGAGGGCGCGAAAAAGGCACTGAAAGAAGCAGTGGTATACCCGTTCCTCCGACCAGACCTCTTCTCCGGGCTCCGCGAACCAGCTCGAGGCATGTTACTCTTTGGACCACCAGGAACTGGAAAGACGATGCTTGCACGGGCGGTTGCTACGGAGTCCAAGTCAACATTTTTCTCTGTGTCTGCATCAACGCTCACATCAAAATGGCATGGCGAGAGCGAAAAGCTTGTGCGAGCTTTGTTCGGCCTGGCAAAGTCACTAGCACCCTCCATAATCTTCGTTGACGAGATTGACTCGCTCCTTTCATCGCGTTCGTCAGGAACAGAAAATGAGGCCTCGCGCCGATCGAAAACCGAATTTCTCATTCAGTGGTCTGACCTCCAGCGTGCCGCAGCTGGGCGCGAGCAACCAGCAAAGTCGGGTGACGCCAGTCGTGTCCTCGTTTTAGCAGCCACGAACATGCCGTGGGATATTGATGAAGCCGCGCGCCGTCGCTTTGTCCGCCGTCAGTACATACCTCTTCCAGAGCATCATGTTCGAGAACAGCAGCTGCGCAGATTACTGAGCCATCAAGTACATGACCTTAATGACGAGGACATTGAGGTTCTTGTTCATGTTACAGAAGGTATGCATCTCTGCAATTTTAGCGTCCTTAAATAAACCAGAAAAGACTAACTAGAATCTGATGGGCAGGCTTCTCAGGCTCCGACATCACTGCCCTCGCTAAGGACGCAGCCATGGGCCCCCTCCGTAACCTCGGCGAGGCTCTTCTCCACACACCAATGGATCAAATCCGTCCTATATGCTTCGCCGACTTCGAAGCTAGTCTCCTTTCTATCAGACCCAGTGTAAGTAAAGAGGGTCTGCGCGCGTATGAGGATTGGGCGAGACAGTTTGGTGAGCGAGCGGGATAGGTGTTCATACTTCTGCCTACCTGTTTCCGTCATGTCGTTCCTTCTTCGCTCGGGTTTGCATTTTTGCCGGATTGCGCTGGTACTGGGGTTCGGGATGCATAGCCTATTACGGGGCTTGTTGGTCAACGGGAGGAATACTTGTTTGCTTTGTATCTTTTCTTTTGGCGTCGGATGTGGACTACTAAACACCTAACCAGCCGATACCTACTATCGTGTCTTAATATCTACCTCTCATTATATGATTCTGCGCGTATTGCCGATTGGGGTTTGCGGCTTTGCTGCATATGCTGACAAACTCCGGTAATGGAATGTGAAATGCGGTTCGCTGTTTCCCACTTTTACCTTTTCGTTTTTTCTCCCCTCGTGTAAGTGGGTGTAAACATAGTCAGACTTATACATGGCGTGAAAGTCACTAAGAGAGTACCAGTCATATATGTGGTGAAGCAGAAAAGCGCAACTTGAATGTCAACAGAAGAACGGTATATAGCTACATACAAGATGCATGGGTAATGATAAATCCACACACATATACCATGGTCATCGAAAGCGAAGAAGACCGATCAACCAACAAGCTACTCGTACTAGGCATAGACACTCTACTTCACTGCAGCTTCTCACTAATCCCAATGAATGCCCTATAACCAAACTCCAGAAATCAATGCACGCTGTTGATACGTCCGCTGTTACGCGTGGTCAGGTGTATAGCTGGTTTCACCTAACATCGTCTGCCCCGGAACCGACGGTGTAGCTGTTTGGGTTGGCGGCTGATTCGGGCTGGAAGCGCTCGCGCCGGGATGGGTGCGTGCCGCAACGGCAGCCTGGAGTCTTTGGTCTAAGGCCTTGAGCGCGACGGCTCGGCGCCGCTCGGCTTCCTCGCGCTTGGCCATGCTTCGGCCACTGCGGTTACTGAGGAGGCTGGGGAGACCGCCTTCTCCTCGTGCGAGAGCCTGCTGATTCCCCGAGGCTATTTCCTCCGCCGAGAAGGGGGTGCATATTTTCAACGAGACGAGGAACGAGTAGATAGCGTCAGAGACAAAGCCGATTGGTGGCTGGATTTTGTCGGGGAAGAGACACTTGAACGCAAATGTCTCGCTTGCGTCGCCCTTGATTCCGACGCCGTCGGTGGACGTGCCGGTGAGGTCGGGCTGGCGTTTGTAAAAGCGGAGATATGTCCAGCTCGTCATTAGACCGAACCATGCTAGTGTAGCTGCCACGTGGGTTCCTAGGATAATTCCGCTAAGGGTATTAAGGAGCAGAAAGACAGCCGGGAAGTGCTTCACTCGCATTTTGACCAGGCCTTTGAAAATAGTCACCGTGTGTTCTGGAACGAGCTGCTTGAAAGCGACGAGGAAGGAAGCTTGAATCGAGATGCCGCCGCAGATTTGTGTCACACTGGACAAAGCCGAGTCAGCAGGGAATGTGCATGCAGTTGTACATGCCTCATCTGAGGACGAGGACGAAGACGAGAACAAGGCGTACCCGCTACGCGGAGTCGAAACCGCACCCGAACCTGAGCCCGAACCACCACTGATCGCAGCCCAAAAAAGATAGCATGGCACGATCACGACGTTCGGTACAAGCGCGATGGTGACAATGAACTTGGTGAACTCCCGCGAACCCCATGCGCGCTCCAGGTACTTCCCGCCATAGAAAAGCGTCGCCAGGTTCAGCAGGACGGTAAATATATTCTGCTCGACGAATGTTGCCGTAAGGAGCGTCCATGGGTAGAAGATGAACTGTGAAGGGACGAGGGTCAGGTAGGGGACCGGCGGAGAGATGGTAGGAGTGCCCGGGGTTGTGTCGAGCTGGCGCCATCGAGCAATGTTGTATAGGAACGAGAGGGTAATGAGACTGATGAGACAGGCACGGGTCGCTGGAGGAATGTTGATTCTGAGCGCCATCTTTGCGGCTGCGACTGCTCGCGAACGCAGACCGCAGGCTGTTAGGAGCCGGGCCTGAAATGTCGTCGAACGCGGCAAAGGAGGCGGAGGCTGGTTGTGGGAGCGGACCGATTGCGGTTTGGGGACGACTTTCCGCAGCTGATCTGATTTACGCGTGATGGATCCTTTCAGGTTAAACGAAAGAACCAGATCAAGTCAGAATGACTGATTCTTGATTCTTTCGAACAGTCTAATTATTCTTGCAACCAGCACCTCGGTTCGTTGTTTGTTCCCTTATTCGGGATACCGAGTTATGAAGTACATATAAAATGCTTAGTCATTATACAGTGTGCTTAGCCAAGCATCTGTCTTGGCACGTGAGCGGGCAGTTTCATATCATTGTTGGGCTGCGTTTACTGCCACACCAGAACAGGACTCGTTTGAACTCTGAGGTTTAGAGCCAGAGAGCCAACGCAAATACCCAGCTACAGTGCAGCACTAAAACAACCTAATGACCGGGTTATATATCCTCTGTGACCCGTACCAGTTGGGCGACCTCAAGAAGTCATGACCACGAGAAAAGTGACATTAACGCCCTTTGGCTAGCGCACTTTGTCGATCGCTGGCTGCAGGCCAACCGTGGGCCAGACGCCACAAGGAGAGCGCCAGTCCAGTGTCCACTTTTCTAGCCCAGCCGGGCCTCAGCTTTCAAGATCATTTCATGTCCAAAAAAGCTCAGTCTCAGAGCCGCGTGGAGTTTCCTGGAGTGCTAGGTATTCGAGAATCAATCCCGCCTGGGTCTGGCTCCCTGCGCTCATTCTTCGTCCCGTGATTCCATCCCCAACCGTCCCATCTCCCATCCTTTCTCAGTCCATGACTTCGTATTCTTCAACTGCTCAGGCTCAAACTGACACTTGCACTCTCTCCCTGTCCGGCCTTCTGCAGCGGGTCTGATCCGACACACGTTGGTTGCTGTGCCGTCTCAAAATTATTCTTGATCCATAATCTCCTTGCCCGGCTTCTCTTCAGCTTCTTGCCATTCAGGGTGCAGAGCATGTCTAACGCTGCTTGGCCCTCTCTTTGATCACCTGTCTCTTATCCTCCCCACTTTGCTTAGTCCTGAGCTAGCCCAGCATCTATCGGCTATCCCCAGACTTGCCGCGCTTCTCCTTCACTTCATATTTCTTCATCTTTAATTGTCATTCCAGCTATCTCCATCCCTTCAGCTTTTTTTTCTTTTCCCGATCACCTCTTCACTGTCTCCGAGTTCAGCCTACCGACTTCAACTGGCAGACTCTTCCAATTAGGCCAATCGTTTTCAGATCGTTGTCGCATAACTGCGCTTGCGTTGCCTATCCAACTATCCCTTTTGGGATGCTCTTCCACTATCCCCCTTCATAGCTGTCATATGTAACAAGCAATGGCACACCCGGCTCTCACATCACACCACGTCAATTACTTGATATGGAGGTGCGTTGTCCCGATGTTGAAATGCGTCTCCGCATTTTATGCTTGACTGTGATTGATACTGACTGATGCTTAGGTACCTTCAAGAATCAGGTTCGTGGAACCTTTCTTTTTCTCTTGTACCCCTCATTTTACAGATCGGATTTGTGCCTGTCTTTTTATTCGACGTTTCTCTAACCCTTCTCGCAGGCCATGGCGAGGCTGCTGTGACACTCCAGCGCGCTTGGAATCGTGATCCTCAGACTTTGCCTTTTGCTCCTTATATCCGCACCCATGCGCTCGTCTCGCTTGTCCAGAAGGGTCTGCAGTACCACGAACTTGAACAGTCGCTCGACAAGGCACGTTATTCGATTATTTCATTTTTCTAATTATGTTTGTTCTGAAAGACCTCGTCTAATATCTAATAGGAGGGCAATCCTGTCCCCTTGGACCCATCAAATTATTTTTTTGGTCCGAAACCCTTTGATCCGGACGCGCTACAAGGTCCAGACGACGCAAGCATTAGCGCAGACCAACCGCCAGCCTCACCGACAGGCAAGGTTGCGCAGGATGGGGTCTTGATCAACGGTCATTCGGCCGCTCATGTTGCCGCTCCGCAGAGCGTCAAGGCGTCCCGCAAAGGCGATCGCGCGGAAGCCAATGGAGAGGAGGTCCCTATGGAGATCCAATCCACGAACGGCGTTTCGAATGAGAGCAAACCAGATATCACAAAATCACCATCGGTGGGAAAAACCGCCATGGTGGACGGCGACGGGGATGTGGACATGGGGATTCGACCGGCTTCGCAGGACCAGGAACCAACCGCGGCGCCGATTTTTACCCTGACCACCGGACAGAGCGTCGGCGTTCAGATCACCCCCGCCAAGGCCGCTGATCTCAGCCCCAACACCGCCATTATCGATGTGGCTGGTGATGATCACGTGACAACGACCCTCTGGCGGCCGCACGACCCTACTGTAGTTGTGGCAGCTGGCGTTACCTTTTGCAGCCTGTATAAGCTGTCTTCGACCTCACTGCCGGTGCAGGAAACGCTCGTTGAAAACAAAGGCGACAATGTCTGGGTCTCTGCGGTAGCTTGGGACCCTCTCGGCCAGAAAGTGGCCGTCGCTACTTATAATGACATGCGAGGCTCTATCACCATGTACGACGTGGATGGAAACGCTGTGGATCTTCTGCCGGAAGTTCCCCGAATGATTTCAGGCTTGAAGTGGGCAGATACTGGTTCACAATTGATTGTCGTCGCCTCCGACAGCAAAATGTCAGAACTTGTCCTCTGGGACGACTCATTACGACCGGAAGACTTCCCTACTCCTCAGATTGTCGACGACTCTATTCTTGACGTTAGCTGGATTGGGACCAACCAGGTTTTCGCTTGCGGAGGCATATCGGTCTACCAATGTGACGTTGAATCGAGTATTCACCTCTCCAAGACTTACTCATCTGGCGACCCCGAGCATCCTTGGACTTTCATTCGCTGTGCAAGCGCCGGCTCATCATCTGTGGCAGTTGCAGCATCATCCTCTAATGCCTCGTTTTGGATTCCAACCCACGACATGCACTTGAAAGACGCCCATGATGGCCATATCACCTCCATTCAGTTGAAACCCGACCCGTCCGAACAACTAGACCAGCCGTTGATTCTTGCCTCATCATCAACAGATGATACATTAAAGCTGTGGCACATAGATCTACAAAATCAGAAATTTAACTGCGTACACCGTTTGTCACTCGGTCAGTCGTTACCTATTCTTTCTAGCTGTTTTTCGCCCGATGGATACGCTCTGGCCGCCGCCAGCAAGGACTCTTTATCAATTTGGAATGCTCAACGTGGAGGTACTGCCATGGCTACGTGGAAGTCTCCGAGCGCTGACAACACAGAGTCCGGGGAAGGGGAAGCCACTGTTGTCAATGGACGCAACGGAAACATAGAAGATGCGCTGGATTGCTCGCTAAACTGGGACACTGACGGGAAGAAGTTGGCATTTGGGTTTGGCAATAAGGTAAGTATCCTCGTATCTCTTCGTTCTGCAGGAAGCTGATGGAATTCGCAGCTTGCAATCATAAACCTACAACGGTGACATGCAGCCCTACCAACCGTGCATATAAATTTGCAGACAAACAAATCAAGAGCAGCAACATAAGCAATCATCTCAGCAGGCGATCTTCCATTTTCGGCACATACCGGTCGAAACGGATATTGCATTCATTGTTGGGCAGGAAAGCATTATCTCAGAAGCGAGAGCAAGTGCTCGCCCTCAAAGCTGAACCTTTCACTGAACGCTGGTGATCTCTTCCGCCTGTTTAAACTTATCTGCCTACTCGGTAGCGAAGAGGCATGGGGCGAACCATATGATTCGGAGGGCATATCCCTACTTATCTGTTATTTAACATTTTATAATTACAGATACATCTCAATATCTGTTTGGGTTAGACGATACAAACTGGCGCAGACTACTTGGAATCAGGCGAAAGGCGCGGTTGCGGATAGCATATGGGCGGGACACGGGTGGATAATCTGAGTTGATTTTTATCTTCTTATCTATAGCTTCTATGGGAGATACGGTCAATGATATTCAGGAGGTGCAATATCACACCACGTTCCGCATATCCGCCCTCGTCGTTTGGACCATATATGAAACCATGGGAAGCAACTTCCTTGGTTACTAGTCGATAGCCGAAGGCCCCCTTTGTATATTCGTTATATCTTGTCTCCGCTTGTTCTTTCCAGTCCTTCTTTGCCTGCGGGAGCTCTCTCGATTGCGGAATTCTTCTTTGATATCAGCCCAGCCTCGCATCCAAGCGGTGATACCGTCAAAAAGTGCGTCCGCGTCGAAATCATCCGGTTGGTCAACTTTCCTCTTCGACCACCAACCCCGACCATTCTGTCTTGGGTTCTCGGTTGGTTTGTTTTTGTGGGCCATCTGATACTCCTCCTGACACCGTTCAATCCATGTTTCAAAACCACGAACGGTGCCCTGAAGTGCTTCTCGCTCGGCCATATCCTGCTGCATATCTGCCTGGCTATAGTAGACAATATATTAGTCCTGACCAGCGGCGAGAAAGCAAAAGATCCACGGTGACATACAGTTCTTCAATCTCGGCCTCTAGTTCGGCTATCCTACATCGCATTCGTTTCCGTTCTCTGTCATAGAGAGAATAGATGTAGAATGTCTCCTCGCGGCGTTTCAAGAAAGCATCGCTCAACTTTTTCATTTCCTCATCGAATTCCTTTACCTGACTGTAGACTTTTGGCGTCTCGAACAGCGTCCGCGCCGGCTGCGTCAGCTGCGTCGTCGAAAGCTCCTCCAAAGAGCGCGAATGGGAAAGAATCATAGAACTTGAAGAAGCAAATGGGCTTTCTAGACTGTCCGGTCTCGGCACATCAGGGTCAGGACCAGCGTCGGACCCAGGCTTACGACCAGGCTGATTTTGTGTTTGTTGATTTGAGGCAACTTTCTGCGTCGGATTTGACTGTATATTAGAGCGTGGATCAAGTAGAAATTCTAGCGTATCGAGGCACTGGTTTATGCTTTGCGCCTCGGCGGAGAAGGGGCTTGCATGGCTTCTCTTAAGAGTCGAAAGCCGCGCGAGTCGAGCAAGGCGATTTGAGATGTTTTCAGAGCTTAAAGGCCCTCCCTCGTCCAGTGGTAGAACTCTGTGGTCCACGGTGAGGGGCCTTGAGATATCTTTGGAGCTTAACGCTCCTTTATCGTCCGACAATACCGCTTTGTTGATTGTTGTGATGGGACTTGTGGGCTGCTCTGGCGTAGGATTAGGATCCATTACGTTGGGGCGATAGCGCTGGTATAGTTAGTGTCTGTTTGATGAATCTGGTTTTGGGATCCTACATAGGATAGAGCATTGAAGAATATAGGGTTTATAATTATATAGGCAAACGCGCCATTGATGACTTATTAAGGAAACAAGTCTTTGAAGCTGTCCAAGAGAAGGTCACGGGGCCTCAATGGCTTGGGAACTCCTTCCTCTAGAGTTTCTTTTAAAATAAAGGGTTTAGTTCTCGAAGAATGGTTTGTTCACTAGCCGTTGAGAAGTATATGTTTTCTACTCCATTGGTTCTCTTAGTATCGCAAGTTTTGTTATCAGTGCTTTTATCCAAGCGGTCAGCAGAGGAGAAAGTAGGCCGGAAGTATGGAACTGTTACTCGCGAATCAATATTCCCAATCACCACTGCCACAACTCTATTTTTCCTCCGTAGAAATAGCCTTGCTGCAGATTGGTCGCTCCAGCAGCTTTGGTGTCCGTTAGCAGTTTGGTGAGGTTGACTTGCCAGCAGTGCCTGATCCATAGAGTTACTGCTTATACTGACTCAACTCCGCTCCTCCGCCAAATTTCATTTCTCTACGATCCCCGCACACGCGACAGAAACTTGACTGTCGCACTTGTCGCACTTGTCGCATTTATTGGGTGTCAATCAGGATGGCGCCTCCTGTGAGCCTCTTCTTTCCCAGCCTGGATTTGTTAATCCATTCTCCAGCTCTGTGTCAATGCCCTCGAATAGGTACTGACACTGTCTCTGACTCAGATCACCATTGTGCCGTCTCTCGAGACCGCCAAAGCTGCGATCAGCCAGTCGAAAAACTCGCAGTTCCCTCCTAACCTCCTTCCACTTACGTCGTCTATCTCAGCCGATCTTTTGACGCCCACGCTTGCTTATTTGAGGCTTGCTGAAAAGTGAGTTGCCGCCCTTGATAACGGGTTGTAGACTACATGTTGGAGGAGGCTAACCTAAACACCTTCTCAACAGATCGAAATTGTCATTTCTTTACGAGAGTGCTGCGACAACAGAAACGATTGGGAGATACAGCTTTGTTGGTGCAGGTATGCGATGTTGTGCGCAGTGTTTATGGAATTCTGGACTGGACTAACCTGCTCTTATACAACATAGACCCCCACACCGTTCTCAAAACAGGGCCTGGTCATGGCCCCGAAAGCGATCCGCTTCCGATTCTCGAAGAGAAACTTGCCAACTTCCGCGTCGCATCCGTGCCCGGACTGACCCTGCCTCCGCTCACCGGTGGTGCTATTGGCTACGTGGGATACGACTGCGTCAAATACTTTGAGCCCAAGACCGCGCGTCCGCTCAAGGATATCCTCGGCATCCCGGAATCGCTTTTTATGCTGTTTAACACTATTGTAGCCTTTGATCATTTTTACCAGGTCGTCAAAGTTGTCACTTACATCCCAATTACCGATAATGACGCGGAACTTGACGCCAACTACAAGCATGGACAGGCGGTCATCCAACGCATCATCGATACTCTTCAGCGTCCGGATACTCCTTTACCCCCTCAGGGCCCGATTATCCAGAACCAGGAGTACACCTCCAACATCGGACGCGAAGGGTACGAAGGACATGTCGTGAGACTGAAGGAACACATTGCCAAGGGTGACATCTTCCAAACCGTTCCCTCGCAGCGTCTTTCCCGCCCAACCTCGCTTCATCCCTTCAACCTATTCCGCCATCTCCGCACTGTTAATCCCTCTCCTTACCTCTTCTACATCGACTGCGAGGATTTCCAGCTAGTCGGAGCCAGCCCAGAGCTTCTGGCAAAGGAGGAAAAGGGCCGCATCATCACACACCCTATTGCCGGAACGGTGAAGCGTGGCAAGACTGCTGAAGAAGATGAAGCGCTCGCTGAGGAACTACGTTCTAGCCTGAAGGATCGCGCAGAGCACGTCATGTTGGTGGACCTAGCGCGCAACGATGTCAACCGCGTCTGTGACCCTCTAACTACGCAAGTCGATCGACTGATGGTCGTTGAGAAGTTTTCCCATGTTCAGCATCTGGTGTCACAAGTCTCCGGTGTTTTGCGTCCTGAGAAGACCCGCTTTGACGCCTTCCGCTCCATCTTCCCGGCAGGCACCGTCTCTGGAGCACCAAAAGTGCGAGCCATGCAGTTAATTGCAGAACTGGAAGGTGAAAAACGAGGAGTCTACGCTGGCGCAGTCGGCTACTTTGGATACAACATCGCTTCGGCCGACGGATCTAAGGAGATTCCCGGTGCGATGGACACCTGTATCGCTTTGCGTACCATGCTCGTGAAGGAGGGCGTAGCGTATCTGCAAGCAGGTGGTGGTATTGTGTTTGATTCAGACCCTTACGATGAGTATGTCGAGACATTGAACAAGCTGGGTGCGAACATCGCCTGTATCAAGGGAGCGGAGGAAAAATATCTCAGCATGGAGGGAAAAAGCTAGAGTTCTTTTTGGGTTGCCATGATAGATTGGATATGAATGACGGCTTATTAGAATATGACATGCTTTATTTTAGTACTCCATACTTGACCAGGAACACTTCGTATAGCTTCGATCGACGTCATCAGATAGCAGTGCAGTGCACCGCCACACTAGGACGAACACCATGCCAGGTGGACAGCAAGCATCGCGCAGGGTATTGCACCCTTACCGTAGCCAAGGAAATATTGCTGGTGGTAGGAGTAAAATCAGAGTACTTAAGTGACTCCGTGGTATGCTTAAAACTGGATAGTAACTCTCGGCACCGTCAGCCGTTAGGCATTAACATTCTAACCCCTCTCAACGGCGTATTATCCTTCCATTGTGATGACTATTGACGTTCAGTGACTATTTTTCAATCAGCTTCAATCCTATCTGGGCCCGGAGCAAGAATCCTCCGCTTTTGTGGTGGTTTTTTCATGCTGGGAATACCTTGGGCAACCTTGTCTTTGGAAGCGTCGTCAGCCTTGCGCCACGCCCACACCAAATTTGACTCTTGATGAAGAATCAGCCCTCAACGTCTGTCTCGACACCTTGCTTCTTGGGTAATTAGCTCTATATTGCAGCTGGTCTTATCCCCGCCTTTTCAGGGTACCTTCACCGTCTTCGGTGAGGAAAAAAGCAGACCACCTGGACGCGGCTTACATACGCCACTGCCACTGCCACTGCCACTGCCGCCGTGGACTAACAGAACTAGACTGACGACGAGAGCCACCATCCTCTATCCCTCTTCCAACTCCCACTCGCTCTTACCACCCCTATCTACGATTTCGGGAGACGGACTGGCTCTGCTCCAATCGTCCCTCTCTTTGAATCTATTCGATACCTAACACCGAACGCTCTTTACGATCATTTAACCTCGGACTTGACCGGCGAACCTCACCTCCGTCTCCGGATTCCTGGCCCCCCCCGTCATCTGTGAACCCACCTCCTACCTAACCTGCCCCTCACACACATCACACCGTCACAATGTCAAAAGTCGTGCGCAGCGTGAAGAACGTCACCAAGGGGTATTCCGCCGTTCAGGTGAAAGTGCGAAATGGTATGTTTCTAGATCTACCGGTCGCCGGGTACTATCTCCGGTCGGATGTTCGACTGATTGCTGACTCTTTGCGACTTCTGCAGCGACGAGTAATGACCATTGGGGTCCTACTGGGACTGAGATGGCAGAGATCGCCTCCCTAACATTTGGCAGGTATGCTTTTTCCGAAACTGCCATGACACTGCTTACTTGGTTCTGACTGCGTCACAGCCCGACAGACTTCTACGAAATCATGGATATGCTAGACAAGCGGCTGAACGATAAGGGCAAGAATTGGCGTCATGTGCTGAAGTCATTGAAGGTCCTTGACTATTGTCTCCACGAGGGATCTGAGCTCGTCGTCACATGGGCCCGGAAGAATGTGTATATTATCAAGACCCTGCGCGAGTTCCAGTACATCGACGAAGATAGCAGAGATGTCGGCCAAGATGGTGAGTAACTATGTGTCCGTTCGCTCCGCGCGAGCCACCGACTAATATTCTGTCTGTTAGTCCGCGTTGCTGCGAAAGAACTTACTGCCCTGATCCTAGATGAGGATCGACTGCGCAGTGAGCGATCAGACCGCAAACTCTGGAAGTCCCGGGTGAATGGCCTTGATGATTATCATGGAGGTCACGCAAACGGATTGCCGCCCCCACGGAGAGAGCGACGAGATCGTCGACGCGACGACGAAGATGCGGAGTATCGCCTGGCAATTGAAGCGAGCAAGCACGAGGCGGAAGAAGAGCGCAGACGACGAGCACAGGCGCAGAACAATGGGGATGATGATGATGAGGACCTGGCCAAAGCGATCAAGCTCAGTAAGGAAGAGGAAGAACTGCGCCGGCGTGAATTGGAGGAAAGCAATGCCCAATCTTTGTTTGACGACAGCACACCCGCTGCCCAGCCGCAACCGACCGGCTACAACCAGGGATACCAGCAGCAGAGTGCAGTTGACTGGTTCGGCAACCCGATAAACCCGCAGCAACCGCTGACAACAGGATACCTGAACAATCAATATGCGAACCCGAGCGGATTTCAGGGACAGGCCACCGGCATGAACGGATATACCAACGGTTTCCAGGCACAGCCTACAGGTTACACCCAGAACCCGTACGCTCAGAACAACTTCCTGCAACCTCAGGCTACTCTTCAACCCCAGCAAACCGGGTTTAGCACCAACAATCCATGGGGAACAGATATGTTCAGCCAACAACAGCAGCAGCATCAGCAACCGCAACAACAGGAAAGCATGCTCACGCCGGGCTCCAACAACCCATGGGCCAACAACCAACCGGAGAGTCTGAAACCTATGCCGACCGGTTCCAACAACCCATTTGCTGCCCGTACACAGCTTCAGCCACAGTTCCAGGCTTCAAGGCCTGCCACGTCGGGAGCACCGTCCCTCAACACACTGTCGGAGGAACGAGCGACAAAACAATTTTCAAACCAGTTCCAGTCCTCGACAAATCCTATAGCCAACTACCAAGCACCTCAGTCATCCCAACAAAACCAATCTCTGGCGCCGCCTAAGCCGATGGACCCCCATACTGCTCGCCTGAACGCACTTCTGGCCACCGGAGAGGGGCAAGACACCTTCGGCAACACTGGCGACCTGCGTATTCCCGCGCAGCACACAGCACCTGGCACTTTTGTCAACTCTGCAGGCCAAGGCTTGGACCGTTTAAGGGCCGCGCACACCGGGAACAACCCGTTCCTCAGTCAACAGCAGCAGCAATTCGTCCCGCAGCAGACGGGTTATCTTCAGCAGCCCAATAACCCTTGGGGAGGTCACCAGCAGCAGCCGCAGCAGGGTGGCAGCTTGATTGACTTGTGAGGTGCTTGACTAGTGATGAGGCGCTTGTTAGTTAAACCTTCTCGCTTTCGTGTTCGTTTCTTTTGTCCGTACATTCGACTATACGGTGTCCAGATACCACTTTCATCTATTTGTTTCTTTTTATCAGTCCCCCTCATTATCGTATTTCCTTGTGTGTGTTTCTATTTATCATGAGTTGGTCGGGCATGTTATCGTTTTTTGTGCATTTCAGAAGTTTAGCAAACAAGTCAGTCCCTCACCTTGTTGTCCTCAATACCACCCTTCGGTCTCTGTATTCGGTCATTTCCCATGAATTATCCTTTCCTAAACAGAACTTTACTTGTCCCTCACATAGTTACGTTCTATATCACCCAGTACCATATTCCGATTATCCTGAAGATCCTGGAGATTCTGGAGATCCCGGTGACCCTGAATTATGTATACCAACAATGCAAAAAGGCATACATCGGTTCTTGGGTCAACTGACCTGGAACACTGTACCTTCATGTCCATATCTGTGCTTGAGTCTTGGCTTATTCTTAGTCTCTAGAGTTGATGCATGACTGCGTTGCCATATCATCTCGAAGAGCTCATTGCCCATGCCCCAGAGCTCACTTAACGGTCACAAACTTGGATCTGAGCACGAGAATATTATACCCCCTCCAGGAAGACCGAAGGGCTTGGTCGTCAACCCCCCTATCTGCAAGGCACCAGAGCCACCTAAACCAACGACAATCCTCCCTCTGAAGCCGACCAATTCCCTAGCATCTCCAACGCATCGTTCAACCCCGCCAGGCCTTCCCTCTGCACAATCAAACCCGGTGGTATCAATCCCTCGCTCTAAAGCAGCCACTCCAGCCATTGTATGAGCCCCTCCGTAACAGGCTCACAGATATGAAAGAGCTTGATGGGCGTAGCATGGTGGCAAATACGAGAGTGTTGGTTCTTCGGTTCCCCGTTCAACCCCAGAGGATGTGCCTGCGGACTGTCATGTCGGTGCACAACGCCTTCTGTAAGATCAATGCAGTCTCTCGTCCAATCATGTCAAGGACATACCGCAGACATCCTCCTGTTACGCAGCGGTTGGAACGCACTCTCTCGAAGCACGCAGGGTCACCTCGGTTGCGAAGATGCTAACAGCTCGGACGCCAGTTCTGCCTAAATTTACATCTCGAGAGGCGAAACGGCGCCCATTGGTGGACTAGGCCCTGTAGCTATCGGGACCCCAGCGCAAATTGCGGATCTCATGCAGGAAAACGCGGATATTGCAGATGTAGATGGGGTTAACGCGGTGAAAGTGACTACGTCCGGCATGTTTGGGCATGTGGTTGATCCGCTTGTGACCGAATTGAGGAGAAGAGGTGTTTATGCGTTCTCGTCTGAGGGTGAAATGACAGCCAGAGAGAAGTTCTATGGGGAGGGTAGATGAGGTCGAGGTGGGATGGATTATGCTGGAGAGAAAGTATATGTACGATATCTATCAGGACAAGGCGTCCTGTTAGTGTTTGGTAGCGTTGCCTTTGGTATCTTTTAAATCACTTAAGATATCCATTCAGAGGATATTGCCTGGAGGTACTGATTATGCATCGTATTTCGTCCTTGAGCACATGTTCAGGCCTCAAAAAAATGCTATCCACGTGCAATTATGCTCCTCTGTATGCCCTGAATCCACATGTCTCCAATCGGGAAACAGGTCGCTGTCCATTGTCTCCATACTTGTCAGCGCTTAATCCATCTTCAGTGTTTCAATCCGTTCATCTCTATCCTATAGCCATCAGTCCCCTCCCTCCTTGTCTCTTTCATCGGATCACGGCCCGTGAAATCTTGAGCCTAGTCTAGACGTGGTCAAGATGGAGGAGAAGCGGTCCCTGCAATACCACCCCCTCAGAATGATAACACAACCTTTTCTATACCCATCAAGGAGCGCTATCGTTCATAAATTATCTGAGAAGATGATAGCAACAGTCTTGTTGCTGATGCTGGTGCTAATAGAATCCTGATAGCTTCCCACCCCCGAGATCCGCTTCCCAGAACACACACACGGCACAGCTTAAAATCATGCCGTCTGCCCTGTCCTCTTGAACCATCGTATTCAGAGTACAATCATCCGAGTTCTTCTTTCATCCCAATGGCCGACAGAGCCATATCCAGATCCAAGTCCAAATCCCTCGCGCCTGAAATCTCAGAAAAGGACCAGTCGGGCAACACGTTCACCTGGACAGCCGCCGACGAGCGTGCCCTCCGCAAGAAGATTGACCTGCGTGTCTTCCCTGTCCTTATCGTCCTCTTTATTCTTAACTTTATCGACCGCAACAGCTTCGCCAATGCCCGCTTGAAGGGGTTAGAAGAGGACCTCCGCCTCACCGACGTGCAGTACCAAACATGCATTTCCATCCTCCTAGTCGGGTATATCGCCTTCCAGATCCCGTCGAACATGCTCCTCAACATGCTTACTAGACCAAGCTGGTATCTCTGTGCGGCTGCGGCTCTCTGGGGCGCCATAGCAGCGGCTACAGCCGGGGTGCAGAATGCCACGGGGGCGATCCTTTGCCGGTTCTTTTTGGGGTGCGCCGAGTCCGCATTATTCCCAGGGAGCATATATTTTCTATCGAGGTGGTATACAAGACGGGAGATGCAGTTGCGAGTAACGCTGCTGAATGTGGGCAATCTCGTTGCGCAGGCATTTGGAGGGCTGATTGCTGCGGGCATATTAGGCCGGATGGAGGGCACTGCCGGAATTAGGGCTTGGAGGTGGCTATTTATCCTCGTGGGCGCAATCACCGTTGCCTGTGCGATCATTGCGGGTTTCTTATTGCCGGATTATCCATCTACAACGTCGTGGTTGTCGACCGAAGAGAAAAAGATTGCGCAGCTGAGACTCGAGCTTGATCTTGGTGCTGATAACAGCCCAGACCAGCCAAGTCTAGCTGATGCGCTCACAGGACTGAAGCAGGCGGTCGTTGACCCCAAGGTTTGGCTGCTAGGGATATCGTATCATTGTACTATCATGGGTTTATGCGTACGTCTTCTCTTCACACTAAGCATGCTACTGTTGCTGGTTCATTACACTAATACTCCCCCAGTTTAGCTACTTCTTCCCAACAATCACTGAATCCCTCGGCTACGGCCCAACAACCACCCTCCTCCTTACTGCACCCCCCTGGATCTGGGCTGTGTTGATCGCCCTGCCCAACGCCTGGCACGCCGACCGAACAGGCGAGCGGTTCTTCCACTACTTAGGTCCAGCAGCTGCTTGTATAGTGGGCTATATCATCGCAATGGCAACACAGTCCACTGCACCGCGATACATATCCATGTTCTTGATGACTAGTGCGTTTCCAAATCTTCTAAAATTCAAGCTGGAACTACATAGCTAACCCGTACTTTTCAACAGCCGGCTACGCATCAGGTTTCGTGATGCTCGCCTGGATCACCAGTACGATTCCCCAGCCCCCGGCCAAGCGCGCGGCAGCCATTGGGATCATCAATGCGATGGGGAATATAGGCAGTATCCCCGGCTCATATTTGTTCCCGTCGAAGTATGGGCCGCTTTACGTCAAGTCGTTCGGGGCGGAGCTGGCGATTCTGAGTACAGGGTGTGTTTGTGCCCTAATTCTGAGGACTTATTTGAGGTATCTGAATAAAAAGATGGATGTGGATGAAGAGGGTATTGAAGGTGAGGGTGAGAGGGAAGGGGAAGGAGAAGGAAAGCCATTTCGGTACTTGTACTGAGTCGGATCAACCAGCACACGCCCATAAGTATAGTGCCGTTGGCGCACAGTTGGTTTTATACGCCTATACCTTTGTCTTGAATTCGATTACGAACACATCCTATGCGATAATCTGATAATATAGTTAAGATAAGAGAGAGTTCTACACTGGAGATAAGATAGCTTCGGGTGTCTCCATAGAATAAAACGGGTTGAGATACTCTATTACCCCAACATGGATGGACTAAACTATAAACCACCCTAGTCTCTTGTCTCTCGGCCTTTCTCCAACTCTCTTAGACTCGGTGTGTCAAGGTCATAAAACATGGGCAGCTCAGGTCGAATCTGGAAGGCGTGTCTATCCTGCCGCAGGAAAAAGGTACCCATACCCTCCGCACGATGTTTGATCTTCATCGAGACTGTCTTAACACCAGCAGATCAAATGCGACGGCGAGAGCCCTTGCCACAACTGCCAGTCTCGCGAGCAGGTTTGCGAGTTCCAGGATAGCAATGACAATGCGTCGACCAGCCGTCGGTCGGTCTTGTTTACTTCTTATGTGTCCAACAGCTGACTGTGTTGGAACAGGTACGCCGCCTCCTTCGAAGAACGCTGCCAACACATGGATAACCTATGCGAACGCCTTGAGGGACTAGCGAAGACTCTAACTGAGTGCATCGCCATGACCCAGATAAATGTCAGACAGGATATGCCGACTTCACCGCGGTCATCGGCTTCGGTAGCGAATTCGATGCAGCCAGCGCGGCATACAGTGGAGCGAACGGTCATGCCCCAAGACCCGGCCATCGACCCTCCAGAAATCGGCGAAATAGCGGATACGTCGCCTGGGTTTCGGCTAGGTGCTGTCTCCGAATCTTCAGGAAACATTCAAGGCCATGATACACAAACGTATCCGACATCCGTTGATGCAGTCGGCCATATGGTCGCGGATTCGTATGGGCGGCTAAGGCGTGTACTCACCACCGCGATCCCTAGATAGAGATTTCACTGACATCACATTATGGCGCAGGTACATCGGCGGCGCAACAAACAGACTGATGATTGAAGCCGTCCAGAGCCTCTCCCCGGGGGCCACTAAACCCTCTCCTTCCAAGGACAATAAAGGCAATGATATCAGCCTCCCTTTCTTCATTCAAGGCCAAGTTTGGCCGGAACTGCCGTACCTCCCTCGGCCGCAAGATCTCAGCCGTCCACCGCAATATGTCTCGGACCTGCTCGTCGGAATCTACTTTGACCAACTGCACTACACGTTCCCGATCCTGTACAAACCAGATTTCATGCGGCGGTACCAGCTGATGAGCATAACGAATGAAGCTAAGCGAGGAACTGCTGTTGGACGCGGCTTTCTCTCTGTCTTCTTTGCTGTCTGCGCCTGCGCCTCGAGTTTGTTACCCAGAGCTTCTGGGTCTTCATCTCTTCCTGGAATCGAGTACTACCAGAAAGCGCTTCTTTTGCATTTTGCGTCGTCTGGGGAAGTGTTCCTAGAGCAGGTTCAGTGTTTAGGATTGTTGGCGCTCTGCTCTGCTGGGTGGAATACACTCTCGCAGAGCTGGAGGTTTGCCGGGCAAGCTGTACGGCTTGCGCAAGATTTGGGACTACATGTCTTTAGTTTGGTAAGCCCGCGTCCCTTCACGTTCAGTCTAATCCCAATACATTGTACTAATTGAAATCAAACAGAAAGGGATTTCCATGGGCACGCCAAATCCAACCGAATATGTCGAGACGCAAGTCGCCAGATGTACGTGGTGGAGTGTCTTTACTCTTGACTGGTATTTCTTCCTTTAATCAACACTGTTGCAAGCTCTAACTAGCTATACGCGCAGTTTAATGTCCACCTGCCTTGGCCGCCCCATGGCCAGCGATGAATCCGACTGCTGTTGCGAGCTTCCGTTTGATATTTCCAACGAAGATCTCGAGCGCGGTATCCCACCCCCAGCAACAGAACTCAAGGATCCTAGCCAATTACCATCACCATCCTCACCCATGACCGGCTTCCTCGCATTCACGCGTCTCTGCCGGATTGCCGCTCGCGTCCACAGATTCTACAGTTCTAACCGGATCCGAGGTCGTGATGCAACGCTGGCTACAGGCGAGGATTGGAGCGCCCTCCTTCCAATTCTCAACGGCTTCGTCCGCGAATTAGACGAATGGTTACAGGAGTTACCAAACGAGATCCGGTTTAGTGCGAACCTCACACAGAACGGGCCAAATCTGACGATGTGTGTTATTGTGTTTATTCTGCACTCGGGGACAATTATGAATCTCTATCGGTAAGCCTCCGAAACCGTTACTATATTTGATATTTTCCTACTACCCATTTTTTGGTATCTAGACCCCTAGCAGCACACTACGCCCAGGGCCTGACTACAGCCACATCGTTTTCTAACCTCCGCGACCTCTCCTCAACGCTTGACAACCCCTCCGCTGAATGCATCAACGCTGCCCGCAGCTGCATCCAAGCCGCGGAACTAATCCGCGAGCGCGTAGCCCCCTCGCACTACCTCGCCTTCTGCGTGCAGTATCTTACTATCTCTGGCATTCTGCTACTCAGCATGGCAGACGATGATAATTCGCCTGCCTTGTTACCGGACGTAAGAAACGCACTAAAATTCCTGGGCGATCTCGAGGCTATTTGGCCGGGCGCGAGTCGGAGTCGGCTGATCCTTGATAAGTTGCTACAGAGCCCAAGGCCACAGCCACGAGCACGGGGGGAGTTGGGTAGGGGTATGTCGAACGAGGGGGAGGGGGAGGGGGAGGGGGAGAATGTAGATGGACATGGCCAAGGGCCTGATGCTTACGGTGGAATTGGAACAGGAGGATGGTATCCTTCCCTACCGGTGTTGGATGAGCTGCTGTGGGAGCAGTTTCCAGACTCGAGCGAGGTGTTCTTAGGGCTGAGTAATTTTTCCACTTGAAGTTACTGTTCTATTGGAGCAAGCGCCAATCATTGCCGAACCTGTGCCTATGTACAACCGGACTATCTTCTTTCAAGTCAAGAAAGAGAAGTTTACTTCTGATTAAAAATGATAATTTTAACCCCCCTTCTCTCAAACTGCGCCTGAAACGCCTCCTGTGCCCTCGTCAATGGAAAAGTCTCCGTAATCAACGGCTTCAAATCAACTCTTTTACTTTGCACAAGCTCAATCGCTTCCTGGTAACATCCCGGCGTAAACCGTACTGTCCCCTTAAGCGTCAACTCGTTCGCTGTCAGCAAAAAAAGAGGGACATTCATGAGTTGCTTCCCCAGCCCAGCTTGGATACATGTGCCCCCCGGTTTCAGGATCGTAATTGCCATTTGGGCGCATGTTTCGGCACCGCTGGCTTCGACAGAGATGTCGACCCCGTGGCCGAGGTTGTGTTCACTCACGACGGAGGATGTAAAGCCAGAGGCGAATTTCAAGGGTTCGATGTTTTCAGGGACTTTCGGAGAGAGGATGCCAATATCTGCTCCATATGACAATGCGAAATCAAGTCGGGATTGCTCGATATCGAAGACCACGACCTTGCACACACCGTAGGCTTTCGCGATGGCAATCACGAGAAGGCCTAATGGTCCACAACCACTGTCACCAGCGACTTTAGCAGCCTACATCAAAGTTAACAAGATGCAGGAGGGCTGGCATACAATATAGCCACCGTCTTACTCGCACTCAGCGATGCGCGTCGAGCTAGCTGCACCGCAATCGCAAGAGGCTGGATTGCGCCCGCTTCTTCCCAGGATATCCCTTCTGGAATGGGGACGGCCATCTGCGCCTTGCAGGTGAAATACTGCTGCAGCGTGCCATCTGTCGGGTCGAGGCCGCAATATTTGAGATTTGCGCAGGTGTTTGGGTTGCCGCGAAGGCAAAATTCGCATCTTCTTGATTGTCAGTACCTCTTTTTCCTTTAGTAAAATTGGGCGAAAAAGGGTAGTGGAAAATGTGTGAGTCTCCGTACGTGGCGCAAGTAAACCCGGGCTCAACAGCAACACGCTGTCCGACAAGTCTATCCTTCACTTCGGAGCCAATCTCGACTATTATACCTGCAGACTCGTGGCCGAGGATTAGTTCCTTCGAAACATTAGGGTTGTTCCAGTTGTGGACGTCAGAGCCGCAGATTCCAGTTGAGATGATCTGGACCAGCACCTCGTTCGGTCCGGGGGGTGTGATGGGGCGATCTTGGATTGCGAGGGTGCGGTGTGAGACCCAGACGGCGGCATGGTTGGTGGGCATTTTTTGTCGAGTAAGTGATCTAGAGCCAGTTTTTACTGTTGGTAATGATACTTGATGGAGTCTTAAGCATGGTGTCTGTCTGTCTGTCTTATATTTCGAGAGTCATCGGGTCTCGGCCCGGAGCATGATTAGGGCTGGCGGTTCCCTATCTATCTATATACGGAGTATGTAGTATATCTTCAACCTCAGCTCCAACAAGCAGAACCCTATTAACTCCTAATAATATCCTTTAGCTTCCCCATCTCATTACCCATCCAAGCGCCCAATGCCACAATATCCACACCACAATTCACAAAATCAAACCCCTGCTTCCACCGTCTCGCAGCCTCCTCCGCCCCCAACGCAAAATGCCCTGCATATTTATTGTGCCCCTTCGCAGCCCTCAAAACTCTTGCAATTGCCTCCTGCACCTCCACAATATGCGGATGCTCAAAAGCCACATGCCCCATAGAACTGGCGAGATCATTCGGCCCAACGAACAGCATATCAACCCCCTCCACACCCGCAATCTCCTCACAGTTTTCAACCGCTTTCCTACTCTCAATCTGCACAATGACGACGATATTCTCGTTTGCAGTCGTAAGATACTCCCTCGGATTCTGGCCGAATGCACTATGCGCAAACATTGCTCCGGCGCCCCGGATTCCAGCCGGCGGGTACTTGCATCCGGCCACAATAGACCGGGCTTGTTCAGCCGTCTCGCACATAGGAACCATGATCCCGTGCGCACCGGCGTCAAGGGCGCGCTTCATCATCCAGGGTTCGGAGGCGGGGATGCGCACGATGGGCGAGCAGTTGGCGCTGGATATCGCGGCGACTTGCAAGTGCATTTCGGCGTCGGTTATTGCGCCGTGTTCGCAGTCTATTAGTACCCACTACCCATCCCTCTTTCTAGTGAGTAAAGGTTGTATTGGCAGGATAGAAGGTGAGTGTGTGGATAAGACGGTGTTACGTACGTCTTCGCCCAGTGACGCGACGGTTTTTGCGAGCTGGTAGCCCGGGAATTCAAGCCATTGCCCGATGGATGGGGCCTCGCGGGCTGCGGCGCGGGAGAGGGAGTCTTGGAGACGGGTTTTCAAGGTCATTCTGTAGCTTCGTAGTTGTAGAGCTGCTGGTAAAGGGAGGAGGTGAGGCTTGTTGGAGCTCAAATGCTTAATGTATACTAGGTCGGCCGGAGCTCGCCCGATGCCGTTGGAGTCTATTGAGATACGATTAACATTGGTTATTGTAGGGTACTTATCGGTAGCTATCCCTATATGTGCTTTGTATAGCTTCGATTTTTCCCCCTTAAAAGTGTTTTCTCTTCATGCAAGAGAGAAGAGATTGTCATGCTCAATGTTCATATGTACTTTTAGGTCGGTCCGCATTACCAGTAAGCAAAAACAATACCCTGATATGCGGAGACTCTATAATGTAGCAACATTTTGCTGAAATAGAAGGTAAAGAACAGATATAGCCAAAGAAAACTATTGTTCGTGAGGAAGATCTAAAATTACATGAGGCAGATCAAGAATGCTATGCTACAAGTTCCCAAAAACTACCCTCACTCGCATCTACGTCATTTGCTTCAGCTTCTCAACCTCTCCCTTGGCCGCTTCCAACATCCGCTTGTGATCCAGCTTCGCTTGTCGTATCGCAGCCACACGGGCTCGGTCCTTGACTGACTGCTGTGCCATCTGTTCAAACTTTGCCAGCTCGGCCTTTTCCTCCTCAGTCGGAGGCACTTCCTGCGCGCCCGTCATGTTCTTCACTTTGTTCCAGATATCTTGGTAAGTGAGGTTTCGAACATCCACGGTAGCCGTTTTCTCCGTTGCAGAGGGCTCGGGCGCATGCTCATCCTTCGCAGCGGTATTCAATGACGCAGCATTGCTGAGTTTCTCTGCAAAGTATACTGTTAAAGAGGCCGGCCCGTCCTGGTTGTCGGTCTGTTTCACGGTGATCGGGACACCAGGGTTATGATACTTGAGTCGGGTGAGACATTGTCGCCAAAAATGCCGTGCTCCTTGATGTCCACCGTAGATTTTGCGAGCATATGTGAGATGTAGACGTGTGACGGCTGGGTATTCGGCGGTTGCATTAGCTGCTGAAGGGAGGATTGCGGCGCCTGTTCCCACGCGGATATTGAGAATCTATTTGGCTTTGGTTAGCGACACTCTAGTGACTTGCTTCAAAATGATGTCAGTTTTCTAACGGAACCGAAAATTAGAGGCAGGATCAAGAGAGAATTACTTTCTAGAGACACGTTAGCAATTTGAGCTTGATTGGAATCAAAAGACGTACAGTTTTTAGCTTCCGCATCCGCTTGAAAAGGTTGACCATGGTGACTGGTGTCGCGCAATAAGCGATTCTCTTACTCTACAACGGAAGAGAAAAGAGCCCGAAACCGAGGAATGGACCTGGACTTGTGCAATTGATGACCACTTCCTTCGTCCAAAGATTGTCGGCGAAAAGAAACGGCTCTGATAACGCACGTGACAGGATGCGGTGATGCCAGTGTGGAAGGCGGTGAGTCACTCCGCGTCCCACATAATCTTTTTGCGGCCTTTTGACCAGGCCGACCCCGCGGTCTGAAAAGCAACTGACTCATTTCTGCTACACTTGTGCTTGGGCTTTTCTATAGTTTGCAAATAGCAGACTTTAAAGAAAGCCATGGCTGCTGCCGCTGCGTCCGCAGCTGCACTCAATCCGGGCAACAGCTCCAAGAACACTCTCAAGCTCGAAAATGTCTGCCCCTCAGTGCCTAATCTTGGATTACGAGCTAACTTGCGGCGACGTAGACCGAGAAAAGAGATACCCTTATCGCCATCGAAAAGAAGTACCAGGCACAATGGAAGGAAAACAAGGTCTTCGAGGTCGACGCCCCGTCCCTCTCCGAGGTGCCTGCCGGCAGCATGACTCCCGACGAGCTTCGTGAGAAGTACCCAAAATTCTTCGGTACCATGGCCTACCCGTACATGAATGGTACCCTACACGCTGGTCACAGTTTCACGGCCAGTAAAGTCGAGTTCATGGCTGCCACCGCCCGTATGGAGGGAAAGAGGGCCCTTTTCCCTCTTGGTTTCCACTGCACCGGTATGCCCATCAAGGCCTGTGCTGATAAACTCGCCGATGAGGTTAAGAAGTTCGGAAAGAACTTTGAAGGCTACAAGGATGAGGATGAGGAGACAGCTGCCGTCGCCGCCCCAACCCAGGAGGTCAAGGCCGAGCAACAGGAGAAGTTCTCCGGAAAGAAAAGCAAGGCCACCGCTAAGACTGTGAAGATGAAGTACCAGTTCCAGATCATGCTGGCTATCGGTATTCCCATTGAAGAGATTCACAAGTTCGCCGATGCCTCATACTGGCTCCAGCACTTCCCTCCTCTTGCCATCCGTGACCTCGACAGCCTTGGTGCCGGTATTGACTGGCGCCGACAGATGGTTACCACTGACGCCAATCCTTACTACGACGCTTTTGTGCGCTGGCAAATGAACCGTTTATACGAGCTCGGCAAGATCCAGTATGGTAACCGTTACACAATTTACTCACCCAAAGACGGCCAGCCTTGCATGGATCACGACCGAACAGAGGGAGAGGGCATTGGTCCCCAGGAGTACACGGCAATGAAGCTGAAGGTTAAGGAGTGGGCACCTAAGATTGCAGAGCTCGTCAAGGGCAAGATTGAGGATGACGCCGATGTTTACTTCATTCCTGCTACCCTGCGTCCAGAAACTATGTACGGTCAGAACTGCTGCTTCCTCGGTCCGAAGATCGAGTACGGAATTTTTAGGGTCAAGGAGAAGCAATACTATATCTGCACCAAGCGGGGTGCTTGGAACATGGCTTTTCAGGGCACCTTTTTTGACAGCGAGCACTTCCCTAAGACTCAGGACGAACTGCCCACCGTTCTGACTGCACCGGGATCGACGTTCGTTGGTACACTCGTCAACGCGCCTTTGTCATTCCACAAGGATGGTGTGCGCATCCTCCCTATGGAGGGTGTTTCTGCTACCAAGGGTACTGGTGTCGTCACTTGCGTGCCCTCGGATTCTCCTGACGACTACGCCACTCTGCTCGACCTTGCTAAGAAGCCTGAATACTACGGCATCCAGAAGGAGTGGGCTGAGTTGGAAATATTCCCTCTCATTGAAACACCTACGTACGGTAACCTCACAGCACCAGCGCTCGTGAAGAAGCTCAAGATCAACTCCCCCAAGGACGTCAACCAGCTCGCGCAGGCCAAAGAATTGGCCTACGGAGAAGCCTTCTACAAGGGCACGATGATTGTTGGAGAGTTCAAGGGCGAGCCAGTAAGCGCTGCCAAGGAAAAGATTCGCAAGGCTCTCTACGACAGCGGCGATGCTTTCCCCTTCGCCGACCCCATGGGCAAAGTTGTCAGCCGAAGTGGAGACGACTGTGTCGTTGCTTACCTTGGCCAATGGTTCTTGAACTATGGTGAGAACGATGCCAAGTGGCAGAAAGACACCCTTGACCACGTTGTGAACACTCTCAACACATACTCCAACGAGACAAAGAACGGTTTCGAGAAGAACCTCTCTTGGCTCAACCGGTGGGCTTGCGCTAGAACGTACGGTCTCGGTTCAAAACTTCCGTGGGACCCGCAGTTCCTTGTTGAAAGTCTGAGTGACAGTACCATCTACATGGCCTATTACACTATTGCGCATCTCTTGCACGGTGACCGCTACGGTAAGACGACAGGTAAGCTCAACATCAAGGCAGAGCAAATGATCGACGAGGTTTGGGACTATGTGTTCTGCCGACGTGAGATCAGCGATGAGCTCATCTCGAAGAGCGGTCTTAGCAAAGACGCTCTCCAGGCTATGCGAAGAGAATTCGAATACTGGTATCCCATGGATGTCCGCGTATCTGGAAAGGACCTCATTCAGAACCACTTGACCTTCTTTCTTTACATCCACGTTGCTCTTTTCCCACCACAATACTGGCCTCGAGGTGTCCGTGCCAACGGACACTTGCTCTTGAATGGTGATAAGATGAGCAAGAGCACCGGAAACTTCTTGACCCTGAAAGACTCCGTTGACAAGTTCGGTGCTGACGCTACTCGCATTGCCTTCGCTGACGCCGGTGACGGAATCGAAGACGCCAACTTTGAGGAAAGCGTTGCCAACAGCAACATCCTGCGTCTCTTCACTTTGAAGGAGTGGATTGAGGAGGTTATCAAGGATGAGAGTCTGCGAACAGGACCGGCAGACCACTTCTGGGACAAAGTTTTCGACAACGAGATAAATACCCTGGTTCGCGAAGGCAAGAAGAACTACCAAGAGTGAGTCAACCGATATCCGGGCCTGGAGGTTCCAAAGCTAACTGATTTAGCACCAACTTCAAGCTCGCTCTTAAGTCCAGTCTGTATGACTTGGTCGGTGCCCGTGACGCCTACCGTGAAGCTTGCACCTCCGCAGGCATCGGCATGCACCGCAATATGGTCTTGCGCTACATCGAGCTTCAGGCGCTTATGATGTCCCCCATTGCACCTCACTGGTCAGAGTACATCTGGCTCGAAATTCTGAAGAAGGTGCGTATTCAGGCTTTATAACACATTTCAATTCTAACTTATACAGCCCGATACTATCCACCGCGCTCTATTCCCTGAGGTTGCAGAGCCCTCACCTGAACTCTCAGCTGCTACCAGCTATGTCCGCGCAACCGCCTCCAGCATCTTGTCCGCCGAAGCCAACTTCGTCAAGAAGCTCGCGAAGGGCAAGTCCGCACACTTCGACCCTCGCAAGCCCAAGAAGATCACCATCTTCGCCGCGAAAAAGTTCCCTTCATGGCAGGAGAAGTACATCGACCTTGTCCGTGAAGCCTTTGACGCTGTTTCCCTTACCATCGACGACAAGGAGCTAAACGCCAAGGTCGGCAAGCTTGGTGAGATGAAGAAGGCCATGCCCTTTGTCCAGGGTCTCAAGAAGCGTCTGATCAGCACCAAGGAGGCTCCCGAGATCGTCTTTGAGCGAAAACTGCCGTTTGACGAGTTCGGTGTCCTCAAGGAGATGACGGTTAACCTGAAGAAGACAACAGGAGCCAAGGAGATTGAGATTGTTGCTGTTGATGAGGGTGGCAAGACCGGTGAGGTCCTGGGCTCCGGTGAGAAGAGGGAAGGTTTGCAGGCTGAGAATGCTGTTCCCGGTCAGCCGACGTTCCTGTTTGCCAACGTTGAATAAATGGTATAAATCTAGAATACATATTACAAGAAAGCACAATCAAAAGACATTATGATTCCCGATATCTGGATTTTAGTTGGCGAAAAGCTGCGTTTATTTAAAATCATGCTTGCATACAATACCTGGCAGCCGCTTACCTACAAAGTACACTGGCTGTTTACTTCAACCTCTCCAAACATACAGAAATTCATTTCTCATCTATTCCCCGCCAAGCTCATACTCTGCATCGCAGACCAACTAGACTCCCCAGACCTTGATTCCTTCGCGTATACAAACAGCACGTACTACCGAACTCTCTACCCTCCCCTTGACCAATGGAACATCCCTTAGGCACTAACATGGGCAATCCGTACCATGTCTGAGCCTACTTTTCAGAAATGCTTCGATCACGGCGCCAACCTCAACTCGTCAAGTAGTGCTACCGATGACATAACGCCCTTGGCTAGAACCATCCTCTTACGTCGCGATGAAGCGGCAATGCTTCTTCTTGAGCGTGGCGCTGATTCAGAAATGGTCGACCGTCAAACGCTAGCAGTCTCTGCGGGGCACTTGCCCAGAAAGTCTAGCACGTTACTTGATATGGGAATATATAGATATATGAGAGCGAGTGAGGCTCCACGCCTGGTATCTTAAGCTGAGAATGAGGGATCAGCAAGGATGCTTCTTCGACCGAATGACGTCGATATGACATTGGCCAAATCCTCCATTTTGAGTTGAACGAAAACCACCGCTCTGCAAAGTCGCATTCAGGGGCCATGTGTGGCTCGTGCATCTGCTGCTCGGGCACGGTGCAACAGTTGACTGCAGAGATGGCAGCAGAGCCAAGCCCTTGGCATTAATGTTAGTGTTACACACATCTTAAAAACGAGTGGATCATTAAGCTTCCCATCGAGGCAGAAGCAGATGTAAATGCTAGCGATGAATTGGGGAATAACCGCTGCGGTATGCAGCTAAGACTACGTGAGGATGTGGGAGTATCTGCTTGAGCATGGTGGGGATGCAAATTTGATGGCTGACAGCGAGATAAGTCCCCGCAGGAGACACAAGCAATTTGAAGTTGAGGAGGACGGGAGTCCTATGGGAGGTAGAAGGAGTCTAATCGTGGATATGACTGGTGACGCAGCTCCGGCTATGGTTCCCTGCTTGTTTGTTGAATGTACTGCACCCCGAATTAGGGTTTTCCAACCACAGCCATATCTGCCCACCTGGGACCATGTGGAAATGATCTCATTGCTATATTAAGCGTCGGTATAGTCCAGCCGACGTAGTAGACTCAGACACAAATACTTCGCGTCAAAGCTCAAGATGTTGATCAGTTTCAGAAGCCTATGACCTCGCCAATGACGTCAGACGCAAACCTCCGCAAAGGATTCATGATATATAAACCACATGCTCTCAGCTCTCCTCTCCAAAATTAACTAATTTGCTGAAATACACACCTATATTTACCTACCATATAACGGAATACGAATAATCTCAACTTCATATCACCAAAATACAAAAATCTCCCCTCTATTTCATACCTCCAAACAACGCGCCAATATGCCCACCAACAATTGGTCTTCCAACACTTCCTCCAACGACTCCGGTGTCACAGGCGCCACTAAATTCGTCACATCCACACTTGGCAACACCGTCGGCGGCGTCTCCAAGACCTTGGGGGGAGTTACGGGCGCCGCAACTCGGGGACTGGGCGATACGGTGAACAGTGCTACCGGTAGTACGGGGAGGCCTGTTGGCGATGCACTGGGGAATGTGGGGACAGGACTGGAGGATGGACTCAAGAAGGTTGGGAAGGGGGTTGAGGATGCGGGGCAGTGGAAGTAATCTTCCATTTAAGTGAGATGATTTTGATGGGGAGAGGTATAAAAGGCTGTAATTCACATCCGGCTTTGACGGTACACTTAATGATAACGGTCATGAGATGAGAGGGTTAACGATGCTTAGGATCTATCTTTCGGCGTATAATTTCCATTATTAAGTCTCTTTAAAGGTCTTGATGAGTCTATTCGTTTATTAGCTGAACGTTAAGAGGAAGCCATTGGCAAACGGTTATTAGGAACATACCTCCGTAATCCCTCCCGAAGAACGTGTTCATCATGCGAAAAAAACAATTCTAAACCTGCCTGGTTCCTTATAATGCTCCTCTCCTGGGTGCAAGAACAGCCCGTTATCGAGGAGCCTTTGGGCGAGTGCGAATTCATGTTCCTGGGTTTTTAGTGAGAGGTATGGAGAGAGGTCGATGTAGAGAAAGAAGCCGGCGTTCCTGGCACCGCATCAACGCAATTAGTTTGCTTGCACTATGGTGGTGGTGGATTTGGCACTGTGCTGCTTGCTTACCCCCCTTTAACATAATTGATCCCCTCTTGATCAAGAATCGAAGTAGCTATTGAATATGAGTGAGCAAGATCCTGCCGAGATGTCTCAATGAATTGAGATACGAAGTCCTCATCTTGCAAAATAGCAGTTCCTATTGTCTCAGCTGCTGAGGAAGAGCTGTGAAATCGCCTGGTTTGCAAGACAGATTTTACATATTAGCTTCGCATAAGTTCAGTGCTGATCAGCAAAGGACAGAACATGAGGCGTACATACAGCATCGCCGAACAGGCTCGACGGAGTTCAAAGTTCTGAGAGATAATGAAACCGAGATGAAGACCGCCGGAAGCGAAGTCCTACTCTCACTTGTTGATTATGGATTCGTAGCTGTTTCAGGCGATCCTGGTCGCGCTCACCTTACTGAATCCGTATAATACATGCACCAGATTCGGATCGATTATCTCCGGTGTTGCAAGGGAGAGAATAGATGTAAAAGGGACTGCCTCTGGGTTCCCAGAGTCAAATACGCACAATGCATAGATCTCATCACTGATCAGATGAAGCTCGTGTCTGTTGCAGAACTTCATGATCTCGACAAGCATTTCTGGTGGATAGCAGCGGCCTGAAATCGTGAGCATTTGAGAGACCTCAAATAAATCAACATATGAGGTGGAATTGAGCGTATACATACCAACAGGATTATGCGGGTTAACAACAACAAGCGCCCGAACCCTGACTCTTCTCTCCCTTGCTTTTTCCAGTGCCTCCTCATACCTCTGTACACAAGCCGTCCCGAAAACTTCATCAACATCCGTATCCGCATATACAACTTCCACCCCGCCCTGGACTCCATAATCAAGTTCGAACCGCCCATACACCGGTCTGCTGACTAGGACTGCATCGCCGGGCTCCGCAAGCGCAAAGGACAGCATGTTCCCTGCAGCTGAGCAGCCATTTACCTTAACGACCATATCAGGTGTTAGGGGTGTGAGAGGCTTAAAGTACTTGTTTAGATGGGAGGAGATGGCGGCGGGGAGGGGGTTCGATGTTGACATGGAGGGGTAGCAGACCGAGTTTGTGGTAAACTTGACATTGCTGTTGATGTATTTGGCTATATCGGCGCGAACGGGACCCTGCTTGATGGTTAAAGAGACTGGGAGGGAAACGTTGAGAATAGATGGTTTTACACATGTTCAGCCATCCCGAAGCAAATGATGCCGTCGGGGTTCGCTTCCTTGTCGTAGGTTGGGGCAACAGCGAAGCGCCAGGGAATGTCAAAAGATTTCGCATTTCTTTCGCCGCGGGAGGAGAGCATGATAGGTAAGAATTATATATATAGATATCTTGAACAATATAAAGTGAGTTTGGAAGAGAAGTTTAGATAACTCTCTCAACGCAAGGGTGGAAAGAGAGAGGAGGGCGTAGGACCCTGTGAGCACGCAGATCACCGTACCCCGCTACTTGGGCTATATATGACCCTGACATATATTCTTGTATTTCTCATCTAGGACACTCAAACTCCCAGCTTGATTGTTGCACATTGCTTCTGTGCAGAGATGCCCTAGGAAGTCAATGCGCAGGGTGAGAACTGTGTAAATAAGCTTAGTTTGCTTCAACTGACGAGGTCTCCTCTTCCTGCCAGTGAACATATATTCGTCTTTGACGATATTGTTATATGTTAACCCGCTGCCAGTGGTGGCCGAAGCCCAGTATAGTACATTGATAAATCAAACCTATATCCCGAACACCAATCGCTATGCTATATCATAATGTACAGTGACACCCCACGAAAGTTCGGTCAAGTATAAACACGATTTACCCAGTTCAGTAACCCAGAGCTAAGGTTTCTGATTCTGTTTCCGTTTCATATGTCCAAAATTGCGACGCCCTCGAGCACCAATAGCCCGTTTCTTAGCTGCAGCTTTCTTGGCTATGAAGAGGTAGCTCTGAATGGGCCGCCGTGCTTCAACATGTTTCCCTTTAGGACTATAAACCTCAACACGTGGAAAGAGGGATGCAGGTTCTGTAGACCCATCGCCATCGCCATCGCCATCGCTGTTATGAACTGCCTTTGCGCGAATCTGGGCAGTCAGCTCGATCCAGCCACATCCCTCAATCAGGATGTCGGCAGACATCACCTTGTACGGCAAGGGAGGGGGTTTGATGCCGTGGTCTTCCACAGCCTTTGCGATGGATGTCGGGAGATGGGAGCGAGTTACGTCCCACTTCAGATCAAATATACCCGCAGATTTGATCAACGCTGCGGTACCCTCCTTGATGATGTTTGTTCCAGGGTATGGACGCTCTTGGGCCTGCATCTCGGCCGCCTTATCGGTCCTTGTCAGGTGGGTCTCGATTGGAATGAAGGCTGCAGCCATTACGATAGTGTCAGGATCCAAAGGCGTAATGCGCACGAGGCCGCCGCCGATAAGCAAGGACTGCCCAGGCTTGATAGTATGTCGCTCAGGTTTTCCCCGCTTGGTCATAATGAGGTCTCGCTTGTGTTCATCCAGCACGTAGTCGGCCAGATCGCCACGGTTAAGCCCCGGGAGGTCGATGATTTCTCCTTTACCGCGGCCAAACGGAATCCGGATTGGGGAGACTGTGGTTCCAGGGAGGGACGACACGATTGGGAGAACGGGATAGAGATCCTCCTTCGGAGCAGGTGGAAGGAGGCTATCGGGATCAAGAGCAGGCTGGTCGCTCGGACTAGGTGCAGGTGATGCCTCGCCTCGACGCGCAATGAGTTCCGCCATTTTTTCGAGGTTCCGCGAGTCTTTTGGGATACAGGCCTGTACAAAACTGCTTTTCCCAGCGTTAACCTTCCCGACTATCCAGATTCCCCCTCCATGCTCGCGCATCTCTTCCTTGACCTTCTTCGTCCACCAGCCTCGATGGGCGCTGATCATATGTACATTGCCCAGGCGGAATTCTTCCGATGGGATACCTAGCTTCTCACGAAGAACTGACCGAACAAACTCCATCTTGGAGTCCACCAATTCCTTGGTAGGACCCAGAAGATCCGAGCGAGTTATGACGAACGTTATCGTAGGCAGCTTCTTTCCGTGTTTGTATTTATACGTCGCAGATCGACGGTTCCGCGAGCGCTGCTCCTGGATTCCCAGTTCTTCGTATATACCATCAATAAGCGACATAGGAAAATCCGCAGCATCAATGATATGATAGATTCGGTTATGTTTATACGGCGATTCGTCAAGGTATGCTCCGATGGAGTGTATCGAAGGCGATATAGCCGACACCCCCTTATTGTGGTGTAGTAGGTCGTGACATCTGTCGCAAACTTGCACCGGTGATTGCGATTTCTCGAGATATTGGCTGACGGTACCCGCTGCATTTTCGAGCAAGATATCACCTACACCAACAAGTTGTTAGGACACAGTTAAGGAGGACGGGTGGAATACTAACGGTGTGGCTTAGGAGCGATCTCCGCTTCCTCGACAGCTTTTTGTATGGTGGATACCGCATCCTGCGTTGCAGATTCCTTCAATGGTTCCTTTCGCGCTTCCAATAAGAGCTTTCGGGTTTGCTTTCTGGTTTTGCTGTAAAATCCTGGCTCGTTCGGCTCGACAGTCTGCGAATACGCCCCACATCCGGGACAACATAATGGTAGAACAGCCGGAGTAGGCTCCGTCGATAACACAGGGTTAGATGTGCTGGTAGATTGTCTTCGCAGTTGAACGGCCGACAAGGGTGCCAGTCTGGAGACAACCTCCCGCCGCAAGCGGTTAGGAGCGTGCTGGCTGGGGAAAAAAAGCTGCGCTTGTTGGCATGGTCGTGGGATTTTCCACAGAACTCTCGGGTTCATGCGCCTGAGCGCCGACGACATGATGATCGAGAATCGAAATAGTGAAAGAAAGTTTTGCTACTAAATTCAAGAGCTCTTTTGGAGCGTATTTGGTCCACTCCGCTATCCGAAAAGAGTTGCAGTGGCGATAACCGATATGGCATCTGCTGGGCAAAAAAAAACAGACCACATAGTTACTCCGTAAAGTACAAGAAGGATATCTACTACAATGGAATAAAAAACATATTTATTACTGATCATTGTAAGATCACGGTTGGAATGATTATGTATACAGTTGTGCAGGATCGAATAACATACGCTCAGACAGCCAAATTAAGAAGAGTGCTCTTGAACAGTAGAAGAAAGCAACCACTTATGCCTTTGCTTTTCCTTTTCCTTCCGAACCTTCATTCGTAGTCTCTTCATCCTCTTCGGAGTCACTCATGAATTCATCATCCTCGTCAAACCCAATATATCTCCTCGGCGCAACCGGCCGCGACGACTCAGGTTGCGCAGGCGCATCCCTCATCTCAGCCTCCTCCCCGCTGTCCTCCGACGCAGAAGCACTTTCTTGCCCACTTTCCTCACTGGCACTCGTGCTTGACCCGCCTAAGAGAGCATCCTTCAGATTATCCGTCCAAGTGCCCTCCTTCATAGCTGCAAGAACCGCCTCTCGAGCCTTCTCATTCATCTCGTCTTTATCCTCCATCCATTGACCGTCAATCTTTTGCTTCCCACCCCCATTTTTGAGCTCTTCCTGGCGTTTTTCCGCGGCCTCAACAATAGCCTCCCACCGTCGTCGGCGCTCCTCTTTCTCCTTCTTATCCATCTCAGGTTTCACGGCGAGGTATTCCGCAAGGGCCTTGGCCTCGTTGACTGTACGAAGACGCCGCCCATCGAGATTACGGCTGGAGCCGTTGTCGTCGCCCTGATTGCGCTTGCGCCTGCTTGACATGCGCCCACCGGCAGCACGAAGTTGAGAGCCAAAGCCACCCTTTCCGCCACACATAGGAACGGTGAGGCGAAGGGGGAGTAGGTTTGAGTCGCCATTTGGTGAGATGAGCTCAGAAACAGCGCGCGACGAGGGGAGAATTTGTTTGTTGTTTGTTGTTGTTAAAGTGAGGGACTGGAGGGGGACTGAATTAGGGATATATGATGAGACCTTTTCGCAAAGATCTGATAGAGTCAACGTCGCTGGTAATGCAAAGGAAACCGTCGAGGGAAGCGAAAGTCCTGGGAAGGACGACAGGAGGACGTTTACATGCGACGCCATGTTGATTCGTCTCAAACTTCAGTCGACGTTTTGCTTTTATTTCGCGGAGATCGGTTTCCTGGGTTGCACGCTAATCTATCTCAATGTGCTGAAGTAAAGCGTTGATGAGGTAAGTCGATACCAAACATGGCTGAAGATTAGCCACCGAACCAGATGAGGTCGATGATAAGGCCTGAATCGCAAAATCACATGATTCAAATAAAGTGTCGGAGCATACTGCCATCTGATGCCGCCTGCCCCTTAAGGGTTGAGGTTGCTTAGTCATTATTTAGTAAGCTCGATATAGATAGGCGGCCATGTCGGCCATACAGTAATGGACGTCGTTCCATCGCTTTCCACATAAAGAGCAAGATCACATGATCATGAATTATCTTATCGTTTGAGATTAGGGCTAAAGCCCTTTTGGCACCTAATCGGGAATAATCGCACTTTTAATTCGGCAGCCGTCGGTCCACTCCTACATCCAATTTCAACCACCTCTTCGCGCGTTGTCAGAGCGATTCCCCGAAGAGCAACAGGAACTCGCGACAATGTAAGTAAAAGTGTCTAGAATGTGAGCTGAATGAACAATTTACTCATTCCATGCCAGGCTTATCCCCAAGGAAGACCGCAAGAAGATCCACGAGTACCTCTTCCGCGGTATGTGAACCAATTCCCTCGACAGCGCGACAAGACAACCAAGTGGAATTGGCTTGGTTGCGGAATCCATTACGGAAGACTGATTACTGACTCGGTCGGTTTTAGAGGGTGTGCTCGTGGCCAAGAAGGACTTCAACCTTCCCAAGCATGGCGACATTGACACCAAGAACCTCTACGTGATCAAGGCCATGCAGTCCCTCAACTCCCGCGGCTATGTCAAGACCCAGTTCTCCTGGCAATACTACTACTACACCCTCACCCCCGAGGTACGCTTAATCCAAGTCGCCTGATGGAAAGGCAACAACGCCAGTTTACTAACGTTGTATTCAGGGTCTTGACTATCTCCGTGAATGGCTCCACCTCCCCGCTGAGGTTGTCCCTGCCACCCACATCAAGCAGCAGCGTTCTCACGCTCCCCCTCGTGGAATGATGGGTGGTGAAGAGCGCGAGCGCCGTCCCCGTCCTCCTCGTGAGGGTGGCTACCGTCGCCGTGAGGAAGGCAAGGAGGGCGGTGCCCCCGGCGAGTTCGCTCCTAGCTTCCGTGGTGGAATTGGCCGTGGCCGTGGCGCTCCTGCTTCGTAAGGTGGTGTCGATGTCGCCTCCCGGTCTTCCAAGGGTTTTTATGGATGCTGCTAGTGTGGTTTGAGTAGGCTTTGGCCAGAAATTACTGCATCTCAGCGCATCCTGTCAAAAGAAAAATGTCATTTCTCTTTTGTCCAATATGGAATAACTAGATAATGGCATGATCATGATACAGTGTACAATGCTCTATTGATGCTGTAGTGTAATACTGTTAAGGTGCGATTGTAAAACCAACTCTAGTTGATCTACGATGAGAATCGCTTTCGGTCATACCGGACAACTGCCTGCAGAATGACAGAGGCTCCTCTAGCACAATCATCAGCAGAACAGAACTCCTCAGGATGATGGCTCAGCCCATCCTTGCACGGAACAAAGATCATGCTTGTCGGGACCCTCTTCGAGGTAAACACGCTATCATGCCCAGCACCACTCATGATAGTTCTGACAAGAGACTTAGGGTCCGCTACACCAGCATCAGCCGTGACCGCCTCCGCAGACTGCTGCACACACTCAATGCAATCAGGGTGGAAGTTGACGGCGGGCGAATCGAAATCCAACGTCCATTCCACACGGCAAGGCTTGCCGATGCCCTTTCCTTCCTCTGCAGCAATTGCGTCAAAGTCTTTGCGCAGCTGGGCTTCAACGACCTCGACGAGTTCGGTCTTCGGACCCCGGACATCGAGACTAAAGCTTACGGTGCCGGGGACGGTATTTACACTGCCGGGTTTGGCTTCAATGATGCCGACGCTTGCCAGGCAGCCGTGGGAGGCGGCGACTTCGCGGGCGCGCACCATCATGCGCGCGAATGCGTAGAGGGCGTCAGCGCGGTGCTCGAATGCAGTGGTGCCTGTGTGCGTGTCTCTGCCTAAGATGTTAAGGCGGAACCACCGGTATGCTTGGACGGCGGTTACGACACCGATCTGCTGGCCTGCAGTGATCAGGTGAGGACCTTGTTCAATGTGCAGCTCGAAGTGGGCGGCCATGGGAGTCTCTTTGTATGAGCATGGAACGCTTCCTAGATAGTCGATCTTTTCAAGTGCTGACTTCATAGACTCGGGGGCAGAAGCTGCAGTTGGAAGGGAGGCGACAGTAGGGACCTCTTTCAATGCATGTGCTTTCTCGAGAGGAATGGATTCTGCCCATACTCCAGAGGAGACCATACTGATAGGGAACCGGGCACCCTCCTCGCTATAGACACATCAGCCATGTTCGTAGTAGCAATTTGGGAGGGCAACTTACTTGGTCCAGTTGACAACGCCAACACCACCCTCGGTTTCCAGTCCCAGATCGTTCAAGGTCTTCAGGGTCTCTATGCCGGAGAGCACACCCAGGATTCCGTCATATCTGCCACCGGTAGGTTGCGTATCCAGGTGGCTGCCGATGAATGTCGCGGGCACATCAGTTCTACGTCCAGGACGGACAGCGAAGATGTTGCCCATTGCGTCTACTGTGACATTGCATCCCAATGCTTTTGTCGTCTCAATGAACCAGTCCCGTACTTGCTTATCCTCCTGTGATAACGCTAGGCGCTGCATTCCTGTGTCCGTATGGCCACTAAGTTATCATTAGATTGACCAAGGCTCCTTCAAAGCCACGAGGGCCGGTATACTATGCAAGTACTTACTCTCCCCAGCGAATTCCGTACCCCCATTGACATGTGTGATGAAGGTCTTCTGCAAGGCGTTCTTTATTGGCTCTCAACGCCGACACTTGGGCCTCGGTTAGCTCAGTAGATAACATGGATGGACTTGAAGAGACGGAAAATGCACGTCGTAGATATGAAGATGGTGTTCGTGTAGAGAGAAAGTGGGTAGATTGGAGTGCCAGCTTGATTGCGCTTGCAACAGAAGCTCTCGGTTGCAGGAAACCAGCCATTTCGAGTGTCACTGGCAGAGTGTAGCAATCTTATATAGAAGACCAGATAAGAATATGTCTCCAAGTGTGCATTGAGGTATGATAAGGTCCCTAGGGACGAATCGACTCCAACTATAGCAGCTTCATACCTTATCCGAGGCGGGGTTAGATGTTGGACTCGGCATTGCTATCAAATCATAGACAAAACAAAGCAAATCTAAACCATGATAAGAAAAGTCTTCGGTGGCCAAGGCCTTCAGTAACCCCGAATCTGGTTCTCCAAGTGAAGTGTTCGAGTGACCTTCCCTGAAGAGTGTAGAGTGGTGCAGGTAGTGGACTGACCCTCCCGGTCCGATACCGCCAACCCCGCATTTGGTCGTTGGTGACGACCTCAGTTCAATTGACTCCTCCTTTACTAGGTCAATCGAAAAGCCCATCTGCCGCAATAATGGCCGCCTGTATCTTCTGCAGAATCATCAAGGGTAAATAATATTCGGCTCTCGCACTAGAAGCGGCCGCTAAATGGTTTCAAGGCGTGGAGCTAACTCCAACTAGGAGAAATACCTTCCTTCAAGCTCTTCGAGAGCGACAAGGTTTTCGCTTTCCTCGACATCCAACCGCTCAGTCGTGGACATGCGGTAAGCACGCTCACTCCCCGTTCTTGATAGCACGTCCACCGCATAGGGGCTTCCGAGAAGTGGATGTCGAGAATAAGCTAACAGCGCAAACCGTTCAACAGCTCGTGATCCCCAAGTACCACGGCGCAAAGCTCACCGATATCCCTGATGACCACCTCACGGAAATCCTGGTACGTACTCATACGGAGAGATAGCGGATGGTTGAGAGACCAAGATGATACCTACCCCTTTCATAAATATCATTGTGCGGAATCCAAGTACCTTGCGGGATACACTCCGCCAACCTCAGGCCGTTCCCCGCTCAATGCATCACCGGTCTCAATCCAGATCCATGACTTTGCAAATTGGCCTTGGTATTGGAGAGAGCTAACAGATGACGAAAACCAGCCCGTTGCTAAGAAGATCGCCCAAGTAACCGGCGCAACCGACTTCAATGTCCTCCAGAACAATGGTCGTATTGCGCACCAGGTCGTTGATCATGTATGTTCCACAGCTCCATCAACATTGTACTGTCCTAATTGTTTCAAATAATAACTAATGAACGCTTTTACAGGTCCACTTCCACATGGTACGTTCAGCTATTAGTGTCCATATCACTGTACTAAACCCTAACTTTAACAGATCCCCAAGCCCAACGAGGAGGAAGGTCTCGGAATCGGATGGCCTGCTCAGGCAGCCGATATGGACAAGCTTAAGGAATACTACGAGTCGATTAAGGCTAAGTTCTGAAGTGGCAGATTGTGCATTTATGTACGTATGGGTCTGCCTATCCTGTAGGTATCCGAGTCTATGTGCCCGTGAGGGTCTAGGAGCCTAAGATGACACAATAGGAAGAAGCTTTCTTACCTCCATCAAACGACTCATGCCAGAGAACAAAGTCCAAATCTCAAGCCCGATGCTAACAAATACGGCAATGTATATAGAACAAAAACAGCATGATCAGATAATACATCTCTATCAATGACATTCCAAGGAAATGAAGTCAGGATGAGAAATAGCTGCGTGTTCAACAGTCTAGTCGCTCTTAGCGGCCTCTCCGTTGGTAGCGGCCTCAGGATAGAACTCAATCTTGCCGCCACCCTGGATGATGTTCAGGCGGTCGTAGAGACTCGGTGCACGGACGTAAGGATCGAGTTGCCAGTACTGAGTCCGTAGACGTTCGATGAGATCCTTTCTCTTCTCCGTTACCTCCCTGGCCTTATCCTCTTCCTTTTTCCTGCTAGCAAGGATCCAAGCAACGGTCGCATTTTGGACCTCCTTGGCCAGCTCCTGACGTTGAGCTATCAACTCATCGCGCTTGGCCGTTTCCTTAAGTTTATCATTCTCGCCCTCCTTAGGTTCAATGTACTTGTACTCCCATTTCTCGTCGCCCTCGAGTTCTGTAATGATACGTGACTTGGGGATGAATTCCTCCAAGTCTTGTTGTGTCTTTGTGAATTGAATCTTCGCAGCGACGACAGGGTCGAGCCAGCCCTTGATAACGTTCCAGATGCCTAAAAAAAGTCCGTTAAACCTGCAGCTCATGGCGACAAACGTGGGGACTGACTAGAAAAGATCCAAGGCGCCTTGTGGATAAGCACTACGCCAAGAGACTCGGGATAATTCGCCTCGAAACACTTGATCATGAACTTTACTGGGTGATAGTCCTAAAGCGCCATTAGCGAATCTCAAGATAGTCTAGAACGGGGATTATACCATATTCGCAAGTGAGAAGTCAGTCATATCGAAGATGACGCACTGGCATCTTGTTAGTCGAATTCCAGCCATCTCACATCCGCAGAACTTACAGCTGTTTCAACTGGAGGCACCAACATCATCCGAGCAGATTCTATTGTAAACACTGTAAATCGGTCCAGCGCCTCAATGTCTTGGTCACCCGCACGGTGCAAACGGACCCGAACATAACAGATCGGACGGCCCAGCTTGTCGACACCGTGAAGGAAACTCTTGCCCAGGCGGAATTGTTTGATGAAGTCTTCTCCCTTCTTTCTCTCCGCACTGTCACTGCTCTTTAGTTGCTCCAAAGCAAGATGTTCTCCGTTGACCATGATATCTTCATCCACCTTCGCGTCAAGCAATCTCCAGCGAATGGTCGAAATAAGCATCATGAGCGCTTTCTTGACATCCCACTTCCGCGCCCGCAGGAAACGCAGTAGCAGGCTATCCGGGTTGTCCTGTTTCACCATGCTCCAGAATGCGGTCCGCATGTCCTCCGGTTTGATTTCAGCGAGCGCCTTCTGGAACTCCTTCGACGTGCCGAACTTATCGTCTCCATCGGTAATTGTAAGGGACGCGATACCGGAAGAAGCATCGTTCGCTGCTGTAGATTCATCTTTCTCCTGAGAGCCTCCTCCAAAAAGACCGAATCTCCGTTTTGGCGGCTGCTTTTTTTCTTGTGCGGGACTCGCGGGACGTTCCTCGGTTTCTTCTATACCATCCATCTGGACACCGCACACCTTGAACAAGAGCACCCAGAATTCCTGGAGCTTGACCTCTTGTTCCCGGGTGAGGTTGCCCACAGTTCCGGGCGCGGCTGCGATAGGCATGGTCTTAATGGTATCGAGGACGCCGAGAAATAGATCTTGTTCTTTTTCTTGAGGTTCGAGAACAGTCGACTGGGGAACGGACTCAGTCCCGAGTGTACGGTACTTATTCTTTAGCCAAGCTCCCCCACAGACGAAAAGGACCGTAAACGTGATCGCCCAGCCAGTGGAAGCCTTCCGCGGTTCTTTAAAGGGAGATGATAGGGAGGTGGAGAATGTCCGTCTCGGTAGGTACGAGGGTGCTGAAATTGGGCTGAATAAAAAACGCGATGACGGAGCAAAGATTTGTGCACGCTGAGAGGAATGACCTAAGAGATGACAAGCAGACTGGATCGATTTGGCCGAGGAATAGCAGGCACGGCGATGTAGTAAAAAAGCATGCATGTGCCCTTGCAGGATGACAAGCAAGCCAGCAAGTGTGCGCAAGAAGGATTTATGAGAAACGCGTTCGCGTGTAAGAAAGACCAATATCAGCCACACCCCTGAAACGATTGGCCTGGGGGTAACCTATGCGGGGGGATCGAAGCGATTCAGGGAGGCGGTCCGGCGGGTGATCGAAAAGATGACGGTTGGAGCCGAACTAACCAGGTTTGTCCATTGACCCTGAAGTGCTGCGGCATAAACCGCCACTCTGCAAAGGGGCAGGTTCAGAGGACTCGATCATCAGGTCTCGATTGACAAATCAGGGAAGACGAGCAATTTCCAGGCTCGTTAGGCCCTGATCTTCTGGGGTCTCAAAACTCCGTTTCACGGACTCGTGGCTTCAGATGCACGAGGGTTTCTACTTTTAGTGCCCGAGCAACGGGGATTCGTCCGGCTTCCGTTGTCAACAAACTTCGTCCAACGGTCCAAGATTGCTCAATACTTGAGCCTGGGCCTCGAAGGACTGGAACAAATTAATCTGTTCAGTCAGTTTTCCCTTTTGAGACTAATTGCTGGAGATTATTAATTGTTTTAGTACATATTTGAGTGTTTGTTGTCCCCCACCTTCTAATTTGCGTATCCGTTCCGAACGCCGCGACGGGCAGTCTCCAACTTATTGTCTTGCATTTTCCTTTCTTTCTCACAACAACCTCGGATCCCACGAACTTTCCATGAGCATTGGCTGAAGAATATACTATGGATGTTGCTTCACGTTCGTCGTCGCGCTCACGCGCCATATCACGGCCCACAACCCCTCTACGGCCAGGCTCTAGATCTTCCGTCCGCGAAGCGCATGGATATGACAGGAAGATTAGCAGGGTGCCATATACCCAGCCCGCTATCAATGCTCTTGAGCCGCAGTTTGCGGATCTTGCCGACCGCATGGCTGAACTCGAGGCGAACTTCGACAAATTGCAGCTAATGCATGAGAGTCTGACGCGCTTCAGCGAGAGCTTTGCCAGTTTCCTCTATGGATTGAACATGAATGCCTTTTGCGTGGACTTTCCAGAGGTATGCAAATAATCACTGTGGCTAAGGTCTCGCATAAAAACTGACCAGCCACTATAGGCACCAATCGCCGAGTCATTTCGAAGAGCGAAGCAAGCTGAGGCACAGAAGGGTATTGTTTACCCCACATATCCCGGAAAAAGTTCATCTAACAGATTTCAGAGGCTGAAGAAGAAGAATCAGCGAAAGGCAATGAAGCCGACATGACGTTTATGTGAGTTGCGGGATTTGATCGTCTTAGGTTATGATTGCCATACACGTTGCTAATTTACAATTCACATAGGACCTCGGATACTACCTTTATCGAGCACCCTCCAAGTACGGTTTCCACAAAACAAGTGTCCAGACCTGGAACATCCCGTGGAAGAGTGAGAGGAACTAGTAGTCGCGGGACAACGACTAGTCGTTATGCCACCAGGGGCCGAGGTCGTCCTAGCGCCTTGCCTCGGGGAAAGAGCATGCGGTGATCTTGTGCAGTAAACATACAACCCAAGAACACTTAAACATCGGGGGTATGTACTAGGGTTGCAACACTATTTAAGCGCGCAGACGGTGCACCGACATCATCCCGAGCCAGCAGAACGCTCTTTGGACATTGGACGAGTCATCACGGGGCACTTAAGAAAAGAGGGAAAGAAAGAAAGAGAAAAAGAAGAGACCCCGGTGCCGTGCGATTGAACCTGTATCAACTGGCACGATGGCGAATTGTAATGCAGATTATGCCTGTTTGCGTCTCCAGGATATAGCATCTCCACCGCAACGCATGCGCTGCATGACGCATGCAAATAGACACAATGTCCTACAACTAGAGATCTGAAATTGAGTAGGCTCAGACAATTTAGCACAATTAAGAACAATATGCCTTACAAGTCACAAATAGACTAAAACTATGACAAACGTGAAGGCAGGTGAGTGTCCCGTATACTTCGTTCGCCATCTCGGATCAAATGCAGGCCCGATTTCTTATCGGAGCCGCAGTCGAGTTTGCCAAAAGTTCTTGGACGCATTATCGCTCGGTCTCTGGTGATTTGACTTCAAAGCCTACAAGGGAACAATTTTCGTCTTGCTCTGGTAAATATGAAGTGTTTTCTTTGACAAAGTCTGGTATCTAACGTTCTTCTCGACAGCGTTCGGCACCGATTCGGCGGAGACACGAGACGGCGGGCAACACCTTTATTCAACCCCAGATTTGCTACTCACTTCTCCTTTCATGTCCATCCATTAATTCACATTGATACCAAGAGCTGGGCTCTATTTGATGAGACGATGCTTTAACACATACAACATACCGAATTACGCCCTCGCTCCATGGCTTCTGTCTATCCGTCTCGCGAACCGAACACCTGATTCAACATACAGCCTTGAGAGACACCTTTTATACTTTCCTGGTCTACCCTGCATACTGAACGTGCTGGACTCGAGACTTGTCAAGGCGATTTGTTGGGCGACGTCTCATGACTTCTGCTTCTACAATGGCGACCGTTGCTTCTGTTTCCCTCCTTTCGGAGGCCGAGTTCGGTTGCGGTATGGACACCATATGGGCATTCTCAGCTTCTTTTCGAGCTAACACAACCCAAAGAGCATCTAGCATCTCAGCTCATGCACGATGGCGCCGCTAGCGACCAGTTCAAGGCTTCCTTCATCAAGACGCATAATGCTCTCGGACGGCGCGATATATTCAATTCAAATCCGTCTAGTTTTTTGAAACCGAAGTATACATGCTTAACCTGCTCTGAGCCGTGTATGAATGGCGATCGGAAGGCACACACAGAAAAAACTGGTCATCAATTCTGTAAGTGAGAGGTGTTGATTGGGTATCGAGTGCGTAACTAATTCTTTCAGACATGGAGTCGAGAAGCCGAGCTTTGTATTGCCAGGGCTGCGAAGATTTGGTGTATGATCACGGCCTAGAACGATGTAGATCAGCAACCCCAGAGAGCACATTACAAGGTCCGCGTGAGCCTCGGCAGTTACTTGTTTGTTAGCTAATCCTCTACAGTCGCAAAGAAGCGGCGTTTTAGCGAGAGCTCGGCCGACGAACTTTATGTCAGGAGCAATGCTAACCGGCGGCCGTGTGCGAAGCAAGGCGTGAGGGGCTTGTTCAATCTCGGGCAGACATGCTATCTGAACGTCATTCTGCAGACGCTATTGCATGATCCGATCCTCAGTACCTACTTTCTCGGGAATGGCCACCAACCGCATGACTGCACGGTTGCGGATTGCATTGGATGCGCTGTTGCTGAAGCTTTTGCCGACTTCAACAGCATTGACAAGCCGGAGGGCTTTGCGGCGCTCAATCTGCTTCTGGCCTCCTGGCGTGCAAGCCCAGTAGGTGCATCGTCCAGTTCTTAAGCTGCAACAAGCTAACTTTCTTGTAGACTTTAGCCGGTTATCAACAGCAAGATGCGCACGAGTACTACCAATTCCTCGTCGACAAGCTGCATACCAGCGCGGAGGGTAACCGGGAAAACCACGAAAAAGGCTGCAGATGTTTTTTCCACCGGACGTTTTACGGCAAGCTCCGAAGCAGTGTGACGTGCGATCGTTGTGGTAATGTCACAAAAACCGAAGATCCAATTGTCGATTTGAGTCTCGACGTACAGGTTCAGGCAAAGAAACGAGCCATGGGCGGCGGTAATGGCCCTTCGGCAACACCCACACTCAGCGGGTGCTTGGAGAGCTTTACCTCGCCGGAGAAGCTCATGGCTGATGTGTACAATTGCAGTGGCTGTGGCAATACACCTCAGAAGGCAACAAAGCAACTCCGGATCAAGAAACTCCCGGCGATCCTGTGTATGCAGCTTAAGGTAAATCCCATATTCGTGACGGCAAGACAACGAGATATCATCTAACAGAAGCAGCGCTTTGAACACACTTTTTCCGTCTCAGAAAAGGTAGAAGGCCGTATCGACTTTCCCTTATCAATCAATATGCTCCCATACACTACGAACCCTGATTCCGCCGTCGACAAATCACGGTATACGTATGATCTGTCTTCAGCTGTAGTACATAAGGGCAAACTCGAGGCGGGGCATTACTACGTCTACTGTCGCCAGGGGGATGAGGTTTGTTTCACCTGCTCTCATATTCACCCTCGCCATCTAACATCGCCATAAAACAGTGGATGCTCTTCAACGACGACCAGGTCACCCCCGTTACTGAGGCAGAAGTCCTCGGTGTTGACGCTTATCTTCTATTTTATAACCTTCGCTGCCTGACAAATGCTACGTCGTAGCCTAGCCAGCGACCACTATTTCCATTTCTCTAGAAGAATGATGTCAATTTTTTTTCCCTTTAGCGCTTGAGGTTGAGTTTACCGTTCGATTGGTGTTACGGGCGGTGGTGTATTTTCTAACTTCCATTCCTGTTATTTCCATGCCTCTGTCGCTAGTTACATGCATGCATGCATATCTAGCTATGTTAAGCTTATGAGTAGAAGTAGATTATGGTGAGTATTGTGGCATGTTATGTTATTCGTTTTAGTATGGATACACGGCCGGGTTGTGGTGGCAAACAGAATGCGATTAACGCATCACAGCCGCATTCTTGTCATTTACCCACTTACCTACATGCAATAGAACTCAATGTTTAGAGCTGAGGGTTTATCATGAGGTCGACATGGGCCAAGGCTGCAGCGGATGTGAGATCATATACTCCGCTCCGTTAGGTTACAACTACGGTTAAGAAGTCAAGCAGATAAGCTTAGGGTCAGATCCCCTAGATTCACGGTACGACTACTCTGGATTCTGTACTTGTAGCTCTACGGATCTGCCGAGATTTAATAGGCAGTTCGCGGTGAGCTGGGAAAGGGGGTGAAATAGTAGAGCAATATCTCGTGGCACTACTTTAGCGCTCAACTCAATCAACCCACCTTTGCACATACGCAATAACGCCAGTCGAAGGGTGGCTCAGGCATGAGATAGAAAACACCCATGAATTGAGAAATTGATTTGTCTGTCAACACCGACGACGCGCAAACGTCCGCCCGCGCAAGGCTCAGTTCGTCATTAAAAAAGAAGAGTCGACCGATCCTTTTCTAAGTATCCGTAATTTCTTTCACAAATTTTTTTCATTCCATCATCCCCAACCAAGTCCTAATTCCGTATCGCGTGCTTCTGTTCAACAGTCCAGCCCTATTCATGTCGTGCCCGTCGGAATTGTAGTCTTCAGGCAAAGCGGGTACGTGATATCGAAATGAAATGGGATTCGACTTCCTCCAAGTAGCATTGTCTATATAGACGGGCTGAGGTGGCACCAGTACTGGTACGAACACGATACGGAATCGTCATGACGGGAGAAGGTTGGTGATTGATTTATCGGTACTGAAAGCAAGGCCTCGTTAGCGGCGCTCCCAGATCGGCTTCCTTGTCATGAACCAGTCGACAATTCCAAGTTGTTCACCACCCCCATTTTCCTCAAATCAACCACAACCAACCAGGATGGGAAGAGGGAGAAACCAACCTTGAAGAAACCAATGTCGGAAGCCTTCTCACGGAAGCACTGACGGCAGATGTCCATCTAAAACAAGACCCCAATCAGTCACCAAATCCCAGCATAACCAAGTTCAATTTTGAGGAAGGTTTTCATACCCCGTACTTGCGGATCAGACCGGCGCGGTGCGCGCAGACACGGCTATTCGAGAAATCGAGTTAGAATCCATCAACATCCATCGTATTCATGCGAATCCTTGTCCAATTCCCATTTCCATATATTTTTTCGATGTCCACTTTTTTTCGCGAATTCACCAATATTCATAAAGGGAGTAAGGCTACACACCATTGACGGGAACCCTTGCCGTACCTATGGCAGAACATTCGTTAGCATCACATCCACCGCATCGAATCCAACATGTATCACTCGAGTTTGACCCCGAGAGCAAAGGTGCACATACTTGCGAGGACGGCTGTACCACACAGACTCGTGAGTCATCTTGAATAATCGGCGAGGATGAGAACGTCGGGGAAACGGTGTTGACGGAAGGGTGGTCGGTGGGCTTGCTGTCGGCGTCGCTGGCGTTGGGGACGGAAGGAAAAGGTTCAGGTTAGGGTAGGGTTGGAATTTGGCGTTGTGGGTTGCTGACTCAGGCTCGGTGCTACGACCGGGGCTTGGCGGATCTTTCTCGCTTCTTAATGGCGCTAATCCATTATGGGAGATATACATCATGTGACTGACTGGGGTTCCCCAGATCTACCATTCATCTTGAGCTTTGTTCCGTCTGCTATCACATCAATATTGCTGGGTTCGATTGTCCTAAGTCCTGAAGATTCAAGTACTCTGACTCCATGGGCTCGCTAGCGATCATCTCTCTATACCCATCCATCCTCTCAGAGTTCCATCCTCAAGAGCATATTGAGTCTACAGCTACAACGTCAATTCCCAGCTTACAGCAGGATCCAAAGTCGTGAGCCCCTAGCTACACTCTGCCATCCGGTATAGTCAAATTCACACCATTGTATCATAGTCCCAGATTTGTCTGTCGGCGCCCCGCAGTCGGCAGAGCTTTGACTGCTTTGGAGCTTCCTCCTGGTATCAAGGAATCTTGCTGAGCAAGTATGAACCTCGTGCCCAATTCATTGATAGCCCAAATCATCAACACCAGTTACTCCAAAAATCTTCCTGACCGTATGACATACTCGGTCAGTGTTCTCCAGTGAGTGTGATGTTCTAGTCTGTGAAATCCGCCGCCAATACCGGGTCAATAGGGAAAATCCACTGAGCCAATCGAACAATATCAGCACCGTTGACAATGGCAACTTCAGCCGCCTTGCAGTGCACCCTTGCTTTCGACCAAGGTGAAGGCACAGCACATGACCCGATACAGAATTTGAAAGTGTTGGGCGACTGCTATCCCTCGCATACAGGAAAATGTCATTTGGCCAGTAATGCACGTACAACCTAGAGCCGGGTACTCGCCAAACTTCACGGCTGCCTTCGAATTAGCCAGCATATCGCCAGGCAATAAGTGTTGGCCTCATGTGTAAACTCCTTTCAATCTATCTGTGCTGCGAGTATGTGGAATGACCACACCTATGGCACGGCTATCCAGGACCCTCTGCCCGTAACAATCACCGCCGTGGTTTGACGGGGCACGAACAATGGAATGACGCATAAAAGTACAACATTGCAAGGGTTACATGCGTCGGCCAAGGTGCACCCGCACTTCCCAGATTAATAGCGAGCGAGTTGGAGCATACGCTGCATGCAAATTGAACAACTTGAGCGTTGGACTATATCTTGACGCCAGATGATTGACAAATCTAGCCGGATGCCATGTGGACCTCGGGTTCGTTCGAGTAAAGATAACATTATCAATGAATATAACAAAAGCCAGGTAAACCTATATGAAGTAAATAGCTCGATCGACTCAATTTTTGATACCAACTCTGAAGCACTTCACAGCCGAGCCCCCTTACAGTTATCATGATTTTTGAAGCGAGAGAAAGCTGAAAATGGCCCATCTGCCCTCGATATCTATTGGCAGTATGAAACTGAAAGACTAACTAAGCAAAGGCTGCGCTAATCTCTCAGTGCCAACATTTCCCCACTAAAATGACACTTACATCCAGCGTGCGTCAGCTGCAACCGTTATACAGTCTCTCTTACCTTTCATTGTATGGCGGCTGCGCTCTACTGACTACGACTGCAGGCTCTGCAACAAGTTCAAGCCTAGCGAATTTAAGAACAAGTTTGAACCCCTCGCATTAGCTACATCGCTTTCAGAACCCCTCACATGTGGATGCCTACAATAATTCATCAGCCGCCGTCAAGAATGAGCCCCATCGGCAGCCATCCAACTGCTTCAGCATGGTTGCTGACGGACACGATCGACATGTTTATCTAGCAAACGGACAGGTGATTGCATATCTGCGCCATAGCCGACAAGTCCTTTCTCAAGCCACTATTTCTTGAGTGTGCCAGGACTGAGCTTGGCCGCGGTATGATAAGCGACCAACTTTGATGATATGCTGTACAGCTCATGCTAGTGCAAAATGAACCGACGTGCTCCTGCAGAATCAAATGAGTTAAAGCTTCAGGACCACCGAATAGCCCTATATCTTCAAAGTCATCTTCAGTTTTCTACTGATGAGAGATATAAGTTGGGATTGCGCTACATCAGCACCTATATTCCACAATACATTACCTACCGATGGCGAACTTTACAGAAGAGGCGCCTTAGCCATAATGTATATGAAATGACCACCACTCTGGCTTCTTTATCGGTCGTTCTTTTACGTTTGGGGCCGCGTTGAACATGGCCGAAGGCAAGGCACCCAGCGTATATGTCGCGTTCATCCGCTTTGCCAGCTTTGCCTCAGTGGCGCTCTTGCCGGAGTACATATGATTGCCGGTATGCATTTATTACAGCCCCGACCTGGTCTTAGTACGAATTACGACATCTCAGGGTAACAATCAGCACGAACCGCCCGCGGTATATCATCGGAGGTGTAGTATCCGTGGGACGCGTCAGATCAGAGCCGAACCCATCGACTTTGGCGAACCAAGTGAACCTCGAGAAAGCGAGATCCCTGTGTCTTCTGGGATGCGGCGGCACAGGCGGGGTTACTCTTCGGGCAGCTCAGGCGCCTAGCGTCGTGATGGACAGTCGGCTAGAGCAATACCCTTGAAAGTCGACTTGTCCTTCTGTTGCTGATGCATTTCATTGGAAGCCCGATATTTGTCATCAAATTGATAGTAGACGAGATGGGGGGGTGATACAGTAAATTAATCTCGTTCCCGATACCGACGTCTCGAAAACAGATATTTACTAGGGGCCGTATGGTACAGCACCACAACAGAGTGGACGTTTGTAGTCGGTGAGGCGACGCTGGAGCTCTGATCCACAATGTCAAGACGATCGTCGAGCCTTGTTCAAGGCAGCATTGGGTACTGTTTAAGTGGCTGTAGCTCCTGCTGTTAATAATCCGGATTTCCTCTCTCAAACGGTAATTCTGCCGTATTTGCAAGGGCGATCTATTGCCGCACTAACATGCTCTCACAAGTGTTGTACTTTCTACACAACTCGTATGTTTGTATCCTTCCCGCGGCCTCGGCGGGAGATCCGAGCCGCTCTACCAAAGTGTTAGTGCCAGTAAGTGTGAACAAAATTCAACTGCTTCAGCTTGGCCAATATCAATGTATATAATAGCGATACAGTGCAACAGTCGCTACGTCGCTCCCGCTACCGGTTTTTTCGCAACCGTCAATGACACTCGGGTCCCGGTCTATTTTATGGCACTCGACGGTCGTACGAAACGATGAGTCTGGCAGTTCAGCCAGTTGTGCACACGCACTCCCCATAGCTTGAAACTCGGTTATATCATTGAGAAGGCTGTCTGGCTGCTCGACTGCCTGGCGGCAGTTGTTATAGGTAGTTTTGCACTTACGCAGTCGGCCCAAGAAAGTGGACAAAGAGGGGCGAAAGTGGGGATCCGTTCTGCTGCAGAAAGCGGCAAATAAATATCCTCCTCACTTCCCCCTCGGCTCCCCTCATTATCAACTTGCTATCTCTCTTCTGTTGTTTTTTATATATCTCCCCTCATTTAATCAAAATGGCCTCTAACCCTCCTGGAGCTTGTTGCGCCTCCGGCTTCAAGCACGAAGGCAACCCCGCCGGCGAGGTCAAGAACGTCAACGGCAGTTAGTCCCCCTCCGCCGTCATGGGCCCCTCCAGTCTCCAACAATGCTAACTCACACGCATTTGCAGTCGATACGTACATCGTCTACCCCAAGGACAACAAAACTCCAGAAAAGGCCGTCATCATCCTGCCTGACATCTTCGGCATCTACGTCAACGCTCAGCTCCTCGCCGACGAGTTCGCCGAGAATGGATACCTGGCTATTATCCCCGATCTCTTCCGCGGAGACGCGATCAAGCTCAGCGACATGGAGTCCGGCAGAGCCAACCTTCCCGCATGGCTCCCTAACCACCAGACCCCGGTCGTCGACCCTATTGTCGAGGCTACTATCAAATACGTCCGCGGGGACCTCGGCGTCAAGCGCGTTGCTGGTGTTGGATACTGCTTCGGTGGAAAGGTAGCTTCCATCCAACCCCAACCCACAGCCCCCCTTCTTCTCGTCACTTAACAATCGATAGTACGTCTGTCGCTTCTTGAAGCCCGGCAAGATCGATGTCGGCTATACCGCCCACCCGTCTTTCGTCACCGAGGAGGAGCTTGCTGCTATTGCTGGTCCTCTTTCCATCTGTGCTTCTGGTACGATTTATCTGACCACTCTATCCCCTGCATGTTTCTTGGATGGCAACATGCTAAGAAATAATGATCACAGAAATCGATCAGATTTTCACCACAGAGCTTCGTCACAAGTCCGAGGGGATCCTCATCAAGACCGGCCAGAACTGGCAGATCAACCTGTACAGCGGTGTCACTCACGGCTTCGCCGTTCGCGCGGATCTCAGCAACAAGCACCACAAGTTCGCGAAGGAACAGGCGTTTTGCCAGGCTGTTAACTGGTTCAACCAGTATCTGTAGATTTAACGCACGGCTGTTACCAATGATGTTTATGTATATGGATCGAGACATGAATAGAATGTACAGGCATACATTGAATTCGTGATCTGGCAGATTAATGTTGTAGCATTGCTTAATTTCTTTCCATGGCGCTCTATGGCCAGCTACCAGTCTGTAGTGGACCGAAATTCTAGGTGAGGTATACAGAGTTGTATCTCTCCTTCTACATTGAGGTGTCAGACAACAAACAGGCATACGCCTACCTATCACATTACGCCTAGCTATCCTCCCCACCTTAAGGCAGCCTGCGCCACTCCTGGTGTCTCTTTGCCATGCATTAGGCATAGCGGGCGCCTTCCCGCTCTGACATCATGGGTGGGATACCTTTTTCCGCTCCTTTCGGCACTTTGTAAGCTTGCTGCTACGTAGGGCGGAGAGCCGTACGCGATGGAGTCCACCGTGCTATGCTAGGGTACCTTACTTCAGTACTAAATAAGCACTAGCCGCCAACAGAGGCGGTGGTAGGGAAAATACCGGTACCATTATCCTTAGCACACGGCACTGGTAGGCTAAGTGCACAATGGATCCCTCAGAATTTCAATGCAAAGTATGAAGTCAGAGTGGGCAGTGTCAGCGGGAGTTAGAGCCGTGTTTACCAATCGAAGAAAATATATATTGACATGTCATACTAGAACTGGGATTTATGAGATCATGCTGGGAAGATTGAAGGGTAGCGTTGTCTAGAGGAAGTCTAGAGCTACTATAACAGAGCTCAAGCTAAGTACTTCAGGAAATTGGCTATTCTTTGTCGCCTGACTCGACGGTCAAACAATACAGAAGAGTCATGGTTATGCTAGAATGACTACCGCCGCTTAGTTCGAGGTCAGTATATGTTCGCGTATCTCACACTGTGAAATCCTGTTAACCAGTGTCCTGACTATCCACTATATATAATCACATGTAGCCATGAAAGTGTCGACATTAAGCTACGAGATTTTACACTGTCAGTATGCCTGATAATGACCAGTAGACCATAAATCGAATTGGAAAAATGGCCAGTCTCTATACCCAAGATTGCCGGGCCACGGCCACTCTCTTAAAGAGATGTTTACCTCTGGCGCTATGCGTAGTGCGAACGAATCACGAACTAGCTGCTAGTCTTGGAGTCCAGGTTGAATGGTATTGAGAGAGAATGAAAAGCTTGTTGTAATACAGTGATGGCCAATTGGATGAGACATACTCAGGCACTTAATCGGAGTCCGCCAGGCACTGCAAGTCGCCCTTGGAGCATATTGCAGCCAAATTGTCCGATTGTGATGTCAAGGGTTGATGTCTAAGTAACCTCGTGCCCGTATACTTAGCGTATTGTAGTAGCCCACCGCCAAGAGGCCACCACATCGGGTATCCGAAAATCCGACTTTCCGAGTATCCGATCAAAGCTCGGACTCGCTTACCCTGCATTGCCAAATTTGGCAAGTTGTGGTGGAATCTCATCGATCCGTTCATGAAGAGTGCGGGATCTCCCGCCAAAAATTTTCAGAGGTTCACGGACCATATGAAAAGACCGCTCGCCTGTGATTCGATAGTTCTCTTGATGCCGGAGATTACATTTCGGGATGCTTGCAGTATTATTAATCAGTTGAAGAAGGATCCTGGTTGACGCAAGTGCCGGGTTTCCGAGCTTTAACTGCTTGAGAGCATAAGCCGTTAAGACTACAGAGTATACTGTCAACAACATCCAAGTGCCAATACCGTAATTTAGATTTTGTTTACATCGGTTGGCGTTCTGCAACCAGACCGTCCACTATCAACGGCGTCGATGGACGATGGCTGGTGTTGATGCTGACGCTCATGCTCGTGCTGATTCCAAGCATAGATAAGTGAATGCTGACCGTCGAAACTCTCCGAACTTGAAGGATCAAGGAAAGCGATGATGGGCGGACCGGATCCACCGGAAGTTCAAGTGACCTTCAGAAGGCTGGGAGGAGTTGCACTTGGATTATCAATCATATTAAAGCTGCTAATCCAGACTAATTCAGATTGTTGGTGAGCCTTAGTGCGAGACAGCAAGCGTGCGATCGTAAGATGCGGGGATCAGTACCTTTATGCAGCCAAAGTGCTGTACTGAATACACCGTTAGTATACCTAGTGTAGAGCGGCTGGTTGGTGTATAAGATGAAGGCGGCTCCGTAAGCCGAAAGTGAGTCAGTCATGCCACCCCCGGGCCCGCGTCCGGCTGAAAGCAAACCAATAGAGCGATGAGCTTACCATGAATCATTATTAGAGCACCCATCCTGGATCCAGGGAACCCAGGGCCATGCCATGTCCATGTCGAGGTGCGTGGCGATAGGCGTGCTCCTGCGGAAGGCCCGGATGGCCGACCACTGCCAAGCCAGGGATCTTCGGTTGGGTTGTCAGATGAGACTCACAGCAGTCCTTGGGCGAATTGTTGGTGCCTGCTATAGTTACACAGTCTCCTAGACTCTGTGTATCTTCTCCAGGAGGTACATCCAAAGTACTCGTCGTCGACTTGTTTAGCAAACCTCTTCTGGAGTAATTACCTTGATCCCTGATCGAGCTCTCTCCACTGTCTTTATAGTTCTCGGCTGGTATCCACACCAGCCCTATGGATAGTATGAGCGTATAGACATCAGTGTCAGCACGACCCAACAACTTGATTACTCAACTATTTCTACGCTTCCGCCCCCATGCGACAAATGCCGCTTATTATTGTGTGCAGACTGCTTGCGAAATAAGCCAAGCACGATCAAACCCAGCTTTAACCATGACTGCTCCTGCCTCTATTAGAAACAAAGCGCGTCCGGGGCCGCCAGGCACAGTACCTGATTAGCTTGATGAGGTCATCTCCAAGGGCTTGGCACGTTGAAATCACTCCTGCCGATTGCTCCGAATCCGATTCTCGTCCGATTTTTTAAATTATTACTGTTGGAGGAAACTGCTTGCTATGCCCGCACTGAGGAGTGCACCGCACCCGTGATGATCCAGGCCCCAGGCCGTGGCCGATACATCTCCAGGAGCCTAGAGCGGCTATCGTATGACTGATGACGTCGCTGACCTTAGCTCTATATTATGGCGCCGGGGTGAGTGGATGGGATTGCAGAAGACCCGCTATCGCATAGTTGAGTAAGAGTGGTAGGTAGAAATGGTTGGAGTTAGGCAAAGATGGACAGGCTGTGTAGAGGCGATAGTGTGATGGAGAGGAAAACATTATTACTTGAGAGAACCGAGTTGTGAAGAAGCTGGAAAGAACCAGGCCCCACTCTTGTTTCCACGGCCAGCTATCCCCGCCTGTCTCCGAAGTACAACAAAGTGCAAGGCAAGAAATCCAATAAAAGACCGCCCATTCCAGTTTCTCACTTCTTTTTTCGCTTTCTTTCTCCTTGTCTCTTGGTCTCTCTATCCCACAATCACTGTCTTTCACCCTCACGTCCCCTGCCAAGGAGTATACTCTGCGCCCTTCAGTCTTCCAGCCCTCCAGCCCTATAGAGCGGGCAGTGACGACGGAGACTGCATTCCCCTCACAGGTTTTCATTTTCCGAGAGCTCTGTACACGTACATTTGCTTTGATTTTAGGTGCTCGAGCTTTAGCTTGACTGCTAGCAGCTCTCCATAAACCGGGAGAGCTTAAAATCGCCCTGCTCGCGTCCTTTTCTATAGATAAACTTTGAGCGCCATGCTGCAGCGCATCTCGCGCGCCGCGCTGGCGGTCCTCCTACTAGCGTCGATCGCTAGTGCTCTCGCTCATGGCGATGATCACGAGATGGATATGGATCATATGGATATGGGCGCGTCCCATGAAACCGCGCAACCAGAAACAAGCGACGACTCGCCCATCAGTTATTTTGCCTACGGACAGTACACGGGATGGATTGTGGCACACATTGCCCTCATGGTAGTCGCATGGTGTTTTGTGCTACCAACAGGTATGGCATCGCCCCCTACTGCCAACCGGCAAGTCGCGCATCAGAGATTGACCCATTCAAGCTATTATGTTGAGCATCGCACGGTCTCGCATGGCTCTGCTGTCGCAATTCGTTTTTCTCGTGGTGAACGCGGTCGGTTTGTTCGTCGGTATTGTGTACAATAGCCAAACCCCAGATCTTTACGAGAATAATGCCCACCACAAGATCGGATGGGTCGCGACCTGGGTGATTGCCGCTCAGGTCGTGATGGCTCTGATCTTTGCCTACGCTGGTAGAGGAGAAAAGGCGGAGAATGCCTATGAGCGTGCGCAGTTCTTGCCCGTGTCAACCGACGACATGGCTGAGACCCCTTCGACCTTCCCCGCTGGCATTCGCCATGAATATCGCTGGTCGAGGGACAGCGGCCAGGGCACTGAGCGGAACACGGCATCCCTTCATAGCCGTGCTAGCTCTTCTTGCCCGTCGCCTTCTGATGAGTACGACGGCTTTGAGAAGCCTGAAGAGGATATCCCCGAACAGGCTTCGGAGTCCCGAGGCTTCATGCACACCGGCGTCCTCGACCGTTTCCTTGCCAATCGCGTCCCGAACTTGGTTTCTGTCCGTGCCCTTCGAATCCTCAACTTCGTGTACAATGTCATTGACAGATTGATCCTGCCTCTTGGTTCCATTGCGCTTGTTAGCGGTGGCGTGACGTACGGTGGTATCATGGTAAGGACAGCAACTTTTGTGTATTGGACGTTACTAACAACACACAGCGAGACAGAGAGGTCTTCAACGGCCTCGCGCATTTCATAAAAGGCGGAATCTTTTTCTGGTACGGTCTCATCACCCTGGGCCGGATGATGGGCTGTTGGGCGGACTTGGGCTGGGCTTGGAATGTTAAGCCTCCGCGCGAGATTGTCGGCTGGAAAGCCAAGATTCGCAGCGGCGAATTCACTGAGTCCGCGGTCATCTTCTCCTACGGCGTGAGCAACGTCTTCCTCGAGCACCTCAGCGGGTGGGGTAAGGCCTGGACCGCCACCGACCTCGAGCATGTATCAATCGCCGTCCTGTTCTTCGGGGGCGGCTTGTGCGGTATGCTATTCGAGTCGAAACGTGTCAAGAACTGGCTAAACAACACTATCCTGCGTGCTCCATCTCGCGTGGAAGCGCACGGAACCGCCAATGCCTGGAACGCCCCTGACACTCAGGAAGTGTCGCTCAATCCGATGCCTGCGCTCATCATTCTCCTTCTGGGTATGATGATGGGAGGGCACCACCAGACTAGCATGCTCTCTAGCATGGTCCACAAGTCGTGGGGTAACATGCTTATTGGCTTTGCCTTGGCTCGTGGGGTCACCTATGTCTTGATGTATCTGAAGCCTCCAACCTCGTACCTGCCTTCTCGTCCTCCATCTGAGATCGTCGCCTCGTTCTGCTTAATTTCTGGGGGTCTCATCTTCATGCTGAGTGTAAGTCCCTGCAAGACCAGGAAGGATCATTCGCTAACATAGCCAGACCCGCAATGTTGTCGAGGCGCTGGAGTATTACGAGCTCGATGCAATGTTCGCAACCAGCATCGCTTTGGGCTTGACTGCTTTCATCATGGCTTGGGAAATTGTCCTCATTGCCATAAAAGCCTGGGCTGTCAAGCGCCAATCCCGTCCGCAGCTCGCCCCTTACCGATTCCCAGCGTAAGAACGCTTCCGAATGTCGGTAGTGTCTCACACTGTGACTTGGCTTTAGTGTGATTCCCACCGATTCCTGGCAAGTCTGGATCTTGCCTAATCAAAAGAACCCTCACATGCCCCAAAAAACCTAATGAAATATAGCTTGGTATTTTGGAAAGAGTATTATACCCCTTATACCGTTGATTTCTTCAGCCTGGTGTTGGCCTTGTTCCAGCTGCTTGACTAGCACGTCTTGTCTTCAGTAGCTATATACCAGGACTTTTTTTTGTGACGCTTTATGATATCTCCTTGGTCATGTTCCCTGTTATATGTCGATACGATGTTGATGGATGTGGATCTGGATATGAATATGGGTAATAATGCGGTGGTAATAATGAATGCAATAGCTCTATTAAACATAATTTCGCATGGGGAGGTACTTATGACCACAAGCCTCAATTTCCTCCTTAGTAATCTGATGAAATTATTTCTCTTCAAGCTCATCATTTCGCTAACGCCCGTACAAAATGCGAAGACGGCTAGGGGCTCAATTTGGGGCTGCTATTGCAGGCCTACCCTCTGCACCGTATTGATTCCTGCCCAGCGTATAAATCCTCAAACGCCTTCTAGCCTTCAGTGACACGCAGCATTCTTACCAAGTTTGATGACCTGTCTGTCGTAGTCTGGGAAGTCACAGTGAAAACAGAGCTGGATTTGTCTGTGCCCTCTTAAGGCATATTAAAAGCTCATCGCGGGCATCGATCGAGTATATATTGTTCACGTGACCCGGGGGATCGGCGGGCTGGAAAAGGGCTCCACTGCAGCCAGGAACTGCTTAATCTGCACTCGGGCTGAAGAGCATTCGTCTGTCCTGTCCTGGGCTTTCGCTTCTTCCCCGTTCTGCTATCTGCGCTCCGCCCATGTAGCGAGTGCGAAAGGCCTGCTTCTCAATTTCGCTCTGCCCCGTTCGTACCAACGTCTCTGGAGGTCCGCTTTTTACCATTCCTACTTCCAAGAGCTGGTACACAAATTCTAGCAACCGTCGACTTGCTGGCTATATGGTATCCCTCTACGTCTGTTCAAACCATATATACGACTCGCCCTATTCATTGCTCTTTCTATAGACCGCCTATAGACTGAATCTGTCCTTCCAGTACTTTGATACAGCGCCTCCCAGCCCCAAGGCACTCAATCCGTGTTGCGGTTTTCAACTCCGAATCCAATCCCGGTTGTATTCGCAAAGCGACCGCAAATTCCTAGATTGCACTAGAAAATGGCGCCTCCTGCTGCATTGCCGCCGTTACCATTCAATCCGTCGAGAGTCCGATCATACTTACTTCGACTGCCGCTCTTTACGCGGCTCGTCGTCCTTGCCATAATCGTGTTTTGGTTACTCGAGCTGCAGACAGTTTGGAGCGTTGTCCAATGGGGTGCCCTGATACCAGATGAGTTGGGATTAAAGACAAGTATGTGCTCCGTTTGTTTTACAGGCTTCAAACGAGAAAGAAGTAAGCATACTGACATGACGTGCAGTGTACCGGACCAATACCTACCCCTTCATCCACACGGGCTTTTTCCACGCTTTTCTGAATCTGCTTGCGTTAACGCCGTTACTTGAGCGCTTCGAGGCCGAGCATGGGACTCTAACGGCCATTGCGCTGTTTATGGGCCCTCTTTCTACGTTCCCAGCGGGTTTATATGTTTTAATCGAGAAGTTTATTCTACATGGCAACAATTCTGTGGTTGGGTCGAGGTTGGTTTCTAGCCCTTCTGGGTTTTGTGGTTATCTGGACTAATGATATTCAGTGTGTGGGTATTCCTCCTTCTGGGCTCGGAGGCCATCAGGACGTTCAAGTCCAATCCTTACTTTAGGTATGTGTTGTGGATTTTGTTTCTTGCTAGCTTGCATTGACAATCTTAGTCTTGGGACAACCAAGATCCCTACGTGGACTTCGCCGCTGTTGGTATGCGTGCTTGTCTGGATTCTCGTGCCCAACACCAGCTTTCTTGGACACCTCTGCTCTATACTAATCGGCTATTTCCGTAAGTATTCCTCGGCCGTTATTCTGCATTTGTATCTAATCTATGCCTAGTCGGCCTCGGTTATCTGAAAGTTCTTGTTCCTCCTGAGAAGGTTCTCAGGTTCATTGAAGGGAAATTGAACCTCCTGGGACGACTGCCGCACTATGTTTCGGTAGATCAAAAGACCTATGGGCGGTTTGGAGTCCTCCCAACTAGCAGCGCGCCTGCAGCCGAACGAGGAACGCCGCTGAGCTTCATCTCAAGCTCCTCTCAGCGACTGGGGACAGCGTGAGGTTGCGCGTTCGAACATTTCCCCTTGTGTGCATATCTAGCTATATTAGTGCCTTTGTAATGGGCTGTACATGATGCAGGCTACTTAATATCGTAAAATAATAATTGACGTGACGGGATGGTCATGAATCCAAAGATGTGCAGCTGGTCTCTAGCGGCCGACGTAAATTTCCATGTGGAGAACGATCAACTCAACTTCGATTCGACTGCACCACTCCATGGACTTCAGTAAAGGTTGCCAGCCTAATAGCCCATGGCCTTGAAATGTAAGTCCGTCCTCAGTACCTAGTATTGTCCCCTTTTCGATCTTGGGCGTGGCTCAATTCCCACCATGTTCTGCAAACCACTCCTCCGTCTCCGTCACCCCGGATTGTTTGTCGCAAAGGACAGCTCCAGCTCCCGCTCCTGAGAGCCACCAACTCAACACCACTAACGAATCGACAATGGCAGCTTCACTCCGCAATCTGCGGAATAACCCTCACTTTCTCTTCGTCCGCTTACCGTATCTCCTATCTTTGCTTTGCATCGTCTCCGGCGTCATCTGGCTCTTCCTCCTGCCCCTTGACGATTATTCGCGCAAAACATACATCTCTGAGAACGCGCTCTTGCCAGGACAGGTCCATGCGTATTTTGCTGGGAGCGAACAACACGTTTTTCGTGGGTATAAGAAGGAGTTAGAGGGGCTGCTTGACGGACATGGTATCGATGGGGAGAAGGAGAAGAGTGAGGAACGGACGCCGGTGTATGTTGGATCTGACATGACCGAAGTGTTAATGAGAGGAGATTGGTGCTAATTCGGTTGTCATAAAGGATCTCGGAGAAAATTCAATCGATTCTGAAGGCTAGTGGCCTGAAGGTTGCGACCCAGGGCTACGAGTATAAGTCTTCGGGAATCACGCACCAGGGGGAGAACATATATGCAATTATTCAAGCACCGAGGGGAGATGCGACAGAGGCGATTGTGCTTGTCGCAGCTTGGAAGACTGTCGATGGGCAGTTGAATCTCAATGGTGTCAGCCTTGCGTTGACTCTTGCTAGATACTTCAAGCGCGAGTAACCCAAGCCGGATATGTTTGACCTTACTGACATGTATGCTGCAGGATGGTCTCTCTGGTCCAAGGATATAATTTTCGTATTCCCCCCGGATAGCAAATCTGGAACACAGGCATGGGTCGACGCATACCACGACATGCAACCGCCTACCGTCCAGCCTCTGCCGTTAAAGAGTGGCGCCTTACAGGGTGGCCTGGCAATCGAGTACCCCTTCGACCACCGCTTCGAGAACCTACACATCATCTACGATGGGGTGAACGGCCAACTTCCTAATCTGGATCTCTTCAACACGGCCGTCTCAATCGCTGGCGGGCAAATGGGCATCGGGACCCGGCTGCAAGAGATGTGGGACCATGACGGCAGCTACGAAAAGCGACTGCAAACTATGCTAAGGGGAATGGTTAAGCAGGGTCTGGGATACGCTGCAGGTGCGCATAGTAGCTTCATGCCGTACCATATCGACGCCATCACGCTCCAGACTCAAGGGAATGGCTGGCAGGATGAGATGGCGCTCGGTCGGACCGTGGAAAGTCTCTGTCGCAGTCTTAATAACCTGCTGGAACATCTGCACCAGAGTTTCTTCTTTTATCTGCTTATGCAAACTCATCGCTTTGTCAGTATCGGCACTTATCTTCCGAGTGCGATGCTCATTGCCGGGAACTTTACTATCATGGCTATTGCGTTGTGGCTGCGGACTGGGTATTACAAGGACTCAGCTCAAGCCGTCGCTGTGTCAGCGCGTGTGGTTCGAGACGAGAATATGACTTCAAATGAAAGTGAAAAGGCGCAACTCGCAACTAAGGATCGAAACGAAACAGCCCCAGAGACAGGAAATTCGGCGGATAAAGTTGCAGAACGCCAACTCGCCCTCCCGCTTACCCTCGTCATCAGTCTGCACCTAATAGGCCTCATCCCTCTGTATATCTTCAACAACATCACCCACGATGTCAGTACCCTCGGACTTCTCTGCGCCCCTAGCTACTAACCGCAAGTACAGAAATACACCCTCGCCACATACACATCCATAGCCATAAACGCCATCCTACCCATATGTCTCTCCTTCATCCTCTCCCGCATCACCACGCCAACCGAGATTTCGCACCAACTCAACCTTATCAAATCCCTCTCTCTCCTCCCCTTAGGCCTCTTCCTCTCAGCCCTCGCAACTCTCAACTTCTCCCTGTCGTTCATGACAGGCCTCCTCTGCACGCCGTTATCATTCATGCATATCTTCGACGCGAAGACAAAGCCATTTATCCGCTACACATTTTCGGCCTTTGGAATCTTGTTCCTGAATGTCATATCCCCGCCTGTGGTATTACTTGTGGGCTGTAAGTATTTTGGTGTTAGTCTGGAGACAGTTCTTACAGAGGCGGCGTTCGGGTGGGATGTTTGGGGAATGTGGACGCAGGTTGTTGTCTGGTGCGTTTGGTGGCCGGCTTGGGTTGTCGGGGGTGTTGTTTTGGGGGGTGGGTTGTTTAGCTAGTTGAGTTGGGTGGTTCTCCCCTCCTTTCTGCTATTCTCGGGTTGATAGTGGGCCTGTTGAAGGTTTATCATACTTTATATCTGTATATGTGATCGCCAATAGTAGTAGAAAGGGCATTGTTCGTATATAATAGAGTCAAATATCATATTGTCATCTCCAGCGTTTCGATTGAATTGTGGTAGTCTAGTACAGGGTACATAGGTATATTCAGGTCGCGAAGATCGAGAGATAAATGCTCTATGCAGCCCATACATCCTTGCCCACGCCCTCGATCCAGTGACCCAGCTGGTTAACACCGGCGTCCCAGTCCTTCAGTCTATTCCGCATACCCTCGATCTGCTTCATATCCAGCACTTTAGGCTGCACCCAGTTGATCTGAGCAATTTGGCCGACCTGGTCGATGGCGCCCTTCAACAAGCCCAGTGAGAGCGCCTTCATGACTAGATGCTCAATCTCCTCAGGCTTCACTTTTGTCTCCGCGGAGATAGACGCAAAGGTCAAGTTGCGGTCGTGCGGGGGGCGGCGGAAGACCATCTCCGTCAGTGCAGAAAGGGAGATCTTCTGGTATAGAAAGAAGCGGTGCGCCTGGAGGAGTTGGTTCTTGGAGATGTTCCCTGCGAGGACGTCATACGCAGTCAAATCGCCGCGGTTAAAGGCAAAAAGCAGGTCTCGGAGCCAGCTGTGTGGTGTTTCGGTGAGCGAATCTAGGATCGGATGCAAGAGCAGTTCACCAAAGTTGTAGATGGAGTCCGAGACGAGGGCGGCGACACTGAGGTTGTAGGCACGCGATACACGCTCGGATTCGGAGAGGTCCTCTAGGTCGATGCAAGCGAGGTAAAGGAGGGCATTTTTATAGAACGAGGCGAATTCTTGTTTAGCCTGCTGGGTCCTTAGTTCTGCTTGCTCGTTTGTGTGAGGGGATGAGCATACGTGATAATAGTCGGCGTTGACCTTGTAAAATGAAGCATGTACGACGTTTTCAACCGCGTCAAATGAGTCCAGCACTTTCTGGCATGTCTCTAAATCCTTCTGCGCTCCGTCCAGGTTCTGAAGCCGTTGTTTGACGTTGGCAACCTCGGCAAGCGCGTAGATATAAGCGTCTTGTGAGTCTGGCTTGTTCACTTTGTCGGAGAGTGATGTGAGGAAGGAAAGCCGTTCTTGGTCATCTAGCAAAATCAGAACGTTAGTTACGCCTTCAATGCCCTTATATAAAGAGATGAACATACCCGCGCATTCTGTGGACGCCATCAACCCCAGCGAGACAAAGTTCAACTGATTGATCTTGTCTGCGAAGCTTAGAACGAAGGTCTTGAATAACGGTAACCGCTGGGGCGCGCTTTCTGGTAGTCGGAAGAAGTCAATCAAGGCATTGGTCAGCTGGTGCCATAATTTTCGCTCCCAGTACTCTTCAAAGCTCAAGAATGACGCCTGGCACTGTTCGGGAGCTTGTTGTAGCTGGTCGGCAAGAAAATCGGAGATTTTGTGATTCTCCATTGTGTGGACTCAAAATGGGCGGTCACAAGTAGTAGAGATGGGGTATTCGGAAAGGAAGGATATTAGATAGGTGTCGAGGACTGAAGGGAGCTGTTTGATGATGGATCGTTGGTCTCCGGCTGATGGAAGCTTAAGCCTCACCTTGCAAGCGCTCGAGCATTGCTCCGCATTAGCCACACTTAGCCACTCAGCCACATTGCTCTACTCTACTCACTCCTATTTCATGACCAGGGTTCGACTCTTTTCTTTCTACGCTCGACATTTAGAATCATGCAGAAAAACTCCTCAAGGACCCATAATTCAAGAATATATACGTCAAACGAAATCACCACCGCACATGATTGAGTCGCAACGAAGCAACAAAATAACCCATTCCTCCCAGAACCTCACTTCTGCCCTCGAGCGATGAAAATGGTCTTCTCAAAGGTTTTGCCGTTCTTAGTGAACGGCAAGCGCTTCTCAAGAACTTTATACTTGAATCCATTGCCTACCCCGGCATTTTCGTACATGGTCCGCATCTCCTCCAGGCTGAAACCATGCTTAGATATCGTCTCGACAACCTCGCCCATTTGATGCAAGTCGTGGTCATGCTCATGACCATGGTGGCCCGTAGGAATCAAATCTATGATCATCATCACTCCGCCCTTTTTTAGCCTTTCAGCAAGACGATTCATGGCTTTCTCTGGATTTTCAAAGTGATGGAGCGCCATACTGACAACCACCAGGTCGAAATCAAAGTATTCGGGCCCGCAGATTTCAGTCGGCGAGGACTCTGAAACAAGATCGGCCTTGACTGCGAGCATGGCGTCTGAGCGGCCTGCTTCGCGGACATGCTTGTTGAACTCTTCAAGCATGTTCTCTGAGATATCCATGCCGACAATGCGACTGACAAACGGCGCCAATGCCTGAAATAGGTTAGTTTTGATCGTGGCCCCTGGATATTTGTGCAATCTTACCAAAGATATATGGCCGGGGCCGCAAGCATACTCCAGTGCTCTGATTTCTTTCCCTTTCCCTGCCTCGGTGTCGACCCATGTATCGCTAACCCAGGTGCGTTGGTCGTGGACGACGCTGACCAATGCTTCCACCGCGTCCTCAAACTCAGACTTGTAACTGGCGGCTTGCTTGCTATACTCTGTGAGTCTTCTTTCTCAGGTCAACCAGGCCTGTGTAAACTTACTTGAACACCTTACGGTTCTTCTCTGCGAAGTCAGTCATCATTTTGTCGGGTAGACACTAGAGATATCGTGGCTTGGATTGACGGCTTTGGTACACTTCAAGTGAGTCAATAAGATATGTAGTGAACTATGAAGTAGGTGAGCGGGCACTGGGTATTTAAGCTGTTGAGGCCTCTGGCCGGAGAGATACTCGGAGACTTCCCTAGACAGGTTACCACAGCCTCCTGGTGCCTGGAGATGAATCAAAATGCTCCACGTATCATAGTCCACTTTTCACGCTGTGTGGATGTCTTTTCATATTTTCAAGGTCTATCGAACGTGCCCCCCCGTTTACCCGGAGAGTTTCCGGAGACTTCCACTTATAGTGCCTGTCAATGGCGTCAACGGTCTGGGAGGATATATCACCTCACAGCCCGGTGACTCCAAAATCGCTTCTAAGTGGGCATCCGGCAAGAGCCTTGATATCGTTGCTGAGGGACTATTCTGTGTTGTGCCTTGTTACCTATATATCATCACGTGATTTGTCTACAGCCCTACTTAGAAGCCGGAGTTCCAATGACCAATGACGCCCACATTTCAATGGCATACAACCCAGACTCAATGATGAGCCGGTGAATATCACCGGGAGGTCTGTTTGGAAGCCACATCGTATAATATAGGAAGCATCTACTAATCAGGAGCTTTACCCAACTTGAGTCGCCGGATTCTGACTCGCGATGCTTCTTGGCAATGAGTGTAGTAATTCCTATGACGAAACAACTATTTAGTCCAAATCGTATTAGTAACAGTGCATAAGCTATTTGCTGGCCGCTAAGGAGCTTCTAAATTGCACTCCAGCGATGAAGCATATAGTTATGGCCTCAGGCATAGATAATGATTGACCAATGAGATACCATGGATAGTCATACACCAACAAAGCTTCACGAGGTCGCAAGCTGTCCTGGGGCAAAAAACCCGTAATCATTGTATCAAGCTTCTCGGTGGACTTTCCAGCCATGAACCAAGAGTAGAAGCTCCGTTGTTCCATCATCGCATTCCTCAGGTCGTGGTCGTAATAACCGAATCGGGACTAGCGTTGTGGTCCCGTGCCGACAGATTGCTTCGGAGAACGACTTCGACCTCATCAAAGGACCTCTTGCCGAGCTTCGCGCCCTTCTTCACCCAGCTGTAACCCGCTGTCGTATGTGTACCGCATATTTTCAATTCGATGTTCCGACTTAACTGACGACCGAAATATAGACCATGCAGAAGTCCAGAGCCATCAATCCCGTGCTGGGGTCTAGGGCGTTCGTCCCCAACCCCCGTATCCAATTTCAGGCTCAACGCCGATTCCTCCAAGATATCACAATCACTCGAACTGGAAAGCCGCTTCTGAAGGTCCAGGGTGGACGGTAAATGCTCAATTGATTTCCCGGTACGCCCGCGGCGCTGACATATTTCTTAATAGACACTCTCTCGGAGGTACTTCGCAAGCCATTGCCGCTTTCCAAACAGCTCGCTCGAGTATTTAGGGTTGACACGAATCGTCATTAGGACACACTGCGACCGTCTTCGGTGCTACCGGCTTTCTAGGTCGTTACATTGTCAACAAGCTCGGTATGTCCGGCCGTTGGTGCGAGGAGGGCATAAAATTGACATCTTTTTAGCTACGCAGGGATGCACTGTGGTCGTCCCCTACCGTGAGGAGATGGCCAAGCGTCATCTCAAGGTTACTGGTGATCTTGGACGGGTCATTTTCATTGTACAGGATCAACGTTGCAGGACGACGAGGCACGAACTGACGGGAATGTTAGGAATACGATCTGCGCAACACTCAGTCGATTGAGGAGAGTGTCCGTCACTCCGACGTTGTCTACAATCTTGTCGGGCGTGATTACCCTACCAAGTTCGTTGTGGAATATTCTTGAGTCTGGTGTCGTGCTGATATCAGTTAGGAACTTCTCATACGCCGATGTGCATGTCGACGGCACAGAGCGCATCGCCGAGGCAGTGGCCAAGTATGACGTTGACCGCTTCATCCACGTTTCCTCATACAATGCCAACAAAAACTCTCCCTCCGAATTTTTCGCCACCAAGGTATGTTCAAGTTGGACATCTCTCAGCGAAGGCTGATTGTTCCAGGGATGGGGTGAGGAAGTCGCACGCTCGATCTTCCCAGAGACCACTATTGTCCGACCAGCTCCGTTGTTCGGATTCGAGGATCGTCTTCTTCACAAGCTCGCGAGCGCGACCAATTTGTTCACAGCCAACCACCTCCAGCAACGCTCCTGGCCCGTACATGTGAGTTGAGCTATTGCAATCTATACAAGCAGGGGCTGATTTTTGTAGGCCATTGATGTCGGTACCGCTCTTGAGCGCATGCTTCACGACGACACCACCGCTGGCCAGACCTTCGAGCTGTACGGCCCGACCAACTACTCGCTTGCCGAGATCGCTCCCCTTGTCGACCGTGAAATCGTCAAGCGCCGCCGCCACATCAACGTCCCCAAGCGTATCCTGAAGCCTGCGGCTTATCTCCTCAACAAGTACCTGTGGTGGCCCACCATCAGTGCCGATGAGGTTGAGCGGGAGTTCATTGATCAAGAGATTGACCCGACAGCGAAGACCTTCAAGGATCTCGGAATTGAGCCTGCTGAACTGTCCGAACTCACCTTCCACTACCTGGTAAGCTTTATGTGTTTGTTTTCCGTTTCAATTGTGCTAACTTGGGTACAGAAAGGCTACCGAAGCTCCTCGTATTACGACCTGCCCCCGGCTACCGAGCGGGAGCGGGCAGAGGAGAAGAAGTACGTGCACGTTCTCGACGACCAGTAGTGCTGTTTTCTTAGTGTACATAACAATACTAGACACATTGATTCCGTTTGTTCAAAATGTATCTGTAGGAAATATGGTTGTTTTCAGTCCGTGAGGTCACTATCAACTACATCAACGACCGTAGGACATCCGGTTCTTCCCCGCTCCACACCGCGGAAGTCAATCCACCTCAGAAGGGACGACGTCGACATACATATATCTAATTTACAAAATCATGTTTCAGAACCAAAATTTATTTTGAAAAAAAAAAAAAAAAAGACAAACGGTCTACACTCTACCGCTTGGATTGCTAAAGACAGCACCTAATGTCTCCTCCCGCAACCTATCCTCGTCACATCCTCCTGCTGAAAACCAAATCCACCCCGCATGACGGCTACGACGAATTCTTCTCCTCTGCTCACAACAAACCAACCTTCATCCCAGTCCTGAGTCACAATTTCCACACTCAGAACCTCTCCAGCATAAAGGACTTATTCAAGAACGGTAGTCTCGCACCCGGTCCAGACCGACGATATGGCGGGTTGATATTCACCTCTCAGCGCGCGGTCGAGGCGTTTGCGGATATGCTGAGTGGTGTTGATGGTATGCTTCCTACAGCACTACCACTCACTTGAATACTAGGTATGAAGCTGACGGCAATATAGAATCAACCTTGATTTCATCTTCGCGAAACCTCCCCCTCTACACTGTCGGCCCCGCAACCGCACGGTCCCTAACGACATTGAGAGACAGATACCTCCCGCACGCAACAATCCACGGCGCGGAGACAGGAAATGGGGAGAATCTTGCGCATTTCATGCTCGAGCACTATAATGCCTTGTTCTTCGAACAAGAGGGACAGCAAGTGCAGAAGAAGCCATTACTCTTCCTCGTCGGCGAGACAAGACGTGATATCATTCCGAAAACGCTAATGGGTACTAACGTGGATCCGGAGAGGAGGATTGATGTTGAGGAGGTTGTTGTGTACGAGACGGGCGTGGTGGAGGGGTTCGAGGGGGATTTTGAGCGGGTATTACAGGATTGTTATAACGATGTAAACGATAGTGGGATGATATGGGTTGTTGTCTTTTCGCCTACAGGGTGTGATGCTATGGTCAGAGTTCTGAGACGGAAAAATGTGAGAGTTGAAGGAGAGAATGGGAACAGAGCGCGGAAAGTGTTCGTGGCGACAATCGGGCCAACGACGAGATACCATTTGGTGCAAGAATATGGGTTTGAGCCGGATGTGTGTGCGGCCAACCCTTCGCCTGAAGGGGTTGGGGCGGGGATAGAAGAGTTCATGAGGAGCTTGGAATCGAGATAAGTGGCTATTTTATGGCTTTTACTATATACCCACGTTTATCTTCCGCACAGAATGAAGGTTGATAGATCCATGCTTGTCCCTCGTCTGAACGAAATGTAGACAAAAAATGCAGTACATTAAGCCGCAAAATAGATGGACTACCTAGAAATCTCTATGCAAATATGATGCGTGCAAGCGTGCTGCTGCTTACTAGGCGCCGCCTTCTCAACTCCAATATTCGACACTTGAATCCCTACCGCATGATCTCCTCGTAAATCAGAACTGTAATGATATTAGTAGATTGTCGTAGAAAAATTGGTGCCAGGTACTCACTTTTCAACTGCTCCTTGCTGAGAGCGTCTTTGTTCTTGTCGAAGTCAAAGAATCCTTCCGGAATTGGGGGTGCTGTCGGCTCATCATCTGGGTCATGATATGGTTCCAGGTACGGATGACGCAGAGCCTCTTCCACGGTGATGCGCTTCGTCGGGTTGAAGGCCAAAAGTTTCTCCAGCAAATCCAGAGCCAGGTCGTTGCTCTTAGGGAACAGTGCTTTGAACGGAATCTTCTTCTTGAATGGGAGAGAACGGATATACTCCCGAGCCCGTCGAGACTTGATTCCGTAGTAGTCTTCCATGGTAGGTGTTCCGAGAACATCCAAAATTAGAGTCAATTGGTGGTGATCTGCCATGCGTTAGTCCGCATGCCTCCACTAACCACCAGTTGAGTACCTACAGTCCTTTCCAGGGAACAAGGGCTTCCCGCTCAGCATCTCTGCAAGAATGCAGCCCACACTCCACACATCAATTGCCTTTGTGTATTCTTTGAACGTCAACATGATTTCAGGTGCACGGTACCAACGAGTCGCCACGTATTCCGTCATGAAACCAGAGTTATCGTCTGTCGAAGCCGCAGATCGAGCTAGACCAAAGTCGCAGACCTTCAGGTCACAATTTGCATTTAGGAGAAGGTTCGAAGGTTTGAGATCACGGTGGAGGACATTCGCGGAGTGCATGGCCTTCAGCGCACGCAAAGTTTGGTAAATGAAGTACTGGCAGTGATCATCCGACAGGTCTTGCGTGCGGATAACGCGGTGCATATCTGTTTCCATCAATTCCTACAGTACCAATCAATTAGCCAGCTCTCTAATGTGCGTCGCACCCGGGTAATTTACCTGAATGAGGTAGACTTCGTTAAAACTCTCATAGTTTCGCGGCCTTTGAATGTCCAGAATGGAGATGATGTTCTCATGGTTGAAGTAGCGGAGCAGCTTCATCTCTCGTAGGGTCCGCAGACAGAACATCGAATGGTCGAAGGGGGTGATCTTCTTGATGGCTACCTTCTGGCCCGAGGGCTTGTGGATGGCAGAGCTGTGAAAAATCAGTAAACAACCGGCATGTTTACACCATAATACTCACCAAACAACACCATAGGCACCTTCACCAATGACGTCTTGGATCTCATATTGGTCTGAGACATTGAAGGAAATCTTCCTTGAGCCTCCCTGAGGCGGCATCTGCTGCACCATGTTGACTGGTATCAAACTGAAAGGTGTCAGCACTTATGCGAGGTAAAATGTGAGGTCAAGCCAAGTGATAAATGCTAGGCAGCTTATCAGGAGCAATAAGATAAGTGCAGATATATGACACCCAAGCAGCAGTCTTAGTGTGTTTCATGCAGGTACACACTGCAGGCCGCGCGTACGTCTCGCATAATATTTGAATAGAAAGGCCATGGACGACGCTTACAATTGCTTGCTCTGAGGGCGATCTCAGCGTATAAGAGGAGCCACCAACAATCCGTTGTCGAGTTGCGCTCTAATCACGGGGTGGTTGGAACAAGAATAGAAGGCGGGGTATGGTCCGTGTCGGCTGTTGTCACTTGAACTGCAGCGTCCAGGGTCGACGAGAATCGGGGAGGCGAAGGAGGTTCGATGACGCAGTGGAAATTGGACTGGCGAAGCGATTGACGTATGATCCAGCGAGTTGAAATTAGATGTCTTTATGAGATCAGGTTCCGGGGCCTCGGGCACAGATCAGGCGTTCTAGTTGGTGGTCGATTGTGTCAACAACCAAGCTCGTACAAGAAAAGGAGGTCAAGCCATGCGACGTCGAAAGAAAAAAAAAAAAAAACGTGGCAATACATAGAACAAGGAGAAGAGGAGCTCACCAGCCAGATGTCTCTCGCCGATTAGGTCGATGTTCCACAGCTCCGATCTATTTTACCGTGCTTTTGTCTGTGTTGGCTCGGCGCGGCGTAGTAACGACAGCTTTAGGATAACAAAGTTCAGAGCTGGAAAATTTGACAGGTTGGAGCTTCGAGTGTCCAAGTCAAATGCGGAGGAAGAGAACCAGAAAAGCAGCAGTTGCAGGCTTGGGGAGTAGGGGACCCAGTCGAGGACTGGACTAGAGGAGGAGAGGTTAATAAACCAGGCGTAGATCGGCCAGAGTGGGGTGAGCTGAAACGAGGGGAAGCTACTAGTACTGGCGACTGACAGTGTAGCGAGAGTAGCGAGAGTAGGAGTATAGGATTTGAGAGAAGGTTAAGCTTTTACCTCTAGAAAGAACTCTTGAAATAATAGATAGTCGTTGATTGAAGATGGAGTCGACCTCGAGATGTGACAGAACCTTGGTTAAGGGTAGGATGGAGGGGCAGAGCTGGTCTAGGATTTCTGGGTCAGGAACCTCTCAGCGTGTCTCGACCAGTGTTTCAAAAGCATCCACAATTAATCCGACAAGTTCAACGCTCTCAGTTTTCTCACTTTAGTCTCGTCTGCAACAACCTGGATTCTTTGGAGGGCAACTGACACCGTGCAAGAGCCCGAGAGTGGCAGTGCTCGAACTGGCGCTACTGCCGCCGCTTCAATTGATCACAGCGTCTAGTCCATCACATATCACCAATCCCTGTCAAATCACGTCCTCCTCCATCCCAGCCTCTCAATCCTCTGCCCTTCTTCAGCCGTTGATTTGTCTATCTATTCTGAGCACGAGGGCCTTCCTGGCAGGCTAAGCCGGGATTGAAAGTTTACAGTGCATGATCAACACAGGCGAGGCAATTGCACAGCTTATTTCAGAAACTCTTGATTGCCATTCATTCTGCTTCCGACTGTCTGTGGCTCTGTGGCCGGCGGGCGGAAACTCCCAACGAAAAAGCAAAATGCCCCTCTACACCTTACGACCCCTCAACTCCAGAGAACTGCATTGGATGATGATACAATGGACAGGCGAGATTCCGGAGAGGAAAGACGAATGGAGTCTGCAACCTCGGGTTTAATGCTGTATAACTCATAAATCGGCCCAAAAATCGTAGAAGCTATTCATTACTGGACAACCTGTTGCGGTACGAGCGCGTCAGTCTAGTCTATCAAGTACGACTTTGCTGGCTTCGGCAACGACAGAATCAAGAAGAAAATATAGACAAACGACTTATAAAAGGGTTTCAAACCTTCTCCCGCAGCGAGCCCATCCATTGCACCAGGCTGACACCCTGGTCAGCTCTGTCCTCCACCAGCATCGTCTGCGCCCACAAACGAAGACCAGGCTCTCCATCCTCCTTGACCACATACAGGTGTGGCACCACAATGCTGCCAACCCCCTTGGACCGGTGATCCCGGCTCTTCTCCACCACGGCTCGCACCCGTCCGTTGAAATCATTGTCCAGCTCAGGGAGATTCTGCTTGCCAACCCGGAGTTGCGACCTATCCGGTAGGCCAAAGACGTCGAGTAGAAGCTGGGGCACGGCATCGCGACCAACCCATAGGAACTGAGTCTGCCCATCGTCGATAAGGTAAAGACCGTAAGGGACTATCCGCTCAGACGATAGGTTAACGGGGGGAGGTAGGACGATTTCGCCAGTTTGTTCATCAGGCAAGCCGGCGTTATCGGGCATGTCGTGAAGAGAGTACATTTTCGGATAAATGTATTGGATCAGAAGAGGGAGGGGAAGAGTCGATAGTAAGCAGAGAGCCGCGGATCTCATATCAGTCGGTATTTGCGCCGACTTGCGAAGACCGAGCTGTACCATCCAATGTCAGTAAAAGTGTTATGGTCTCAAAAGGCAATTTGAACTCACATTCTTGATCAATGCGAGGAAAAGAACCGGGAGGCCTCTAAGATTAGCAGGGAATTGAAGACCGCCGCCACCGACGCTTCCACCTGCAAGCTCCTTTCGATAAGTTGAGAGCAGTTCCACAGCTTTCGCCTGCAGAGCTTCTCGAGCTTGGTCCAGGCCGCTTCCAAGTGTCCGTTCAACGGCTTTGTGGCTGAAGAAGGTAGCAATGGCTTGCTGATCTGCCGACGCATATACGTCCGCTAGGTTTTGTGTGGTCGGCAGCGCCAGGGTCAAGACTCGGATCCTACGCTCACCGTTGCAGGTTGTGTGGAGCACCGCCGTCTGAAGGCAGACAACAGGCTTTGTGACAGTCTCATCAATCGCAACTTCGACAACGTACGCCTGGTCACGTGGAAAGGCTGGGAAAGCGCAAAGATCAGAGCTGCGGTTGAAGAAGTTACCGTAGAATGTGCTCATGCGAAGACCAGTAGTGGCACGGACTCGGAGCACAGCCTCGAGGCCAATTTCGGAGGACAAGTAGTCAGAGAACTCCCGCGCAAACTTGATTGCGTCTTCACTGCGGGCGGCATTCCATCCAGGGTAGAAGTATGTCTGACCACCTGTGTATCTGGGAAGGTTGCTGAGTGACGCAACGTCTTGGTACTGAGATGAGAATAGGAACATGTCCACAGACACTTGTGCCTTGGAGCATTCAACTGCGAAACTCTTATAGAAGCTGTTCGCGGTTTGAAGCAGACTGCTCTCCTTGCTCGTTCCCAGAACTTTCTTATCTTCCCGCATAGTCAAAGCGCCATGGCCAACATTAGGCAAAGACGAGGAGAGAACAGTCATCTTGCCTCCAACGGGTGAAATGAGTTTGTACCCGGCACGCAGAGCTGACCCCATCGCGCAACTGTTGTTCTGCGTGTTTTGGAACATCTCCTGCAGCTTGTCGAGGAAGACCTCAATGTTCTCACGGCACTCGCTAAGGGTTACCAGCAGGTCACCGGGGATTGGAAGGAAAGGCTCATCTAAATCACTGATGACTAGCATCCGTGGGTCGGAGGTCTCTGAGCCATCTCTCGGGATGCTGAAATAGTGAAGGCTGGAGTCAACGGCGATGAAACCGAGCCTTGTGCGTCGGTCTGCATTTGGTATCCGGTCCAAGCTTTCCTTGATGCACCGAGCACTCGTTGCCAGAAGACCGTTAGTGACCGATGCATAGCTCACATCGATCAGGAAGAGATAAACAAGCGGCTGCGGAGGGCGAACCATGTATTCCTGGGGCGCGACAAATTCTACCACTGCATGGTTGAGGTCGGGCCTCAGAGACCTATCTGCTGGCTTTTGAAGAGTTGCGTCCCAATCGAATGCCTGGGGCACATCGTTCGTCAAGTTGCACATATTACAACGCCAACGGTGTCCATGGTCAAGGAACGTCACGAAGGGGTTAATATAGGATCGGCAACGACGGCAACGAGAGATAACTTGGTCTGGAATGACGGGAACCTGGTCTTCCGCATCATGAAGGGCAGCATAAGGTTGGATCACGAGAGCAAACGGAAGCTTTGACTTCTTCAGAAGCGAGTGTGTTGTTGGAACGGCATTTAGCGTGGAGCGCACGTATTTGGGAGGGCAGTTCGCATAAGGAGAGGGGTAAACGCTCGTCTAAGCTACAAGTCAGTCATCATTGCAACATAAAGCGTCCTTATCAAGCACATACCCCAGGGGCCAAAACGATGGGAGGAGGGGGGTAATCGAGCTCAGCAACATTGAATGGCTGGGTGAGCAAGTCGGTTGGGTAGAGCTGATTGAGAGGGACTGCCCGCGGAGCCTGGGGAGCCTGGGGCGCTGGTTGAGGTGGCATGAGATGAGGATCCGTTACACCCATAGCACCAAACTGCTGGGTCATCTGTGCGACTCCCGGGGCAACTGGCGGAGCATATCCTTGGGCCATCTGCGACGGATCGGCTCCGTAGGCAGGCTGTTGAGGGGGGTATGCGCCATAGGCACCACCCGCGGTAGGCTGCCCGCCGAGAGCAGCATTAGCACCAGAACCGAACTCAAAGGCCTCTCCAGCATATGCTCTCTTCTTTCTCCCTCCAGTGTGGCCTTGTGGAGCAGGAGGAGCTTCCCCGGGCTGCTGAACAGGGGCTCCATAGGCCACGGGCTGCTGTCCGTACCCTTCCTGGGGAGGGTAGCCCCCTTGTGGAGATGCCATCTAGAATTTCTATATCTTTCAATCGGTGATATTCCGCTTATTTGAATATCGTCCGGCGGCGCTCTCGGAGAAGCGTTGAGGTTCCGGTCGCGTAACTCGGTTTGGCTCGCTCTGTCGGGGAGGTCAATGCTTCGGTCACGATAAGATGGAAGGCATCTGCAACTAACAGCCGGGGTATATAGATGAAGGATGCGGAGTAGCGTCGGAAAGGAAAGGTTGTGGGAGGAAGTTGAGGTCAGCTTCACAGGTCGGGGTCGGGTTACGGTGGCCTTTGCGCCTGCGCCAATCAGGATGCCCCGCAGCTTAACCGACTCGAATCAAGATACGGGGAAGGCATAGCAGACTATGCCATCTTTCGACTGACAACCAGAGATTTGCAGCTTATGAGCGCTTCTAGACCAGATTGAAGGTTACTTGAACATTGCCTCACAACTGTTCTTCCTGCAATCTGTCCCATACCACTGCCTAGCAGCGATTCTTGCCATCTTACGAATAAATGCGGTATATAGTACTGACTTTCAGGCAGTGCTGGGCTCACGCTCAAATACTGTAGCCTGAGATCCTAAGATTGGGCAAGTTTGACGATATAATTATGTTATGTAGGAACTTGTTATTTCGATTGTAGCTTGTGGCATCTCACATAAAGCGGCCTTAGTGCCAAATCCGCTCCAGTATATCCTAGCACCATACAATCAAGAAACAAACTGCTATAACAAAAATACCAAGAGACCTTCCAACCAGTAGAAGTGGATCAGTCCATAATCACGGCATCACATATATATATATTTTTTAGAGAAAAAAAAGTCGAGGTTGAGGCTCAGGCGACATGCCATTCATGGTCCGTTAAGACTGCAAGCAGTTCAAGGGGTTGCCCTGCCAACGCCCAGTGGCCGCCCACACCAACAATTCCCTTCACTGTTAGAGCTGTTCTGGCTCTCTCTTGCTTCTAGGTGCAACCCGCGCATTTCTCACATTGATTCTGTCAGCGTCTTTGCAATTCTCTCTTTCCTCGCTTGTGCATTTCTTATCTCCTCCCCTCACATTCAAGCGATCGAACGGGCCCATTGACAGCCCATTGACACCGCATTACACTACAAGCTTCCTGCATTTGGACATACGGGTTATCTTGCCAATATACCTCGCCCACGGCTTATTAGATAATGCTACGGTAGATCGTGAAGAGTCAGGATCAGAAGACCAACAGGGCCTGCGGCACGGCGAGTCTCATCGTTTTCTTGCGTCGGGAACTCTTTGAACAATGAGCGTACGGGTTGTTGCACGGGTCAGGCCGCTGTTGAAGTCGGAGAGGGATGTTGACATTATCCTTCATACGGGATCCAAGCATACTCTGCCTAATAAGGCGGAGAGGGAGAGCTCACAAGCGACGTCAAAACTAGCTGCGCTAAGAGACCGGGACACAATCATACGAATCCCGAACCCGAAAAACGAGAACGAGGAGTACTCGTTCCAGTTCAACGCAGTCTACGATGCAAACGTGACTCAACAGGAGCTTTTTGAGGCGGAGGGTTCGTGGTGTACAAACCGCTTGCAGATTCATGGCAACTAACAGGAGAGGCAGTTACCCCGACCGTCAAGCACCTGTTCAACGGCTTCGATGTTACCATATTTGCGTATGGAGTAACGGGAACGGGGAAAACGCACACAATGCGAGGCGGTAAAAGCCTCGCTGACAGAGGTGTAATTCCTCGTCTCCTGAGTAGCATATACCGACGGAGCCGCAAGCTGGAAAAGGATAGCGATGGACAAACCTCAGTGAGCGTCTCCTTGAGTTATTACGAAATTTACAACGATAAGGTCTTCGACTTGTTCGAGCCGCCGGAAAAGAGAACATTGGCGGGATTACCACTCAGAGACAATGGCGGAAAGACCATAGTCGTGGGCTTGACAGAGAGGCCGTGCCATACCCTGAAGGAATTTGAGACCCTGTATGACCAGGCGAATATCAACCGATCCACATCCGCCACCAAGGTTTGTTTCTTGATGATCATGACCGCAAGATCACAACAAAGCTGATAGCACACAGCTCAACGCCCACTCATCACGGTCTCATGCTATTCTTTGCGTGAAGGTCGCGGTCACTACAGGTGACAAAACGCGTATCAGCACTGCGTCCGCCATTGATCTCGCAGGTTCGGAGGACAACCGTCGAACGGATAATGACAAGGAACGCATGGTGGAGTCAGCCAGCATCAACAAAAGCCTCTTCGTCTTAGCCCAATGTGTGGAGGCAATCACTAAAAAGCACCAACGTATACCGTACCGGGAGTCCAAGATGACCAGGATACTATCATTGGGTCAGAACAATGGGCTGACTCTGATGATTTTGAACTTGGCCCCCGTCCGGTCCTACCACCTGGACACAATCAGCTCACTTAACTTCGCCAACCGCACCAAGAAGATTGAACTACGCGAAGTGGAAAACGAGCCAATCTTTAAAGGGCCCCCAAGACCTGCAGCCCGGCCGTCAGTCACATCCCAACGGCAACCTCTTCGCCCATTGACAGCATCTGTTAATGTCAACCTAGCTGCCAATAAAGATGCTTTGAAAACAGTCGACAAACCAGCAAAAGCATTCAGTGTTTATGCGGATAAGCCACACTCAAGGACATCAACTCAATTCAAGAAGCCCGAAATCCCCAGCCGACCTTCAATAAGTTCTGAGCAATCCGGATCATACTCCACGAAAGCCAGTCGAATTGCACAACCGCCCAAAATCCCCCAGAAATACCAGCAGGAGGATATCTCCGCCAAGATAGAGGAACTCGTGGAGAAAAAGGTTGAAGAGATATTGGCTGTACGCGCGGTCAGCGAGAAGTCAAGGCAAACACAGGTCCGCGAGCTGAACGAACAGGTCCAACGGCGCCTGGAGCTCCTAGAGCAGCGAATCGAAAGCTCTGAAGATAGTAGAGCCGAGGGACTATCCTATCTGCTCATGGCAAAACAGCACCAAGGTCGTGGCGAAGACATCTCAGCGCTGAGAATGTACCAGCTGGCTCTCCCATTTTTCCCGCAAAACGAGAAGCTCGCCAGAAAGATCAGCAATCTGAAACGGCGGATCGAAAATATATCTCACCAGAGCATTGAAACGACTAGCACCCCAGCGCCAGATACCAAGAAGGAAATGGGCAGTATGCTCTCCTTACCGTCGTCCGGAAAGCAAGGCATCAAACGACCCGCCGCAAAAGATGCTGACGCAGATTATGAAGACCACGACTCATACATTTCAGATTCAGAAGAAGAGTATGACTTAACAGTATCCTCCCATGCCAAGCGCAAGAAGCGCGCAAAGACGGCCAAGCAGGCCAGTCCCGAACTGGACCTGGCGACCGCTGACGGCGACCTCACCGTACCCTCTCCTCGAACAATTCACCTGCTTTCCATCATCAACTCGCGAGATGTCAGCCAGATAAAGCTCCTAAAGGGTGTCGGGGTGAAGAAAGCTGAGGCTATCGTTGACTGTCTCTGTGAGATGGACCAGAATCATGCAGAAGGCTGCGATGTGGAGAGGCCAGTCCGTATCAACAGCCTTGCGGAACTGAGCAAGTTGAAAGGTGTTGGAGTTAAGACGGTCCAGAGCATGCGGGCAGGTGTTCTAGTATAAAAACGAGAGCAGATGCAGCGCTGCACTACATTTTGAGCAATTCGCATATGGACCACTAGGAGCGCATCGTCCCTATTGCGGTCTAATTTGGTTATTGTTTATCTTACCTACTTAGCATTCCCCGTAAGTTGTGTTTTGTGATGCTTTTTTTGTTTACTTCACCTACATGTTTGTTTGCTACTTTTTGTACTGCATGGCACAGGGTGTTTGATGCATTTTGCATCTATCTTGTCGAAGCGAGGGCGTTGCGGCGCTTACTTACTGCATACTACAGGGTTAGCTAGTCAGTTTCAATATACATGGTTTTGGCCCAATCTAGGGCAGTTTCCACGCAACGCTCATCGTACATTGTACTCTCTATTACTTATACATGCCTGTAGAATGTAGTACTTTGCAACTCATATTTCCAATTCTAAACCCTAATTCTAACTCCCCACCCACCCCCTGGCACCAACCCCCTCGCAACCGCATAAAACACAACCGCCGCACACATACTCCCCGCACAAAACAACTCGACACCCAAGTAGCTCCCACCGAGGGGATCGGGCAGAAGCGCCCCCGCAATTGGTGTCCCCGTAAGGGCTGCAAACGCCGCAATAGCGAAGTACGTCCCGCTGCGCACGCCGATCTGCCGGATATCAGAGATTTGGGCCACTAATGCCGGTGCGAGCGATACTGCAGACCCGCCGGCGAAGCCGTATAATACGGCGAATGCTATTGCTGTCCCGTCTGTGCGCGAGGGAAGCCAGAGGGCGAGCACGAGAATTATGCATATCATGGTTGTGAGAATCATGAGGTTGAACCGTCCAAGGTAGTCGGCGATATAAGGGGGGAGGATGCGGCCGGGAATGCTGTGATGTTATTAGTTTGCTACAGGGATATTTAATTTGGCGGGAAAGGAGGATAGAAGAGAGACTAACCTTCCTGCGTTGAGAATGGCAAGCAAGTACGACGCTAGATACGGCGACATGCCGTACCGCTGCGCCTGGGTGGGTATGAACGCAAATGGAAGAAAGAGACCCCAGTACAGGAAGAACGTGCCTGCACTCGTCAAAACAAACGGGATCTCCCTAAGTGGTCGAATGAAATCCTTTGGGTGACATAACGGCTTGCATCTCTGATGCTGCAGTCTCGAAAAGATAGTGAGATTGGAGATGATTAGTAGAAATAGACTAGTGAATGCGCAGACACGAATCGCCCAGTCAAAGTCTAGCTGCTGTGTAATCCGCGTCAGCATGATGGGGAAGATGATGCCCCCAAAGCCCGAGCCGCTGGCTGTGATTCCTAGAGCGAGGGCGCGGCGGCGCCGGAACCAGGTGTTTACACAGTTGATACTGATATGAAAGAGAGCGCTCGTGCCGATGGGACTGCAGATTCCCTGCGCAAGCAGGATTTGGTAGTATTTCGAGGAGATGGAGATCATCATTAGGCCGAATATGTGTAGGAATGAGCCTGTTAGAAGGATCAAATGGGGGCCAAAGTTGTCGAAGAGGACGCCGACGAAAGGGCCCTTTATAAAGTCTATTAGTATGCATCTTGGCAAAGGTAATAGTGTGGTGTGGACGAACCCCAAAGAACATCATGAAATACTCTAGTGAGGTTATCCATGTTATGGCGCTCGTGCTCACGTTTTGGAGTAGGTGGGTTTTATAGTAGTCGATGAAAACACCGATACCTATACCGACATTGGCCAACTGCTATCTGAGTGATAAAAGGGTTGAAGCAGTGCATACTCACAGCTGATCCAGCCGAAACTCACAAACATGCCGCAGAGTGCACCGATGACAGTGCCCCATGCTCGAAGTCCGCCATCGGGGGGAGTATCAGGCGGAGGTGTCCCTGGACCTGAAGCCTCCAGAGATCGAGTCCGCACTCCAAGCTTTTCCTGATCATTTTCCACGGTATTTGTTGCTATAGCCTCAATGCACGAGCTTTGTCGTTGGTCCGCCGTTGGCATTTCCCTTTCATCATATATTTCGTACTCGACCGCCGAGGCTGAACGAGGCGCATTGGACAGATTGTCCACAGTTACTGTATCACTGCAAGACATGTTTCGCATTCCAAACACGTACCTACCAATGGCGCCTAGTCTGCGTGTTTGCGGGACGGATGACAAGAGTTGGACGGGCGTCGTGCACTCGACATAAAAAGTCGAGCCATAATGATGTGCTCGAGCATCAAAGTAAAAGAGGGGCGTCACTCTCTGCAATCCGCAATCCGCAAACAGCAGACCGGTCTTCCGTTAGGCCTAATCTGGCTGTTGCTACACGACATTTTTTGTGACGGAAGTGACTCGACGTTGAACCCTGGCACGGGGCCAAGGGGTGGATTCTTTAGGGTTGCAAGAGGTAACCCTACGCAATGTCAGCCAGCCACAGTCTGAGCCCTTGGACCATACTTCCTCCAGTTAATCTATGAATCAAGCCTGTTGTCCAACTACGGTTTATTTTAGGGTAGTACAGGCTCTCTGGGCGTAGTGATTCCCTATGCCATGCTGCAAATGTCGGGGTTGGTTGGAATGCGACCATGAAGAACGGCCTGCAGGTTGACCTTCTAGAGGCCAGTAAGTCATGGGAGAGCTGGGTAGGACTGCGCAAGCCTTGTATATGCTCCATTGCTGTTATGGAACCATGGAACCCATGTCCATCATGGCCTATTTTGCGGTGATGGACAAAAAACTGTCATGATAATTGGCCGCCTCAAAATACAAGCATAAGCTGAGATTAGTAGTTGCGTTTTCCGAGGAAATATGATTGATGTATGTGTTGTACAGTTATTGCCTTCTATCATTGTTGCCCTGGCTTTTGGAATACCACCTTGCCCTCCTTCGTCAGGACGGCGATCCTCTGGGTGACGCCTTTGATCTCCTGCTCGATTTCATCCACTGACCTTGTGCCAGGGGCCTTGCGAACGTCGTCTTTTTCATCCTGCTCCGGAACCTTTTGCTTCTCCTCTAGCTTTGTAGGGTCGATCGTTAGGCCCCTAGGCGTGCTTGCGAATTCGTTGACCTCTTGAGTGCTCAGAACATCACTAATCCGGGACCCGCGGGATTGTAAGAGTATAGTGGAGGGACCATCAAATTGGAGGAACAGCCTATCTCCCCAGATGGTCATTCGTGACCAGGTGCGGACTGTATGGAATATCCGCATGGCCGTCTTCCATGTGTCGGTCTCCGACATGGCTTTCATGAACTGCGTGTTCTGAAGAAAAGTAGGGAGGCTCTTTAGGCCCGGGACTTGGAACTTCAAGGTCGTCGACTTGAAGCGGTAAGGGCGAGGGGGTTTGGAGCTCACGGTGTAGGCGACAACATTGCTTTTCGAGGGTGAGCAGCTGCGATGGTAGAAGAACAGTCTCGGTTCAAACACACCTGGGGTGGACAATGTATTTCTCGCCCTCCTTTAGCTCTACTGAGTAGAGTTGGCCGCTTCCGACCAGAGCGAGCAACCCTCTTCCGGTGACTTCAGAGCTACCCCAATGAGCCACGCTCTGCATGGATTAGTTCAACTTCTCTTATTTAACACGGCCGGAGCACGAACCAAGCTTGTATTGATTGTCGGACGGATGCTCAACGAGCGACCAGTCCACGCTAGTAATGCCCGTCTCTGAGCGACCATCCAATCCACAGAGCCATTGAGATGAACGACGGCGAACGATGTAACGGGGGACCGAGTGGAAATCAAGGCAGTGACGGGGCTAGCGGAGGAGATCTATACATCACCGATCAATACTTGCCCTTTTAGAATCGATGAAAGGAGAAGAAACCTTTTGGTATAGGAAGGGCACGCCAACAGGAGCTCGGCGGAATGGCTCCAAGACACTTAACGTTGAGATCACCTATACCGACGCCATCAGCCAAAGCAGAAGCCAAGCCCCATATTTCAATCTCTTACATTGTCTGCCTTCCCGCTCAGACCGACTAGCGTTCCGCGCCGTGTATAGAGGTTCTGTGAGGCGGAAAGGGAAACCGACAGTAACGAGTAAGGTGCTCCGATGACTTCGAACCGCGCATCTTATTTCCCATGAATTAGAGATAATTGATCCACGCTGTATGAAGAGGACATACCGGCCGATTCGGCGGAGCTGGGTGTATCAACAATGGGCACATTACTCCCATTAACTGCCGCTGGTTGCTCCGTAGGTGTGGCACGAATCTGGACATATCTTGCCTGAGCCCTGCGATGCGATGACGCAGGTTGTCGTGTTTGGCGAGGGAGGACTCGAGTCCATGTGAGTGATCTCACTCCCCGCCTCAGAGGTTGGACCATTTTCGGTCTGAGAAACGGCCTACGATGAGACGCTGGAAGGGAGAAGGTAAGACAATGCTTGCTGTTACTGCTCCTCTCCTCCGCGGGCTCCTTGAAACTTGGATTTGCGCTTCCAAATCGGGAAAAGCGCTTGTGTCGGACTCGGCGTTGGATTATCCGAAGTATACTGGCGCCAGTGACGTTGTCCTACATCACTATGCAGCAGTAGGCAAAGATTTAGAAAAGTGGGTATATTCTGGAATATGTACAGCGTAGAAGACCTTTTTAAGACCATGTATATCTCTATTACTCGCCAAAAAGTGGAGACAAGAATCAACTCAACAACACGCGAATCTCTCCCGTGGTACGCGGGAACAACTTTCTTAAGCTCTGACTCTGTGCTCTTTCCTCAACTTCACCGTCATTTTCACCCTCCTCATTAATGGCACCGTCACTCTGACCAACGCCCCTAGCCTCATCAGCTCCAATAATCATCCCCTCCACAAATTCGAAATCCCGACAGAATGCCTCAACCGCTTCCTCAGTAACACTTTTCACGAAAGTTGCGCTCTGCACGCGCTTCAAGTTATCTGTTGCGTCCATGAGTGCCGAAGGCAGGAAGTCGTCTAGCTGCTGACTGGTTGAAATGAGAGCTTCGGCTTGGAAGGCCGGGAGATCTGCAATAGCTGCCAGGTCCTTCTCCGTGCTCAACTCTGCAGCTTGGGAGAATGGTTGTAGGGCTGTCAAGAGGATTTGAAGGCCTGAGGTTTCGAGGAGGTAGCGGTGCTGGATTTCGAGGAGTTCGACTCGGAGAGTGGAAAGCGTTGCTGAGAGAGGAGGAAGGTGCGTTGATGTTGCAAAAGGGTAAGGCGAGATGGTGGAGCGGGTGGTAATATGAACGTTTGTTAGGTAGATCGCGCGGGCGGTAGGATCGGGAAGTTCATCTGCAGAAGACTTTGCGAGATTGAAGAACGGGTCGAGGGCTGCATGGAGGACCGGAGTGAATTTGTTCTCTTCAGATTCGGATGTGACGCTGGGATCTTCTGTTCCGAGGGAAGCCTCGTGGGTTTTCATCAACGCTGTCAGAACTTCTAATGAATCGAGCAGGAACTGTGGCGCCGAGAGGTCACCAGGCGGTGTCAGGGCGGAATGATCCGTTGAGATATTGTTAACCTCGTCGCGCATTATTGTCTGAAAATGGTTCAAAGTAAACTTTTCGAGAGCTTTGAGCAGCTCAGCAAGGTTGGAGTTTGGGCCCACTAGTTTGGAAAAAATGGTTTGGTAGAAGGAAAGTAGATTGACGACCTTGTAGCAAGTGACTGGGTCATCATGACCTTGGATCACTAGTTCAACCCGCTGGCGCAGTGAACGGGCGACCCCGATGAGATCCCGACTTACTAAATCGCTAAGGGCCTTTTGACCGTCAAATGTAATTTCCTCATCTTCATCGATTCGTGACCACGGCTCGCTACTTAGACCGGCTTGGATTCCCTTGGCGAGCTCGTCTCCCTCGGCAACAAATAGCGTCTCCAGAGCTTCACGCTCGGAGACCGTAGTGGAGTGAACCCATGCAAGCATATCCCCAGTATACCTGAGCGGGTCATGGGCGGAGAACTCAATTGGCTTCACAGCACTATCTCCCCCGGAGACTGCATCGGTCAGGGCATAATGAAAAGCATCTGAGAGAACATAGTCTCTGGCCTCCGCAAAGATATCAAGACAACTTTGAAACAGGCTCGGACGCTCAGCCAGCACCCGCAGAGCTCGCCGAATCGTGCCACTGATCTGGGGATCCTCGAGGTTTAATGACTTGAATTCTTTCTGAGTCCAGCGGTAGAGCTTCTGGTAGGCCGAATTCAAGCTCCTGGAGCTTTTCTCCATAAGCTCGAGGCCGAGCCTCTCGTGCTCTGCACCTAGCAGAGCTTCACAGTCGCGGTGTACCTGCTTCACCCGCGCAAGCACGTCAAAGAACTCATCATCTATTGGCTCCTCGACAGATGTCAAAGCCAGAAGTTCTTTTTCCGAGATTATGAAATGTTTTGTAAATGCATCCAACAGACGTTGTTTGGTTTCGGCCTCTTGCTTCTGATTCATCAACGCAGACGCTTCCTCCAGGACTGGGGTGGTATCTTGCTTGGCAAGCACGATGTGCTTGCGCATCTCATCGCACGTCTCCTTCAGACTCGATATAACGCTGCCAATGCGTCTCAATTGCTGCAGCCCTATCAGTATATGATCTAATAATTCTATTCATTTCCCCATGTCTTGGACAGGAACCGCTCACTTCCGCGACGTTGCCAAAGTCCCTCACGATCTTCGAATTGCAATCCACCACCTCCTTCTGCACGTCAAGGCGTAATTGCCTCCGCACCTCTGCGGTATTGTGGACACCCCTCAGGCTAAGAGTTTCGAGCGCATCGCGTATATCCGAATCCGCGTATGACACGGAGAGTACACTTGTCAATCGGTTCGACAAAGCATTGGGGCGCTGTTGGTGTGGCGGAGAAAGCGGTGACAACGCTGGAGAGGAGCTCCGAGGCGATATACTGGAGGGAGCTCCAGGAGGAGGAAAATAGCTACCAGTAGCCATGGGTATTGACTGGATCAGGGACGGATTTGGGAGACGGCGGATTGTGGTAGTCAGGGCGGAGGCGGAGAAGAGAAGGTTGGCTGCGGATCAACGGCCTGGCTGGCCTAAACATTCAAGCAACCATTTCCTCCCGACAGAAGGACAGCTCAATTCGTACTAGGAATATCGAATCGCTCAAAGGATTAATTCTATACATTCAAACGCTAATACCCCCGGATCATTTTCATGGATAGTCCGCTTGCTTCCCCAGCCAAGGCACGTCAAGCCGCCATCCAAGCCAAAGACTGGGCATATGTGAACTCCTGGTTAAACCGCCGTTACGCGCCAAATCCCGTTCCCGAGTTCGAGAAGAATGAAGATACCCTACGTACATTACTAGCCCTAGCTGCGGCGAACGAGGCAGCAGACGAAGAGGCAGCGATGCTCCACCATGCGCGTGAGCAAACGATCGAGGGCTTCAAGACTCGGGAGGATATGGAGGCTAAGCAGAAGGTAGAGCTCTTGGATATGGTAGAAAACTGTTTGGATGAAGCTGGGATTCGGGACCTCGACGATTTGGCTGAAACAGTCGCTGTTCTGGGCACGCTGGGCACGAGCACAGAGGACGTCGGTCAGTCGATAGTTGAGCTCACCAAAGAAGAATTCGAGACCCAGGAGCAAATACAGAGAGTCGAGAGGTTGCACAACTATCTCAAGCGGGAACTAGTCACTTTGCACGAACAACTCCAAGAACTCAAGTCAAATCCTGCGTACGAGATGCCTGCCAATCTTCCTGCGCTTACGGCTGAATGGACACGAGGCACAAAGTTACTTAGCGCCAAAATTAACGAGTATAAGGACAGATCCGCAGCATTGGAGCGGAATAGAAACAAGGGTGCCACTCTTGAAGAAGTCATATTGGAAGAGGAAGAGGTCCACAGGTTAGTGGACTCGGTCAAGTCACTAGAAGCTAGGATCGAGACATTGCACAATCTTCCCAAAGACATAACTGGTGCTCGAACCGAGTATAGGAAGTTAGAGGCGGAGCTCAACCGCCTCATCCAGACGCGCGACTCGATGTTCGAGAACTCGGTGGACAGACGTTAGGGATGATCTACTCTTATTACGAGAAGTGGGAACACAATACGGACAATCAAATCGGCAGTCTCAGTGTTTCAGAATAAAGCTAATGTACAATTCAGGTAGAGAACTACCTCTGGTATGGGTGGTATCGTAAATCATCATAACAGATTCATGAAGCGAAAGCTGATCGTCATGGCGATCTTCAACAGGTTGAACGTTCCTTGACAGGCGGTCACCATCTAGTGGTCACCAAGGCCGACAGCGTTCTTGATTTTATCACCACTGCACATACTATTAGCATAGTGACAATCAAAAATTTGTCAAGGTTACTTACATAGACTGGGGGGTACTGCCGTGGCCCTCCCTGTCGCTCACACGCTGGCTCTTGTCAAAGGCCTGCTGGGTAGTGCTTTTCTGGTCATCGGGCTGGGCGCCGCGAGAGATGCGGTCGGTGGTATCGGTGACGGCCTCCTTCACCCTTTCCTGGGTAGACTTGCTGGAGTCAGGAGTGATCTCCTCCTTAGCCTCTGCAAAGCTCATAAGTATCCAGGTCTCTGTATTATCATAGGAGAAGAAACTCACTTGTAGAGAAATCCTTGCGACCAAAGTCCGACATGTTGATAATTATTGACTGGCTTGTTTTGAGTTTCAGAAGTTCGATGTGATTTCAGTGTAGAATCCTTGTGTTCGCGAAAAGAGAAGCTGAAGATGGAAAGGTTGCAACGCCGGTCAAGGAAGGAGTTTATATAACTTTCTGGTCCTGTCATAAACCTCAGAAATGACGTCGATGTCACACACGAATCCTGAAGACACCACTTCGAGCGATCCTACTCTACTCTGACCTTCTGATGGCGTACACTACTATCGGAGTTAGGAGCCCAGCTTGTGAAAGTACGTCATCAGGTTGAGCTGTGAATGGGTCCAACTTCTTGGATACGGTTTGGGTACTCGGGACCTGGGTCTACTTCACATCATAGCCCCGTCGAGCTTGAGGTGACAGTCCGGGGTCGATATTCTATGACATCATAATAACGAAAAAGCTTAACTACCAGATTCGGCGTAGCGCTTTCGACACGTGAGACCTAGAGTTCTTTTATGCCATAATCCGGAAAGTGCCTACCAGGCCAGGGCCCAGAAGGCGGCCTCTCGAGGCAGAATCACCGCCACCTTCGATTTGCCCGCCGAGTGCCTAACCCATAACTAAGAGTCATCTCAACAATGCCTTATGGCATATTTCTCACGATAACGTTGTTTCCTACAATCTTTCTAGCTTCACGCCCTTCACCATGTTGATTCACTTTGCTTTAACAATCATCATTTTCTGGATCTAGCTTTTAATTGCATTTCGACTCGAGCCTTAATTATTATCCGCCACAGCCGCCATCAGAGCGCCTGACGCTATTTGACACACACAGTGCACAAAAACCTGAAATTTTCAATATTGCTACACATTTGTGATTCTTGCCAATGCTACAATCCTCTGCATCAACATCAAATTGGGACTTCGCACCGGTGATTAACCTCTTGCGATCACCCACACGTCAGAGCAAGGGACAGGCGACATGCGATACATCCTCGGATCATGCCCTGCCCTTACTTGCGTCACATGAAATAAGGAAAGATGGCGTTGAAGGGTCGGATACTGGAGAACCATTCCTGTCCGGTGAAAACCTTAGCACGCCGAAGCTAGGGGATTTCGGCTCTCTATGGGAGCTACTGGGTAGCACCAGCATTTCTTCTGATTCGAAAAGCGAGACTCGACCACGGTTGGAACCGTCTCAGACAACGAGCAGCAAGCCTATCACAATTCTCAAACGCCCTATGGTCAAAGGATCGGTATCTACGCCGGAAAGTCCTCTACAGCAAGTCATCAACTCCAAAGCACAGAGTAAGCACGATGCTCAACGTAGTGTGCCTATCCCGCGGCGCCGACACCGAAATAAGACCACTCAGGAAGCTAGTTCTCCGGAAAGTAACCCTGAAGGAGAGTCCGATAGCTGTCCCAGTGTTTTCGACCCCCCACTATCAAAACCACAGAGCATCCCGTCAATGATCCCACCGCAGGTCGGTATTTCAGAAATTAGAACGGGACTTCCCGAGACTCCGCCATCTTCTTTTGATGAGTTGGACGATTTTTTGATTTCAAAGAATGTCAATATCTCTGCCAGCGCTGGAGTACTTCGATTACAACCACTTGTTTATAACTCCGCAGCCGATCAGCGGGTTGGGCTCTTGACCAAACTTCTGAAGGAATTCCCTGATTATGCTGAACTTATCGCCGAATCTGGACGGTCGAACCCATCAAAGAAACATGATATCTCGACTCGCCCAATACATGTGTTCGTCGATATGTCGAATGTGAGTGTGACGCGTAGCTTATCCCAATATTACGATTCACTAACTTATGGCGAAGATTATGGTGGGATTCCATGACACAATGAAAACATCGCGGAACATACCTGTTCAAACCAGGATCCGCCGCCTGCCGCTTTCATTTCAAAACTTTTCGTTAGTTTTAGAACGTGGCCGATCAGCAGCTAAGAGAGTTCTCGTTGGCTCTGATCGGATTGCAGCTATAAGCGAAAGCGAGCAACTTGGTTACGAGGCTAACATCCTCAACCGAGTTCAGAAAATCAAACAGCTGACCCCTCGTCAGGTGAAATCCAGGAGAAATCCTCGGATCACCTCCCAAGATGGCGGACATAGTTCTGAAACGAACGATGCCCCGGAAGAACGTTGGGTCGAGCAAGGCGTGGACGAAATTCTACACCTGAAAATTCTGGAAAGTCTACTAGATGCAGACGAGCCAGCGACGATCGTGCTGGCAACAGGAGACGCCGCGGAAGCAGAGTACTCCGGTGGTTTCATGAAGATGGCCGAGCGAGCTCTTCTGCGTGGTTGGAGAGTTGAGTTGGTTAGCTTCTCCCAAGTGACGAGTTATGCCTATAGGAAGAAGGAATTCCGTTCGCGGTGGGGAGGTCAGTTCCGGCTAATCCTTTTGGATGAGTATGTTGAGGAATTGCTAAAGATTTAGACGCTGTGGATTATGCTGGCACTCGGCGCTGTCCTTGATATCTCTATTTTTCCTCTAAATGAGCACTGAACAAGCCTGATGGCCAGGAGAGAGTAGCGAAACTAAACCTTTCCTTTTCTTGTAATTTTTTTTTTTGAGTCAATAGGTGTAGAGTAGTGTGTACTATGTCTCTAAACCACCAACAATTCTTCAATGTAATCCAAAACATCCTGGGCTAGCAAGTTCGGAAATTTGCTGCTACGCGGGGCTGGCGGGGCAGATCTTATCAGCTACCTACAGAAAGTGCCTAACTACAGCCCCTCACGGACCTGTCGCCAACATCAATCATAACGCCATGGCCACCTTAACGCCGCAAGACCTCTACGGTGGCGCCATTAAAGCTATAATTCCAGAGCGCTGGATTGACGCAAGGTCTCGTCAACCGATTATTTCCCGGTCAAACATTGATTGCCCCGCTAACAAACCTCGAACAGCTCTCTCCGCCAAATCCCTGACCACCAAGAATTGTTCCTTTCCCCATCAAGCCTCTCAAACCTCATTTTCGAGATAAACGAGCGCGTCTCAGAAGAAAAAGCTCTATCTTCTCTTCAATCTACCCCAAATCAAGAAGCCCTCGAGATCCTAGGCTCTAATCCCGGAACTACGCCCGAGACTGTCGACAAAGCAGCAGCATTATACCATTTGAATGACATCCGAGACGATGATGGAGATAATTTGCGTATCATCACTCCTCCGCAGCAAGTCTTCGCACGTCAACTTCCTCGTGCGAAAGTATACAAGGGTGCTGCGCAAATAACTTCAACTGTGGTGCCGCGCTCTGGCGTTGCGCCCTCTATTGGAGGTGCGGCGGCCGGCTCGAGCACTGATGGAGATTTGGTGTCCAGCGTGAGTGTTCATTATCTGCTTGTCAGGCTTGAGGAGCAAGATTCCGATGTGTTGGTCTTCTTTAATGTTCCGCATAAGGAGTTCGATGAGAAGGGGGACCCAAGGGGCCTGCTAAGAGAGGAAGAATTAGCGAGTGAGGTCATCAATGCATTGGTTGATAGATTGGAGGTCGTGGACTGGGGTCTATTCGGGGGGTGATGTATTTGCTTTCTGTGCCTTTCTTCATGGGTTCTATTTCGGTTTCTATTTCGGTCTACGTGTCACTCGTGATGAGGCCGCCTATGATGAATCTGGTATGACACAGAGAGCTTTGTATAGAATGGCCCGAGGGTTTTGATTGAACATATGGAATATCCCTCTCTGCAACCACCCGCCAGCTGACTTATCTAGCGGGGGTTACACGCATTATTAGGTATTGAACATCCTCAGCGAAAACATGAGCCTCGTGCTAACATTGTGAATTAGTTTCATGAATGGTCTAATGGGAACTTTCTTGGATTCACTGCCTCGCAGAGTTAGGTAGTCGGACGTGAGACTCACTTCTACGGTATTCCAGCAATATATCACCGAGTCAATGTTTGCTCAATGGCCTGTTCCTCAAAATCGATAAGTTGACGCTAATGATTCTGGCTATGACTCCTACCTTTGTGTCTGGAACTCCGGTTTAGTCCGACCGAAAATGAAGGGGTACGATGTTATTTCATTCCTCACCAAGACGTCTCAGCAAAGTATGAGAGAAACATCCCTGCGGACCACAACTAACCCAAAAGTCTTCTCACTCTGTTCTCGCCCGTCTGGAGATTCGAAAGTCAATGTGGAACTTCATCCGGTTTTGTATATGCGAGTGATTAACTGCTGCAATCTCAAAAATCACTCCACTATGCATGATCGAGCGAATTTCATGTGTTATCCGGTCTTAAGAGGGGTCAAGTTTGATTAGATTTCTTGCTTTGCTTCGTCTCCCCCTGCCCTTCTTCCTCTTCCCTGCTACTAGCTGATCCTCTGTTTTCTTTTGTCCTGGACGACAAGACATCAACCGGGATTAATAGAACAGGACTGACCAACATAACAGCAGCATCTGTTCCTTTTGACTGAGATGAAGTGGAATGCCTCTATTGCAGCGTTTCTGCTCAGCTACCTAGCTGTTGCTATTCCCATTGATGCTGCCGATGTTGCTATACCTGAAGCTATGATCGAAGTCACCGTCTGGGTGGACGAGCATGGACAAACTCTCTCAGTCGAAACCATGCAACCCACTGCAACTGTTGGCAATGTCAGTATCTCTACGCGGTGCCAAATAGAGCAGACTGACCGATGCAGACTCCCACTGCCCTTCCTCCTATCCTCGCAATCCCAGCCCTAGAAGCACCGCACGATCTCGAGCCTGTCATCGCAACCAACACCAACATCAAAGCAGACAATAAACCCAGTCCTGACAAAAAGTACTCGAGCTCGATGCACCCGAAGCAAAAAAACCAATTTTTTGGCATCTCCTACTCTCCCTACAACGCCGACAATACCTGCAAATCCCAGGAGCAGGTAAACATGGACATCGACAGATTAACCCACTACGCCTTCATCCGCATATACGGCGTCGACTGCGATCAAACCAAAAAGGTGATCACCGCCGCCCGTCGCCATAACCTCCAAGTCTTCGCAGGCGTTTACGACCTCCACAATCTCTACGCAAATCTCAAGACCATCATCAACGCCGCAAGACCTGATCTCTCCACCCTCCACACCATCTCAATCGGCAACGAACTCCTCAACCGTGGTCAGAATTCCGCTGGGGACGTCACTGCCGCCGTTAACAACGCCCGCGCCTACCTCCGCACATTAGGCTACCTTGGCCCCGTCGTCACAATTGACACGTTCTCCAAGGTCCTCGAACACCCTGAACTCTGCCATGTGTCCGATTACTGCGCCGCCAACTGCCACGCCTTCTTCGACGCAGCACAAACCCCCGAAACTGCAGGCACCTACGTCGCTGATGTCTCGCGCCATCTCTCTGAAGTCTCCGGTGGAAAACGCACGCTCATCACTGAGTCTGGCTGGCCGCATGCAGGGCAAAGCAACGGGAAAGCTGTGCCGTCTAAGGAGAACCAGCAGAAGGCCATTGAGAGCCTGCGTAAAACGTTCTGGGATAACCATAGTGATCTTATACTATTTAGTGCGTTTGATGATTTGTGGAAGGTCGACAATCAGTGGACGTTTGGGGCGGAGAAATATTGGGGCATTGAAAGGCGGTAGACTTTATCATGGTCAGGTTATTCATTGGATATCTTGCTCTTGCTTATGTTCTTGCTACCCTCATTTCTTGCATGCAACCTGCATGTCACCATACCTTGACCTTTTTCCGTTTCTTTCTACGGCATTGCTTGTCTTTTCGATTGGTCCTATCCATCAGCTAGGTCGTTTTCTGTCTTTTGTTTGTGCCTGCTGGTAGATTGAATGATGATGACAAACTTTGATGATTCTGTGAAGTGTGATCGGTGCAGCTTCTCTATAGGTTAGGCTAGATCAGAGCTATATTGGGGCTTCCAGACTACTCCAGCTTCACAATTAGATCATTTAGCTTTCTTTGAAAAAGAGGATTCTTTCGATCATTGACGGACTCCGTCTCCATTCAGTAAGGACACATACCACGCCGGATGTGGTCTTACTGTCAGCGACGAAGTGATACATTATCTCGTAGAAGGTCATGTATTCATAGAGCTTTAGAGAACTGTAGGGGTAGGTTTACCCACATAACAGCTGTCAAATACTGAAATAGGAACTGAATTCCAAATAACGTCCTTGCTCATCCCAAGTCCAGCTTTCGAATATACCATCCGGTTAACTTCCCGCACACCTAGCCAACCATCCCCATTAGCTTACTACCCCTTAAAGAGGAAAATAGAAAAGCAAAGAAACAAGAACCTCATGTTCATTAAAAATATAAGTTCTAAAAAAACAATGCAACAACGCGATGTAATACAATCCCTAGCCCCAAGATGAACAAGAAAGAGGTAGGTGATCATTAGGTAGTAGGTGTGCCGGGCCCCAATTTTGCTGGCAAGAAGGGAAAAAAAGAGGCGTAGAGTATTGGTACATTCATAAGCGGCAGGTCAGTATGTATGTATGTTGAATGTCGAACTCTCACTAGGGCGCGCAGCTCCAGCATGATCGTCTGCTGACAAAAAGGTTGATGATTAGTCTATACAGGAATAGCGGATCGGCGAAATGAAGAAACATCAGGTTAGTTGAAGGAGGAGTGAGCGAGAGAGCGAATAGGCAAGAAAAATCGGCCGAGACAGCTACATCATGGTCGCGTTAAGTGTGTCATTACCAGGTTCTTGTTATTGACGCAGGAAGCAAAATAGAAGCAGAGTGTCTGCAGCTTACTTCCTTTTGCTCAAAACCTTGGTAATGGCATGACGGATGATGGTTCCTGATTTTTCGATCTCCTTCTTCGTCAAGCCGGTCGTGACGCATACTTTTAGAGCGGGTGGGACATTCTGCTTTGGTTCGAAGTTGTCATCGAGGCATTTGAGGCGGGTGATCAGGACACCATTCGCGATACACTTGAACCGGAGAAGCTATGGTTAGTATTTTGAGCTAAGGAATTGAGTTAGCAGAGTCGTACCTCATCTACTACGTCTTGCAGGACGTATTGTTGGTCCTCATGACTAAGTCTTTTCGCAGCAATCACTTCAGGCTTCAGCACGAGGACCAGGATCGGGTTCTCTGGCGCACTTGTACAGCGGACCCAATCACTGCGAGGATCAAGCTGCGCCCGCATGGCTTTTGTGAGGTCTCTCAGATGCGAGATTGTCTCGGGGCTGTTCTGCAGAATGTTGATTGTGGCGCTGGCCGTCGTGGACAAAAGCGCAGGCAGCGCCGCCGAAAACGTGTACGCAGCGGCCGAGATACGCTGGTGGTGAACAATCTCCTCTGATCCTGCACAAAAACCTCCTCCCGCAACTAATGGGCCGGCCAGCGAGCCCACGATCATGTCAACCTCGGCCGCGTCAACGTTCTGGTGTTCAGTGATACCACGTCCTGTCCTTCCCAGGACGCCAAACGACCATGATTCGTCGAGGATCAGTCGGAACTTGTACTTCAGCTTGAGTTCAATCTTCACAAATTATTAGCTATGCCCAGAGTTACGGAAGTGAAATGAGACTGACGATCTTGGGCAAGTCACTCATGTCACCATACGACTCAAACAAACCTTCAGTGATAATAAATCGTCGAGTGAGAGGTTTCCTTGCTTGTTCCTTGGTGATCTTGGCCAAAACCCTCTCAAGATCCTCCATATCATTATGCTCGTACCACCGGACTATACTCCGCGAGATCTGGATACCCTTTCGAATGGCAAAATTCACGCCCCTGTCCGCAACGATAATATCACCTCGCTTCGAGAACGCCGGAATCACACTTGAAATAGTCGAAAAAGCTTGAGAGTAGATGATACAGGAGGCTGTGCCAAGATAGGACGCAACATCCGCCTCGGTCTTCATATGGACATCTTGGGTACCATAGAAACCTCGAGGACCACAGGGCCCTACACCGTAATTGCGAAGTGTCTGGATTGCCTTTTCCTTGATAGACTCGTTCGTGTTAAAGTTATAAAAGTTATAGGAACCGAGGTTCATCACTGTTCGACCGTTTGATAGTCTAACTTTAGGACCAACCGGACTATGATCCTCTAAAGCATCAGCATGCGAAAATGCACAGCAGGGACAAGTGGCTTCACGGTTCGTACCCGGCAATGACTGGTCGCTTATCTACCTCCATTTCCTCCAGAGCAGTTGGCTTCCCTACAAGCGGCTCTGGGGTCCATTCGTCCACTAGGTCATCAATTTCATCTTCCGAGAGCTGGACGACACCGGGCTTGGTAGAATACTTCGGGGCGAGCAAATAGCGGACGGCGAACAGGAATAAAAACAACTCGACGGCCGAGCGGATGGGGTCATTCTGATAGCTAGACTTCACATAGCGCAGAAAGATTGCCGATCCTGGAACGCGATGGAAAAGATTGGCGAGCTCATGGAGATATTCAGAAAGGAGACGCTGGGTCTCCTGGATATCCATCGTGACAACAAGTCAGCAAAGCGCGCAAGCGAGAAAGAACAGAAAAGATTTAGCAAAGTTTCAAATTAAGAATGACACCATCGACGCGGGAAAGAAGAATGGAAAAGTAATTGGAGGTGATGGGACGGAAGCTGCTTGAAGCCTGTACTGAGTAGCCTTAACCATAATTCTTGCGCAGTCTCGATTTCCGGGTAGAGCCGGCACGTGACGCGGAGGTGCCTTAATAATGTCCTACTTGAATCATGAACAAGGTTCATGTGAAAATTATTTAGCTGAATCGATAGCGTACGATGTGGTAGATGGAAATTGCTGGTCTAATGATCTCAGATAATGAACAGGCAGAACAAGAATACACCTTGCGAGTACAAAACAAAGCCGATAGATATCGCATCCATTGAATTTCACAGGAACCGTCCAAGTAGGGATTCCGTTGAGGAGAATAATATGGAAATAAGAAACATAATCGACGGGCTCAACGGTAACATCAACGCGCCGGATACTTTATACATCTCGTTCCCATGTTCCATATCAAAATATTGTAGCAGAATGTAGTTTGACGAAACAAGACAGCATTTAGTTTAAGTTCGTAAGGTACGATGACGGGGACGCAATAGGCTCCATGCCCTTGGGGACACCTGAGCCGGTATAGCTGGTCATAGTGTCGTTGTTGTTGCTGTCGAGGGGCTGCATGAGCTCCAAAAGTGTGCCGCTCAATTTTAGGTTCAGATCCATATTCCTGGCGATGAGGGGTGCAATAAGGAGGACGAGGAACAGGATAAGCATGGCAAAGTACAGAATAGCGAAACGGACCACACGTCGCTTGCGAAGCTTGGACTGCTTGAGCGAGTAGATTGGAGGGCGAATTTGCCGACTAGAGTTAACCGTTAGAGATCAGGAAATCACATCCCAGTTGATGAGGAATCTTACCTTGGGCGGAGCCAAAAGAGAATGACTGAGTGAAACTTGTCAATGTAAGGAACACAAAGAGCTGGCAGCATAATGAACAAGAGGAGATGACCAATGACGAAGTCTGCTGAGAAATAGCCCAACTCCGTGATCTTGCAGAGGAACTCTCGGCCTGGCTGAGAGAGAGAGTGCCAACCCATGTTGTACCACTTTCCAGTCCACCATGCGATATTCGACTGATCATGCTTGAACTCTCGGGTTAGAGCGAGTGCGATGATAAGCTTGTAAACAAAACGTTGAATAGCAGCCATAGCGATCATGCCCATAACGCACCGGGGCCAAGACCAGTGTTCGAGGAAGAACATGACTTCAAAAATGACAAGCAAGATGATCACGGCGATCGCGTGGGCAATAGCCGCCAACACAGCTCCGAACTTCTTGCAGCACATGCTCAGAATGGGGCCCATGCAGCATGCCATACCAAAGAAAACAGCAGCAACACCGGCATTGATTCCAATAGGTCCAAATGCTACAATGGCAATGCGCAAAATAGCATCGTGAGGATCATTGCCCCCATCCACATCAGCGCTCACACCAGTCCGAGAATTGATGTAGAGGTATGGAACGAGGGTGACAATAACAAGGACCAGAGGAGCGACGATTTCGCTGAAAAAAATGTTGGTAATACGTGCTCTGGGAACGTCACCTGATCCTTTCTCCGATGGCACACCAAGAAGCTTGCGCTTGTAACCAGTGATCCGAGTACGCGACAAACGGCAGAAGCCAATCCATGAGGATGCGTGTGAGCGAGAGTTACCGCGCGAAAGCCATCGGATGTAGTCACGGTAATCGATGAAGAAGTCGTTCCAGGCAAATTGGTGAGGGTTGAAAAGGAATGGAGAGATGCAAAGGGCGAGAAGAGAGACCCAGAACCAAATGAGAGACGCAGTCCATGTGGTCGAAGTTGAGAAGAGCAGCATGATCAACAAACGGAAACCGGTGTAAATTGATGGACCCGCAAACCGAGAGTACAGAACGCCGAACGGGATACGGGCAGTTGCGAAACCACGACCGGTAGCGATGTAGCGCGCTCCACCGAAAGACAAGTTCTGGTGCACAGCATTGGAATAGATCTGACAAACGAACACCTCGAACATGAAGGAGAAAGATCCGAAATGCTTGGCCAGACGTGTTGCCATACGCCAGAGTCCCCTTTCAGTCAATTCTTGAACTGCCAAAGGAACAAACGAGATGAAGAAAACGATGAAAATCGAAATAACACAGCGGTTGACCCAGTTGATGATAGGAGTGAGAGGCGCACAGAACGTTGGCATAAGGGGATCGGTAATGGGCAGGTCGGAGTTGTAGTTGCAATTGATGGTTTCGTGCTTCAAGGCCCCCAGGTTAATCAGAACAATCATGAACATTTGCACAGACAACATGATAAACATGTTGTTGATGTGGAAGCCAGGGTGAGCATAGTAAAAGGACAGAAATCGGTCGAGTGGCAGTTGGGTACCCAAGTAGTAGTACTCTCTTGATAGCATTTGTTCACCCATACCAGTGCCAATCTTAGTGGTAAAATTAAGAATAGAACCAAAACCAAGATCACGACCCTTGCCACACTGGAAGTACTCGCAGTGCTTGATGCGGCCACCACGAACCATGGCATTCATACCAGCGTAAATATCCTCGTTAAGGTGTAGACCCTTTTGAGCCTTGGAGATACCACCTCTGGTAGTCATGAAGATACCATTCAAGAAATCAGGATGACCATAATGGAGCTTTCCACCAATCTGAGCAAGAGTACGTGCAAACAAGGTACCGAATGTCTGTTCTTTACCAGCCGCAACGTCACCAAGTACACCAATGTTCTCGGAGAAAATGTATTCACGGGCACCAAGGATAGCGACAGGAGCTTCAGAGGAAGAGGCAACACCAGGAGTATAAGGCGAGACATTGTCGGTGGTCAATTCCTCAAACTCAGCAAGGACGCTTCGAATCTTCAAGCACTCTTCAAGGTAATTGTCTTGGTTGGCATCAATGACCTGAATGTATTCACCGCGGTAGAAAATGATCGAGTGGTTTTGGTTGTCAGACTTGCCGTCACCAAGGATCGGGTTTCCGGAGAGCTGGATCCTGAATTTGGGCTTCCGCATGCCATTCTCGAGCAGCTCACAGTGTCCATCAATCAAAGCAGAGTAGAGACGTGGCTCTTCACCCTCGTTGGCCGGAGGCTCCTCATCGAGATAGGCAATCTGCAGGTCGGGGTAGGCTCGGAGAAGGAATTCTGTGTTCTCACGTTCTTCTTTGGTAAACTTGGCATACCGCTGCATCGAAACACAGATCTTGAACTTGCGACGGGCCATCCTCTCAAGCTCATGTTCCAGCTTCTCAGAGTTACCACCGAACATCTGAACGACTTCAGGGTTTTCAACACGGTAAAGGAGCTTAATAGCTCTGCTGTAGTTCATCATCCCGGATACAGTTCTGTAAAGAGTTTGCGAACGCAGCGAGGACCAGATACGGGTGCGAAGCGTATACTCTGGAGCAGCCGACTTGAAACCGATACAGTAGAATGGCAAATCATCAATCTTGCTCTTGGCGGCGTCCTTCTCGTTCTTTTCGTAATCTCCATTGAACTGAGAGGTCTCGTCCGCCAAAATCTTTGTGTCCTTAACGAAACAATCCCACTCGTGGGGATGAAGCTGCTTCAGGTACTCCAGGAGAGTCACACGGGAGTAAGGCTCATCCTCACGAATGATCTCACGAAGAGAGAGAAGGATCTTTTCGCTGTAATGAGGAATCAAGACGGTGAAGGTAGGCATGTTGTCAACAGGCAGCGGCTCAGGCATCGGGGTGGACAGTGACTGGGCAAAGAACGAGATACGACGCTCCGCTTCGCTACCACGTGGGAAAAATTCAGTCTTGAAGGACTGGTCTTCCTGGGAAACGAAGAAGGTGGGTGCTCGAAGGGTTCGCTTGCCTTCTTGCTCAGACGGCACTTGATGATAGAGGAGCTTCTGGACGTGGTCGATGGCGAGAAGGTGCTCCCTGTACATGGAGATAATGATTGCGTTCCAAACCTGTGAGATTAAAACCTTTGGCTTGTACTTGATCTCCATATCTGTGGTCGCAAGGACTTTCGAGTAGATACGTTTCGGCAGACGCGAGAAGATGTTTCGCCAGGGAGACCAGATGGAGACACCAAGGTAGAACGATCTAGCGACCGAGAAAATGGTGTTGCAAATAATGTACCAGAGATAACTGTCGAGGAAGAAGAGCGTCAGATCCATAAAGAACATTAGTCCGAGAAGAATCTGAGGCTGGTAGTAGCAGATCTTGTCTCCAATATACTTGACACCCGCGCATTGGTGAACGTGGTATGGTGATAGGTACCGAATGGGATCTTTGATGGACAAGGTCAAGAAGAAATATGACTCGGCTAGTTTCGCACCAAAGACGCAGACCCAAAGACCATATGACATCCACATATCATTTCCTTTCAGCCTTGGGAAACTGGCAGTGAATGTCTGACTTGCAACGTACTGGCGGCCGTGTTTCTTCAGGTAACTGCCAAACAAGCCACCAAGGGGCATGATGGAGAAGAAGAAGAACGTGGCGAGGGCGATGAAGAAATGGACGATACCGATGATAAGAGGAACCTTGCCAGGAAGCGAAGGTGAAAATCCGAAGACAACGACACCAGGGGCCAGGTTGAGGACGAAAACCAAGATGAGAAAGAGCAGGCGTTTGGTAAGATGCTGAGCACCCGCCCAACGTCGAGGAACATACATCCATTCAAAGATAGTCGCCATGATCTGGATGAATGAGACCAAAGCTCCACCAAAACCAACAGCAGACCAGTAGTAAGCTCCTGGTGGTTTGTTGTTGAGCTGCTGTCTGTAGTTCTTGGTGTAAATGGTAGGGGCATTATATGCGGTGAAAAACCAGAAAGCACCAAGATGGATGACCCAGATACGGTTGAAGTTTGTAACCAGGTGAAACCAGGAACGTGTTTCCTTGTAAGTCTTGAAGAAGACCTTCTTCCAGTTCACCTCCTTGAGCTTGGTCCACCTTTCCGCAGTGGGAATGTCAACGAGGCGAGTCTTGTCCTCCAACACGATGCGCTCAATTCCCTCTGGGTACCAGAAGAGCTGGTTCATGTCATCATATCCAATGATCTGGTTATGATCACGTTCACGGCGAACATACTTGCCATCCAAAATCTCATAACCTTGGTCACGGCAGTACTGATATAGGGGAGTGATGATCTCGTTCAGATATGTGAACTCTTCAACAGGCTCCACCCTGTTCTGGCACTCGGGAGAGTTGTAGTAGTCGTCGGCACATTTGAAGATAAAGCAAAGAGCCTCGGGCAAGAACCGGACTTGGTTGGCCTCGCCCCAACAGAGTAGGTACAATGCCAATTGGCGCACCCTTTCATGCTGAGACATACGGTTCATCCGTGTCTTCCACCTGTATTCAGCGGCCTCTAGGCTGTTGTCACCTTCTAAGGCCTCGAGCGTTCCTTCGACGTCCTCCGGATTTTCTTGCGCCTTCTTCTTCGCAGCCTTACGAGCTTTTCTTGTTTTGCGGTCTGCTTTACCCAATTTCATGTTGGCAAATCCGACCGCATCATCGAGATCTAAATGAGCGGCAAAGTACCAACGGCGGTAGTTGGCGTTGTCACCACCAATGTAGTCCGCATGAAGGGAGAGAAGCGCTTGGTTAGGAGTCATGCGGGAGGCACGGGAGTCCAACTGCGTCATAAGATGGTCGTACATGTTGCGCATGCTGTCCCTTTGGAAACCAAATTTGTTGACGAGGTCAATGAAAATGTCTTCGATCTCTTCTTTAGAAACCGGAACCTGGCCATCGGAAGCCCAGGCAGGGTATGGCTCTCGAGATCGCTGGCCTGCAGGCAGGCCGTTTCCATAATCCATTCCATACACCGGTGTTGACGCTCCAGAAGACCGGTTACCACCGTACGACACCTGTGAAGAAGGGGGACGGTAACCGTAGCCTCCTTGTCCGTACTGGCTATCAGTGTAACTGTTGTACCGTTCATCTCCGCGCCCATAGTAGTCCATGTCGGCGGCACGGGCTGTTTCAGACCTCATAGTGAAATCACTGAATGTCTCCGACTCTTCCTCGGAGTCACGGCCATGTCGTCCTCTGCCTTGACCTCCCTGGGCGTAGTACTGATCGCCATAGTAGTCATCGTGATGGCCCGCATCGTAGTATCCATCATTCTGGTAGCCATTGTGATCTCCGTAACCACTAAAAAAATCAGCAAGAATACGAGACATGTACATATGCAGAGGGGAATTTACCCTCTGTCGTAGTAGCCATCCCCATAGTCTTGGTTATCATAGTAACCAGCTTGAGCATGGTGGTCATCTTGATAGTAAGCATCGCCATGACCCTGATGGTCATAGCCATCATCGTATTGGCCGTGCTGATAGCCCGAACCTTGTGGATAGCCCGACATTATGACAAGCGACAATCACCGAGGTTCTCTTGTTGCTGTTAGTCCCGACCAGAAAAGAAAGAGAGCACCCAAGGCAACCAAACTCACAGAAACAAAGGCCCATTAAATATTAGTCCGATCAAGCTTCAGTAATTATAGCATCGACAGAACAAATCAGCGGTTGTGGACGAGCGAATCTAAAGATAATGCACCAGGCGCGTCGTGAATACAGTCGGAGTTGGCGATCGCTCGAAGGCACCGGACCTGTCCGTCAACCTTGTAGTAGTATCAAGCCCAATCGAAAAGCGAAGATTCGTGAAGATTTTCTTTGTCCTCTTCTGCTCGAAGAGGTTCTCGATCGATTCTGGAAAGCTGTCAAACGAATGATGATGGAAGATAACGAGAGGAAACTCGTTTGACCCAACAGGAAGGAGAACCGCAGTCTCGCCTCCTCTTCTTTCCCCGAACAACAGGCACAAGGAAGGAAGGGGAGAACGGTCCGTGGTCGATAAGCTTCCGAGTGCAAACGATAAAAAAGAGCGGACTGGGACTCAAAAAGCAACTGAAGAAAAAAAAGTGAAGCCTCGAAAAGAAAGAAAGGGAACCAAGAGAAGGACGAAGGGAGGGAAGCAGACAAGTTAGCTGGACGGCCAGCGAGCGTGGAAAGGGAATTGATTGTCCAACAGGAAAATCAGACTGGCTGGCCTGCCGGGAGGGGGTCTGTCGCTATTTTGGGCGCTGGATCTGCGAATTTACCGTCATGGTACGCAACACTGGCCGCTTTCTGTGGCTTATGTGTCTTGAACTGTATCTCTTCGTACTGGCAATACCAGGCTGCAGATTCCGCGTAATTTAGTGCTGAACGCAGCTGGTAGTATTCCGAATAGAATTCTACTTGTTTTACGCCCGTTATCAGGTTGACATAGGGTCAAGGTCAATGAAGATCAAGGTAGGTGCTCAAAACTTAAGCTTCCCTTGGTGGCTACAGCTCGGTGTCCTCATTCATGAAGTTTCTAAAAGGAAGTTATCTGCTCCTACCGCAATGTAGGAGCAACAGATCAGCTCGCGCGCTGAAATGTGATACCCGTGGAGGCGTCTGAGCCCTCAAGGAACATCGGCGTCGACTTTTCAGGCTGCTACAACAGAATGTACGGAGTATCGCTGTGGGTTGGTTTACCAACAAATAACCTGAAGCGCGAGACCGAATCCATGGAAGTCACCGGGCGCCCCTGAACCAGACCCGCTACTGATCATCTCAGCCAATGAACAAAAAGTCGCACCATAAGCCGTTTGATGGAGCGTAACAGGCGTTACTAGCATGTTACCAGCGCTGTCTAGAACTGGTATGCAGGGGCTCTTTATCATTCCTCACAATATAATTGCCATACAACAGCATTCAACAGACAATCCATCCTGAGGCTGAGGATACAAATAGCAGTGGCCGCGAGAACTCGGATTTTAGGGGTCGGACAAGGCTATTTATTCCCCCTGACGACACTTAGCGGTCAGCCACATTTATACCTACAGTAGCTACCGGCTCATGCAGCTGACCCTCTGTCGCTACTGCCACTCTTTCTGGCAGTATAGCACCACCTTTACTGAGTGCTTATACTCGAAGTGGAATACTGGACGTTTGAAGCTCAGTCCTCAGTCTCCTAAGTTGATCTAGCGTCGAAGCTCAAAGATATTGGATCTATTGAGGTCGGCTTTGCGCCTGATATTGCCTTCTTCCCCATCAGAGGCGAAGACCTGTATTTAGAATACCTTGACTCGGTATGCAACCGACTACTTCTATTTAGAAGAGACGATCCTTCATCTAATGTCGGTCATAGCAGTCAGACCCTGACTAATCATCGTGCTATTCAACCACATCCGCCCTCGCCATCCACGCTATTCACCTGCCATTGTACGTGTAATCGGGAACTATGATAAAGCTGAAATTAGAATAAACCAGGCGTATTTTAACAAAAGCCAATAAATGCAGCCCTCCACCTTGATTCCATGATCTCATCACTACTGTGGCACAAATCAGGAGCGTTGCATGAAATTAAGCAACCCCACCGTTGCCGCCACCGGCTTTAGCCTCGGATGGATCATAAAGAGTGGCTTCAACCTCAAAGTTTACGTGTGATCGGCCATGCCAGTAAGATACTGTAGAAGTACAGAAAGCTCAACCTTCCCGCAAACGAGAGCAAGCCACGCTGCCCCCAGAAAAAAAAAAGGAAAGGAAAGAACGGTTGGATTGGCAGTCCGCATCAGTCACAGAAGGGTATTTGTCAAGAGCTACAGCTGGCTGCTATTGCTTTTTCTTATCCCCTGAACCCGAGTTGTGGTCCGAGTTTTGGGAGGTCTTGAGCCCCGCACCTTGGAACTGCCTGGATGGATTTCAGATGACTGCCTCATTTTGATAGGACTCGAGTCTTGAGAGTGCGTCAGAACCCAACCCCCCAAACACTGCCAGCCTGCCACTGCCGACGTGCATAAGCAGTGGAAATAGGTAAACAGGTAGACCATACATTGTTCTACTTCGGAATATGTCGAAATTAATGTCTACTTTGGGAGAAGTCGTGAACGTCCCTGTCAGTCGGTCGGCTGTCTAGCTTCCAGCATCTAGATCTTGATCTTGATCTCCATAATTGGTACATAGCCCCGTTCCTTGGTCTTTAAATCCGCTTGTTTTGCAGCGGATCCGTTGATGGCGTAGGCTCCCACGTCAATCCCGGCCAGACCAAGACCACTAGTATATTGCGTATCACCGTATTGTTCACAGACCGCAACCGTACACGGTACTGTGTATTATTCAGGTGCTCGGCCAGATTCTCGGTGGCGGGTATCGCCCGAGTCTACCTAGGGATGCCGACATTCTTCCGTCAGACAGACGCTACCGGACAGCCATCGTCAGGAACTTGTCCCTTGAGTTCTCAGAGATGCGCTAAGACACAACAACTGTCACTCAGGTCCTGAGGGAGAACCGGCACCGCGCGTACTGAATACAAAGGGAACTGGCAATGGAACTTGCAAATACGCTTTCCGGAGTAATCCGGCATGTAAGCAAAAGGCAAAAGCAGTGAAATTGAAGTGGTAATGATCAGTTGAATTGGGGGCTTATTGGCGGATCAGGGCAGTTCATTGTTTCATATGCAGACCTTGGACCAGTCCCGAAACGTGGGTGGCGCGCTGGTGGCGTGTACGTACATAACTGCCGGTGGTCGCGATTCCATGGCCGGCTGGAAAGGGGCTGCGAACAGTACTGTGTAAACATCCCATGATGCTGACCAATAATGGTATCAGGACGTATTTTCAAGTCGCCCTGAAGATAGGCGCCGGTCCAAGGTTCAAATTTAGTCGCGTTGAGAATACTCCGAGTACAACTGAACCATCCATGCGTCCAGCGGTGGTATCACGTGCTTAATTCATGCATAATATGAACTTATGCTGTGGATAAATTTAAAAAGTCGGCAAGGTCCATGTTGAATGACCTCTAAAATCCATGGTTATCATATGTCACAGGAGTCCTGGTTATCGTCTTCACATCATGGATGTCTTTGAACAGTGTGAGCGAGCGAAGACCAGCTGAGCATGGAATGATATGGAATGATTCCCCAGACAAGCTCGTCCCGAGTGGCTTTCCTTGCCGGTCCGGCTGACCAACGCCATTACCGCCGTCCAAGCCATTCCCTTAACTATGGTCTCACAGCCACGGCCATATTGCCACAGGGCCTAACCCTGAAGGCACAGACATGATTATGTTGTCTCACCAGGAACAAAGGTGGAGAGCCAACTTCTGAGTGGAGCACTTGGAGTTGTTTCAAGTAGATCCCTTACCCTGAGTCTGGAGTTAGGGACTGCTACATCAGGGCCACAATTGTATACCCTGGAGTAGGTACTGAGAGCAGTCCGCAAGAGCAATCCGCAAGAGCATCGAATGTCTAGGGACTCCCGTCTAGCAACGCGAAGCTTTTCTCTAGTCCAAAGACAAGGAGCGCATCTGACCGGGCATTGATTGCCATCGAGCCTGAGACACGAAGCTGAACCGACAGGTTATCTTGCATCGCAATTCAGCGTAAATTCGCATTCCCTGCCATCTTAAACCATCTTGAACAATTGAATAATTTCCCTCTTACAGACAGTCTAGGCCTTACTGTCCAATATGTCTATCGACGTCTAGAGTCGGCTCTGAACACGAGATCCTGACGGCAATCCCAGTCCCGAGACCGCGATGAATTGACTATCCCAATGACCTATTTATATACACCATCGAGGAGAAAACAAGCTTTGCTTGGACCCTTCTCCCCTGAATCTCGAAGCCCGTGGGACCAGCTTGCGCGTTGTTGTGCCTCTTGATATCAGCGCATCCCGTCGTGGGGAAGTCTCACCGTGGTTTGCCAAATGATAACCCCCAGAGATGCACATCACCGAAAATCCCCTGCGATCAACCTCTCGAGATTCCACTACAAGCCTACAAGCACGCAAGAGTGGACATGGCTCACAGTGATCTAGCGAATTCGCCGTCGAATGGAGTGGCCTCTTGAGGCTTCCCTTGTAGCCTGGGATCCTCCATCCATGAAGTATGAATTCCCTCTCTACCCTAACTCCCAGCTCCGACTTCTCTTTTCTCGCCATTCTCGCCATTTGCTCAAGAATCAACATTCATTCTTTTTCTCGCTTGCTTGTTCTATCTGAGTTTTAGTGCTATTACACCTATTCACTCACTTCCGTTTACTGTCCTTCGCACCTTCCATTCCTTTGTTAGTAAAGCTGGTCTTGCGCGCCACTCTTTTCATCAGTTACAGGCGTACCACAACGAGTTCTGACCCTACGGTCGCATCTATACTTGAGCCTTGCATGCCCAACAGCGTCTCAACATGAAGTTCTCCAGCATCCTAGCGGGCGCTGCCTTTTTCGCCAGCAGCGTTGTCGCCGCTGACCTGGACCCTATCGTTATCAAGGTGCGAGACGACAAAATGCCACGACATAATAAGCTGGGATGAGGCAGTGTCTGACCTTGTGCAGGGTTCTAAATTTTTCTACAGGAGCAATGACACCCAATTGTAGGACCAGCTTTCAATGAGTATCGATGGAGACCTGTACTGACCTGACGGGCAGCTATATCCGCGGTGTCGCCTACCAACGTGAGCCCTCCTAATTTGACGTTGATGCTGTAACCGAGCTTCTATGACTGACCAATACAGAGGAATACTCCGGTCCAAAATCCGATACAAACAACTACAAAGACCCCCTGGCCGACGTGGACGCTTGCAAGCGTGACGTCCCTTACCTCCAGAAGCTCAATGTTAACACTATCCGTGTCTACGCAATCGACCCTAAGGCGGACCACAAGGAGTGCATGAGCCTCCTTAGCGATGCTGGAATCTATGTCATTGCGGACTTGTCTTCTCCTTCGGAGTCTATTATCCGTAACGACCCCAAGTGGGACTTCGATCTATACCAGCGTTACGCATCTGTTGTGGATGAATTGTCCCAGTACAGCAACGTTATTGGTTTCTTTGCAGGCAACGAAGTGTCTAACAACCCCGAGACAACTGATGCCAGTGCCTTTGTCAAGGCCGCTGTGCGTGACATGAAACGATATATCAAGGCCAAGAACTACCGCGCGATGGGTGTTGGGTATGCTACCAATGACGACTCATCTATACGCGTGGATATGGCCAACTACTTCAACTGCGGTGAAGAGGAGGACAGCATTGACTTTTGGGGTTACAACGTTTACTCGTGGTGTGGCGACTCCAACTACGAGAAGTCTGGCTATAAGGCCCGTACCGAGGAGTTCAAGGACTACTCCATTCCTGTCTTCTTCGCCGAATATGGTTGCAATGCAGTCACTCCGCGCAAGTTCACTGAAGTCGAGACACTCTATGGCGACAAGATGGCCGAAGTCTGGTCCGGCGGTATCGTCTACATGTACTTCCAGGAGGAGAACAACTACGGTACGTTCCCCTGGCCACACCTGCACTCACCACCTAACAGCACCTAGGTCTGGTCTCTATCGACAACGGTAACGCCAAGACGCTTGAGGACTACAGCTACCTCTCCAAGCAACTTGCCTCTGCAACACCCTCCGGCACCAAGAAGGCCGACTACAACCCCACAAACACCGCGCTTGAGTCTTGCCCAACCACCGGGAAGAACTGGCTCGCCGCTGCCTCTCCTCTCCCTCCTTCACCTAACTCAGATCTCTGCAACTGCATGGAAAAGAGCCTCACTTGTGTCGCCAAGTCCGACATCTCTGGCAGGAAGCTCTCTTCCACCTTCAGCACAGTCTGCGGTTACGAGGGCGGCAAGTTCTGCGAAGGCGTTTCGGGCAATGCCACCACGGGCAAATATGGCGCTTATAGTGTCTGCACTCCCGAGCAGCAGCTTTCTTTTGCCATGAACCAATACTACGAAGCCCAGGCCGAACAGGGTAACGGACAGGATGCGTGTGACTTCGATGGTGCGGCCACGAGCCAAAGCACCAGTGAGCCGACAGCTGCTTGCTCTTCCTTACTGAGTGAGGCTGGGTCTGACGGAACGGGCTCTGTCAAAGCTTCGCCTACGGCTGCCAGCGGTGGTTCCGGCGGCAGTGGTGGGGGTGCTGGTGCCGACACCTCTGATGGAGCTGCATTCGCTCTGTCCCCTGGAAGTGTCCATGTTGGTGTCTTCCAGATTGGCGCCTACGTTGCCACTGCCATAATTGCCGGTGCTGCTATGATCCTGTTGTAGATTGACTATTATTGATCTACCATACTTACACATTACACTGCATCGCAACACTGTTGCGGCTGTAATGTGGGGTGTACAGTATTTGTATCTTATGTGCCCACCAATCGGTATCATGTTTTTCGCGTGGCTGTTTGATAGATAACCCGAGCAACTAGTATTGTATAATTCTGCTTCTGCTCATGAAACATTCTTTGCTTGTCACATTACTATCTTGTAATGGATTTTGAATCGGGGTTCTGCGGTTACCAGTACTAGCCAGCTTTAATCGTATACGACTTCAGGTAATGGACCCTTATTTGATATCATTGCATAGAGTACGTTGTGCGTTATATCGATAATTAGGTCTTAGAAATTTCACATGCTTCCATTATATATAATTGCACAAACTTGACATGTAATCAGAATCGAAGTTAGCCACATAAATAAACCAATAATAATAATAATAATAATAATATTAATAAAATATCAAATAAACCTGCAAAGAGTCCTGATACTATATTGTAGTCTGAGAGTTCAAAGTATAACATAGCACGTACCAGAAGGTAATTCGAATGGAGTAGCCGGCACAGAATGGCCGACCTGGTGCACCACACGAGCAGCAAGTCCACCATCAACATGCAGCAAAATGTATTCTCACGAGGTTTGCTCAACCTAACATTTACTATAAGTGGTTACTGACTTGCTGGCTAGCCATTGCATGAGTGGATGGTGGTTATCTGCCGATGCAGCGCCGTCGTTGTCTTCTCTGTTGCCGTGCCAACCGTGGTCTCCGTGGAGAGCCATCACCTCCCATGGCGACGAATCTTCTCGAGTGGACTGTTCCTGCATTGCATCTGTGATAAAATCGGTAGTTGGCTCGAAGGATAAGTTAAGAGGCTGGTACTTCAGATCGAGAAGGGGCAATCTGCCGGAAGCCACCATGGCGCGCCTCAACACCAGGGGCCAGAAGAGACAGGAGGACTCGGCGAGGACGAGACCGCAGCGTCTGACAGAGCGATATGTTTCTCCCCCGCCATCAACAATCAAGGAGCGCTGTGGGGAGCCGCAAATATCGCGGACAATGACAATGCCTGGGAGAACATTATTCGATGAAGAGCCGGCAGAAAAGCCTCGATTGGTGCGAAGCAAGTCAACAAGGACGAGGGCAAAGACGCTCTCCGAGCAGAATTTCGATATATTTGCCGACAGCGATGGGACGACTGAGCGGGATACGCCTAAAGCGAAAAAGGCGACACCTCTAAAGCTGGCACGCACCAATTCCATGATCTTACCTGTACCACAGCAACCTCGGGCGAGAACGAGCCGGAAATCAGAACTATACAACTATGACAAGGAGAATGATCCGCTGGAGGAGGAGCTGGATCCGGAACCTACTTTACTTTCTAGAAACCCGTCTGATGCGTCTTCGACACGACGGTCACCCACGAGGAATCGAACCGCGCGGCAATTTACGACGTACCGACAATCGCAACAGGAATCAGAAGATGAGGATGAGAATGATGACAGCTTCAATTCGCTCGATGACTTCATTGTTAGCGACAATGACGAGCCGAGCTATCATGAGACATCAGAAGATGAATCTGAGGAAGAGGAAGAGGAACACAAGGCGTCTCCACCAACACAAAGGAGAAGGCTATTCCGGGGAAGGCGACCAAACCCTACACTGGAACTAGAGAATGCTTTGCGAGAGTCTTCACGACGGCCAGACCTTCGTCTTGAGCCGTCTGTACCGGCTGCGATTGCGGTACCGTCCTCGAAACCGAACAGTGTCTCAAGGAAACTATTCCAGAAAGAAGCCGACGTCTCTGAGATAATGGATCGTTTGAATCTGGGGGACGGCGATCCGTCCTCACAGCTTCAAAATGACCTGTTAGGGTAAGCCCCTCCCGGCGTCAAAACCATTGTGCTTGCGGTCCTAACTCTAGGCAGGTCTGTAGCGGTCTTGGAATCGCCATCTTCCCCACGGTCTAGAGACTCCCCCTTCCAGACACCGCCCTCCAGCCCTTCAAGGAGTCTCCTGCGCTCTCCCAGAAAGGACAAGGTTCAAATACCGCCTACACCATACCGTGAGAGCTCAGACGCTTTTTGGAGCCTGGAAATCACTAACAACTGGATCGACGAACACTCTCCACGGAAGGTAAATTTACTATTGCAGGAGTTTGATGACTCTGATTGCGACTCGCGAGCCAAGCCGAAAATATCAGGGGCTAAGCAACCGGTAAAAACCCCGAGCAAGACGGCTCTGAAGAAAGCGGAGGCGGAGGCAAAAAGGGCTGCATTGGCACGCAAGAAGTCGTTTGATAACAAAAAAGCAGCGCTTGCAGAGGATTTCCTCAAGGTGCTCGACGATGCCGTTTCCGGGGGCGAGGTTCAAAAACGCTCTGCAGAGACCGGTGGTGTTCGCATCGTGTGGAGTAAGACGCTTCAGACCACGGCCGGACGTGCAAACTGGAAACGAGATAGGTCCGTGATTGATAGTCGGTCGATGTCCCCGGCCGATAGCTCCGGCTCATCAGGCAGTGAGACGCCATCAGTGACTTTAAAGCACTATGCCACCATCGAACTGGCAGAAAGAATTATTGACGATGAGAACAGACTGATCAACACCTTGGCCCATGAGTACTGCCATCTTGCCAACTACATCATCTCGAATATCCGCAACCAACCCCACGGCGCTAGCTTCCAGGCATGGGGAAGAAAGTGCAAGGAGGCACTCAAAGACCACCCCGTTTATGGTGGTCGAATCGAGGTGACTACAAAACACAACTATAAGATCGACTACAAATACGTCTGGACCTGTGTGGACTGCTGCCAGAACTACGGACGTCACTCCAAAAGCATCGACCCTGGAAGACATAGATGCGGCATGTGTAAGGGTCTATTGCAGCAGATTAAGCCCAAGCCAAGGAGTGTTTCACCTAGGAAGAAGCCTGCTCCTGTCGCTGCGGTAAGTGACATGACGGCAGGCTTGGAGGTTGTTAATTTGGATCCGTGAGGTACGGCATAGCGAGCGCTTCTGGACATGGGCTCACCTGATATGGTGTTGTTTATTAAGAATTTTATTGGAGTTCATTGAGTTCTTGGCACTCTTTAGCGGGGTTGGGGCTTTTCTATTCCTGTCTCTTGTTCGGTGTTTTTCTATCTTCGGTGCTTGAACGATTTATCAGATGTCGCCAAGAGATGTAAATATCTTCTTGATATAATAGCATACCGGATCTACAATAGTCATATTGATCCATTAGTTGTATTCACGGGAAAACCAACGCAAAAGAGAGTACACTGGCCCTAATGTAGACTGTATACATTATTTCAGGATGGCTAACAGCTAGATGTATGCTGACAGGAGGAATTATATGTAAGATATACTAGTCATTAAGATATTATGCCTTGATAAAATCCGCTCATTTAGATATACTAGTGTAGCGAGACCTTCTGCACGGCCTCCTCAACACTGATAAGCTGATGCCCATTCGCACCTGATTCAGGTTCTGCAATCTGTTCATTTTCTCTTCCCACAGTCCCAGCCGCCGCCGCTGCAGCTGCAGCATCGGTTGCAGCAAACCCAGGAGCAGGAGCAGACGAATTCTCATGAGAATACTGATATTGACAATCTGGCTGCAAGAACGTCGTAGCAACACTGTTAGTTCCACTGCCGTTGTTCGCACAGCTGCTAGTACTATTCACGCCTTGGCCGTGGCTGGACAGCGACGTATCAGACGCATCCGTGAATGTATGTTTGCGGCCCGAACGGCGTGTCCGTGGTGGTTCTGGCTTTTGAGCTTGCTTGTGGCTCTGGGTTTGACCCTGACTTGGAAGCTGGGTTTGAATGCTGGTGGTAGTGGGGGTGATGCTACCTTGTTGTGATGGAAGACGCGAAGGGCTTAAGCTTGCAACAGGTGTGCAGTGGCTAGAGGAGAAGTGGAGGTGATGGTGGGTTGCGGAGCGGCGAGGAGGCGGGACCGCCGGAGGCGGATTAGAGGCTGAGCGGCGGGTTATTTTGGTAGTTGTTGTGGGGGGTTGTTGATGGTGAATTGGAGGGACTGGCAGGACGTGAGTATGACTATGAACCGTGGAGGATGAGTCTCGCCGTTCGATGCCAGGGCTAAATTGATCAGGGGTGGTGACGATAGGTGTTGCGGGTAAAGGGCTAGGACTGCTGGTGTTTCCCCTTTCCTCTGAAATGCCTGTCTTGGAGACAAGGGAGACGGTTTCGTCTACTGTTGCCCTTCGACCGCGCGAGCGTCTTGACTTCGGGGGTAGCGGTTTTACTTTCTGCTTGGTGGGGCTTGCTTGGCTTGCTTGTGTTCTGGGTAGAGGCCCGTCGTGGCGGCTTGGTGTGATCACTCCTGGCTTTTCGCGCTGCGACGCGATTTCGTCCACGCTGAGGGAAGACGATGAGGCAGGAGTGAGGTGCATCCCAAGCCGCTCGATTTGGTTATGCTTGCGGGGCGTCTCGTCTGCAGATGTTGAACAGTCTCGGTCGTCGCCTGGATGTGATGATAAGTCTTCAAGTGAGCTTTCCTGTGTACTGTTTGAGCCGATTGATTGGGACGATTCTAATGACGTCCCTATGTCGGCATCCGACAGGAGAGCGCCGTCAATCGAAGGGAAAGACAGAATTGAGCTATCCTCCCTTTGTGAGGGCCGGCTCAGCTTGTGCGGTTCAGGTTCATCGCGCAGCCAGTCAACGGCAGCGCACCGAAGGACTAGTCTTCGAGTTGTTTCGTCGACTTCATCAAAGTGCATGATCTTTTCACAGTCGGCAGCAGTGTCACCAGTCAGCTGACCTCGGACAAGCAGGGAAAGCATACGTTTGAGCTCATCGCGCTTGTAGTGCGGCGGTAATCTTAATTGCGTATGAGCGATCAGCGGATAGAGAACCCTGAGATAAGTATGTCGCAGAGCCGAAGCTTCCTCCGGAAGGTCAAGAAGGTTCCGTATGAGGATATCAACCAAGACATGGAGGTCATTGGTGAAAAAATACTCATAGGTGCTCGGTGTTGTGAAGATAAGATATAGGAGTTTTAGAGTGAGGAGCTGCAACGAAGTCTCAGCTAGCCAAATGTCAGCGCATTGTATGAACGAGACGGCGGAACGAGCGAGATACCTTCTCTGTTGATTAGTAGGATGATATTTTCTCCGAAAGTTTTATACGAATTCCCGTGCATGGAAAGGACTTTAATGACCTTGTTGGTCAACGGGGTCGATGGCGATTGCCCCCCAACAGGGTTATGGGCTGATATCATGAACTGCTCGTTGAGGACCAACTGTCCCCAAATTCAGCAAGTGACCTGAAGAGATGCGGCGAGGAGAAACGTACCAGTACGCGAATAACAGGATAGTGATATGGGTCATTGGCGTCATACGACACATGTTCAATGATATCGAACAGACCCCGTACAAAATCGTCGTCAACAAGAACTGATCATGAGCATATCAGCAATCCCAGCAGGGCAGCCATTTGAATGCTAGAAAACTCACTGAGGTCTTCAATTTTGATTTTCTGGATCCGTGACAACTCATACAAAAGGTCCATCAAAAGCCGGTGTAAATTCGCCGCGCTTTCATCATTCATGCGTAACGATTGCGCTTGAAGCAACTCGAGCAACCGCGGAAACGCACCCTCCTCATTCATCATATAGAGTGAAATCTCATGGTGCCGGCCATCAAGGAGGAGGAAAGATGCAATCATATGAAGCGTCACCGGATCATCTTCCTATCTGGGGCATGAACAGCGATTCCTCGAAAACGGTATTAAACAGCAAGCAGTACCTGCAATAAAGCGTATATCATCTGCCGCCGGACATAGTCCTTATGAGCGACAAAGATTGCGGACGAAAGCAGTGTGTGTGAACATGTTGTAACCTCAAACTCGGACTGGAGATATTGCTCTGGAGGGGTGCGAAGTCGATTAGCGCATGCGACGGACCGTAGCATTTGCAAATCTAATGTCGGTTACCTTTATATTTGGTCGTCAAACTTAGATACGCCCGTAACGCATCATCGATTAAGTCTTCCGTAGAGCAAGGGGCGGATACAATCTCTTGGATGCCTGTGCGGATGCGGAACAGGTCAGTTCTCAAGACGGAGACCATAAGCACAGAAAATCCGAGGAACAGAATCATACTGGCCCAGAATTGCTGCTCATTATCCACGGAGACCTCAAGCTCCATTTCCCACAACTCGATCGTTGTCCTCGGGCCTGTTGGGTCTCTGCTTCACTCATCCCGTCTTGCGCCCGTCACACAAGTTGGTCGTGGGCTCCGTTTGGAGGAAGAGACGCAAAAGCGATGATGTCTCCGGCGTGAAGTTTACTAGGTCGAGCAAAAACCTGGGAAAAGAGCAAGTGAGAGAGGGAGAAAAGAGCGGGAGAAGAGACGGAGTGGCAGGTTGCCCGGTTGGCGATGACGACGAGAGCGAGACTAAATAAAGCGGGCTGAAACCCACTTAAGGTTGCTCTAGTGCGGCACCACTCAACGTCCTTTCTATATTTATTTCAGAGCACCAAGGAACAGGGATCTTATCATACAATGCGGTTATATACGTGCTGGAAGCATCTTGTAGTGAGGATCACTTAAGGGCAGAAAAGGTACAAAGAGGTTCGTCTGGCGAGCTCAAACGGCACAGCAGGTTGCAGCGATACTGGCTAAGTGGTATCAATGCTTTACATGAGAGAGGCCATTTATAGATACAGGCTGAAAATCACTTATTTTAGTACTCAGGTCGCTTGAATGGATGAGCTTCGGTGTTCCTAAGAAAAAAAAATTAACATAAAGCAGTGCGACGTAGTCAAGCATCACTTACAAGACATATTCGTCAAGGCTCACCAAGCTCGGATCGCTGAAAAGGAGGTAGAAGTATTTTAGAGTCTCCGCGAGCCAGAATGACTCCATACTGTCCACTGGGCGCGGATTATCGACGGTTACGTCGGAAATGGCTGAGTTCGCCAGCTCCGTCTTCGTGGCTTTGTCGACAGCCTGGAACATCTTCCAGCCCTTCTCGCGCCAGGAAGGATCGCCCGTGAGGCGGAACATAATGAAGACAGACTCGATCGCCTCCGGGCGAAGGAGGTACTGTCGAGCCGAGATCCCTGTCATGCCCGGCGGGAGTCGGTCGTTGAGGATTTTTCCCGTAACGAATTCCTCGTGCGAGAGCGCGCCTGCCCCCGTAGTCGTACCGGTGTGTCGTCCTTCAGTAGTGGCTGATTTCTTTGTTTCATCTTCCTGGGGTGAAGACGATTCGGCCGTTGCGACGACGTGCCAATTCCCCTTTTCAGGGCCGGCGGAACGTTTGTTACGTGATGTTGGTCGCTTGTCGGCATAAGGATCCATGGCCATGTAGTATGCGTCTTCATCCCATTCGCATGGCTCGTCTTTCTTACAAGGGACCAGTTGAAATGCTTCCGGCATGATTCCGGACTTTGTGGCCTCATATGCCCAAACACAGCCGTCCGTCAGCTGACTACCCAGCTTTAGGTCCTTATCAAGCCCGAACAACTTGGAGCCAATGGCAAACATACCGCCGGCGAAACAGGTGAGGTGAGTGCCTTCGTACGCGAAAGTGGTACGGCCGGGAGGTTTTGCATCAAGGCTCTTTGTCATACTAACTGTCGCTAAGAAGCGGACATCGCGATTATTCTTGAGCATTGGCTGATAAACAAGATACTCTCGCACCGTGTCCATAGCCTTCTGATACATGTTGAGGTACTGGTCGTTGTTACCGCCGAGCAACATATACTCTTTCGGTAAATACTCGTACGTAGAGTCACCAAGGGCTCCAAGTCCGAACTTGTCAATGCCTGAGAGCTGGTCGTTGAGGCCTCCGGTGCAATCTTGCTTTGGAGGAGGAGTCCGAGTATAAACTGATACCGGAAGATCCGTTTCAGACGAGTCATCATTGTCATAACGGGCAGGCGCCGCGCCCTGATGAATTTGTCTCGTTTGATACGATCTCGAGCTCGTGGAGTTGATCTCGTCCAAGGACCATCTAACCGACTGCCCAGCTGCAGCAGGCTCACGCGAGACACCGGGAACTCGCCTGCACCCGGATGCGTCCAGGTTGAGAGGCCATAATCCGGGAAGCTTTGTCAAATCCTGATACTTTTCGAGCTCATTTGTGATTCGTGCAATTGCATCGTAGTACTTGTCCTGCTTGGTCAACTGCGCCAGACGGGTGAACTCGAGAGAGAGAGAGCCAAGCTCGGCGAGAACAGCCTTGAAGTCGCCCCGGCGAAGCTCTGAAGCATACTCCGGGCTCCATTTATAAAAGAGGGTTGGCATCCGGTTTGGCGTGTCGAAGGCGCCCATCAAGACATCCGCAAGCTCAACAGACTTTTCCAAAAGTATATCGTATTTGTGTCCCGAAATGTCATAGGCGCCGAGCATCCCCCCTAGGTAGCGAATAGCGGTCTCAAAGACCGGAATCTCTTTCTTGGTGCTGGTGGTGAAATCGATTTTCTTGACGTAGTCGACTGCCATGGAGAATTCCTCCTTGAGATCCATGATCCACAAAGTATCCAAGGCATCGACAAGGGTCGCGCCCCAGCCATTGAACGTGTCCTTGAATCCACCGCGCAGAGGTCTAACCTCATCATGACCCATGGCAGAGATCTTGTAACCGTTCCACGCATGTAAGAACGCCGACTTGATAGTGTCAAGTTGTTGCAGCCGCTGCATTTTGTCCGAGGATGACTCGTCTTTAAACTTGGCTTGCAGTTGGGGGAGTACTTTCGATGGCCCGGTTGGCAGCTTGATCAGAGCTTCCGGACTGACTGGATGCCGTTCGGGCATCGGCTTCCAGTGAGGAATTGGGGCGGAATCCTCTTCATCTTCATGTTTACTTTGGGTCTGCGCACCTGTTTGGGGTCTGACGGCATCAGATTCAGGATCCTGAGATGGTACATTGCTCGGGGTCTCCGGGCGTTCTATTGACGGAGTTGAGCTGTCATCTGAATCTGTGTAAAGTGGTGGCCGTTGGTATTCTTCTGGCTCTACCAACGCAGGTGGAGGAGCCCCGCTGCCGGTCGCGCTATTATCGATTTTGTTTTGGTCTTTGGCGTTCTGGTCGGGGAAAGGGGGGTTGTGGTGGTGATCGACGGGCGGCGGAGGGACCTGCAAGATTGCAGGTTGATCGTAACTACGAGAGCGGCTAAAGTGGAATATGAGGAGGACAAATACGACGGCAAACACCAGGGAGATGCGAGATCGTCGTGCACGAAACATGGCAAGCGAATTCCCTGTATTGGAGGCGTAGGGAGGAGCCTAATAATCAGCAATAGGAGAGGTAGGAGCGTCGTCAAACGCAAGCAACGAGAGTGAAAGCGCCACAGCGCTGAAAAGAAGGAACGTCAAAGGACAGATCACTCGCAGAATGCAGAGAATGATAGTGATGGAAAGGAGGTTGGATTTTTGATTTCATGGCATCTCGAAACTGAAGCGTGTGGTCGCGCGAGGTCGCGTGCGGGTTAACGAGTTGCGATAAAGTGCAGGATGTAGAGGGCTGGAGTTCTGGGGAAATTCAGCCAAAAGATTGATCAATAGACGCAGAGCCAGCTGCAAGGCTTAGAAAGAGAGGAAACGCTCGCGCTCGGGCGTTTTCTTAGTTATTCATCTGTTCGTGCAGGCGATTTCATTTATAGCGGAGCTGCCCAGACCCTTGTGGCTTGACGGAGCGGAGCTAGCTGTAACCATACCAGGTATCAACCTCCGCACAATTCAGTGTCCAAGGGATTCTTCCAGAAGTAAAGTACATTTTATGTCGCTCAGAAGGTACATCGACATAGAGGCTCGCATCTGGTTTAACGCCCAGCGGTTTGGGATGGTTTGTATCTGATTGTCCCCGCGTTCAGGGATATCGATTCCCCAGAATTAAGGGTCTCGACCCTGAATCGTAAAATTACGGCAAGATACGGCCAATCGATGGCCCCTGAACAACGGCCCAAACAATGATGAGAGCGTCCGAGTGCATTCGCTAGATTTTCCGGTCAGCTGCGTGAATGTCCGGACTTCACATCATCAGTGGCAGGTGATCTAAGGCCCGTGTGGGTTGCGCCCTTGCCCTGCGCTATTCGGTTCTATGATCGCCTTACTAGCCCTGTCTTGTGACGTGGATGGCGGACGAAAGCGTTCTATGACCTGTCACTGTTCTATACAATAATTGACAGAAGGTCTCTTAGAGTCCAACAGCCGCACGAGGTCGGTTATCCTTATTTGCTTTCTGGAACTGCTGGATCAGTCCAAGAACCCCTGCGCCCCCTACTACGTCGTCTACATTTTCCTCCGCGTCTTCCTCATTTACTTCGCCACCTGATTTCATCCCCCACGAGTCTTCGACATTACTGTCGCCAGCGCCGAAAGCTTCACTTGACCCAGAGTTTGCATGTAGTTGCCCTGATTTTCGCCTAGGAGCTGGGCGCCGCGTGGCCGTGATAGACGGCTCATTATCATCGATGATGGATTTAGATACGGGAGCTGGTGGAGGACGGCCCAGACGTTGACGATGAAGTGGTGCAGGGCGGTTTGTGGTTCGGAACCCTGATGCTGATGGCTGATGATGCGGGTCGAGGAGGAGCGAGGGAGCGGGAGATTGAGTGTCACCGATGCCGAGACCTCCCAATCGAGCGGCACCCGTCATTGATTGTTGGCCGATAGCTGCTGCAGAAGCCGTGCTAACACGAGCCTGGATCGGGTCCTGTCGGTTCCCGATGTTGCTAGCGCCGACAAATGGTGGGGATCCCAAGGATGGGAACGTGGGCGGAGGATGGAACGCGCGCTTGTTTGCATTGGTAGCACGAGGATTTCCGCCGTAGTTATCCAGGAAACCGTAGTAGGAGGCGAGCATCTTGCCATCCTTTGTAGAGAAATAGTCCACACGAGGATCCTGCCGTGCGTCGCGCTGGTTGATATGCCCTTGTGGCATAACATTTGTGCCCTTCTTGAAATCAAACACAGCGAAAGAGCAAAGATAGCCCATGCCGTCGACGTGCACAGTGAACTCCCGGAAGAAGTCGATAACACGTTCGCTGCATTTAGGCAAACTGAACCACAGGATGAAGGGCGTAAAGATCATGCTCAATATCTCTTCCATGAAGATGATGATCTTCATCTGATACAGTACAGCAAATTCTCTCCGAACGTCATCGCTGTGCAACTTCCCTTTCCAGTGGCTTGGGAAATAGTGAGTGAACTGGATAACTTCGAGTAGAGCATACTCCGGATCGAATACAAGCGTGTCCTCCGGCACCATTCCCCGAGCAAACGCCCAGACAGAGCCAAAGAGACCAAGATAAAAGAGAGTCGTCCGATCGTGCGTTAGCTCGAATCCAAGAAATAGCTCCGGATCTAGGATAGACACCAGAGCTAAAACAGAGGCCAGCGCTCCCGAAATAAAGGCTACAAAGCCAGCAACCTGGACGGTCTTGTCTTTTGGAAACTGGTCCACGTAGCGGGTCGCATACGGGTACGACAAGTTGATTCGCTTCTCAAAAAGATGCCATAGCTCATTGAACTCACGAAACTTCCATTCAGCGAGTGGCGTGTACTGGCGTGAGGAAAGCTGTGATGGGGAGGTTTTGAACTCGTTGAAATAGCGGAAGAAATAATGCATCATGAAATAGACGACGATGAAAGGCGCTATGAAAATATTCAAGATGCCATAAAACCTGAAGCGTCGTCGCAAGCCATCGCTCAAGGCTTTTCGGTGGGTATCCTTCAAGAACAATGGTCGTACTTGGCCTTGTTCATTGAAAACATAATCCATGATGCATAGATTGATATTCCACTCCAGGATACGGGAAAATAATTGTCTGTTCCGCAGAAACGGTATTGGAAGCGTCAGATCTAAAATATCCTTGTTGATCAGAGCGATCAGATAGTTTTCTTTGCGCATCAGACGGTTTGCAATGTCGTGAGCATCCATTCGTTGTTTGGACTGGCTGCCCAATAACCGCCGATTATATGCTGATACAGCGCCAGCTGTAGCGGGGTTGGCGTCTCTCAGCGTCATTAGACGACTGACGACTTCTTGCCATGAGATTGTCTGAATCTCGGCGTCCGATACCCCGAGCAAGTAATGATAGAAATCATGCATGTTCTTGAGTCTCCTGACATCCAATATTAATTGGAAGACCTTTCCAAACCAGAAAAGGCAGAGCAACCAAAGTAAGAAAGTAGACGATGCGGACATCTTGCTGGTACACTTTGAAATCAGTATTTGGTCTAGTGATTTGCTGGTGCGAACGAGACGGTAGTCAATGCAATTTGTAAGAAACGTTGTAAACCCCACGACGAATGCGAACGTTCTAGTGTAGTCAGCCACAAATTCGAATATCAAAACCGTAAATGGACGTGGACGCACAGAATGCTCAGTATCCGGTTCAGCAGGATAGACCAGATTCCGTTTCCCAAAAAATATGTATAGACTTCTTTCAAAAAGTTATCCAAATTCTCCACATTTGCCCACATCCACATTGCTTTCTCCTTCGGATCTACCAAGGCCATATTAGGGATACCGGCTGACCAAAAACTTCTTGGTTGATTTCGCCGAGGGAGATCGTGTGAGGGCCGTTGATCCCTACTATTATCCCACCGAATATGTTCGCGACGAGGAGAACGAGCAGAGCGAGATGGCTGCGGGTCGGAGAAATGATGCGAAGGCGGAGGAGGAAGTCGCGTCCTCAGATCCTCATCGTCATGCTGGCCTTCCATCAGAAGAGACGCGGGGACATCGTCATCGTGGTCGTCGTCAAGGTCATCGTCGCCAAACTCGGGCCGGGGGGTTACTGAACGCATGAACCTGGGATTACTGGGTTTACGCATGCGAGGCCCGGAACTAGCTGAGCGTTCCCGAGGCCCTCTTTGTACGATTCGAGGCGTCAAGAACGTATCGCTCGGGCTCGAAGGTTCCTCCCGGGTAGCATCAGCCATGGCTTCTTCGAGTTCACGATCACTGAAGCGATTCCCCAAGTTGACATTGTCATCATAAGCCAAGCCAGCGCGTTCCTCTACATCCGAAGCATCAGAATTATTGTCATGTTGGCGAATCGTCTCGTATACTGACTGGCCGGTTTGGGGAAGCAATCGAGACAGGACGTTTGAGGCCATCATGTTGGGCTAAAGTCTTCCTGAGCAGGTCTTCCTATCATCAGCATAACAAGACAGCATGGATATATGTTTGCGGCCTCAAAGCCAGAATCATTCTTCAGATGGCCGTCATCAAACGATGTATGTAGATGGTAGATAGCGAGATGCGGAGATGCGACAAAGGCGAGCTTCTCCGAGGGGTGAAGGTGATATAACTAGGAGTTGGGAACAGATTAAGGTTTGCCTCGCCGGTTTTCAGAGGGACCGATGTTCAAGTACTGTCCGTTATAAATATCGTGACTGGTAACAGCAAGTGGCAGCTGATAAGGCTATGAGCAGCCTTGATCCCATGACATCGATAGAAGCTCGGGAGCCGCAGCTGTGGGCACGGGGAAGATGATGCAAGGTTTAAGAGCCTTATAGCCTGAGGCATAAATAATCATGTGATCTTTGGGTTACTACGACGACCTCCAGGCACGGTTACTACCATTTACCTAGTTACCCAGTAGTGTTGGCTCCCTAGAGGCTTCTGGTCTGGCCTTGCAGCTATGTGGAGGTGTGCTGCAGGTCTATCAGGTCAATTTTATCCGTTCAGGGACCAGGATCATAACAAGCTTTACCGCTGTTTAGTACGGATGAGGGGTAGGCTGGGTTAATACTTACAATCATACGTACTCACAGCGCCATATCGTACAAGACATTAGAATCATCCAATGATTCTACCTGCGATTCGAATGGAAGCAGGGTGCTTTTGGTCTTTCTAGAAGGCTGGAGGACGGCAAGACTCAAAACTCAATGTACTATCGAATCAGTCATAGCCTCTAAACCCACCGACCTGAATCATGCTTGGCGGTCGAAAAAATAGGATTATTTCGGATTCGTAAACAAGTGGGAACGGCAATACCGCGATACATATTAGCAGAGGGGCCGATATTCGTCCGTCAACAAATCCACTATAGTAGACTACCCCGGCAATCCCGCGATGACTTGCAGGTTGCAGGCATCATGATGATCTTAGGCTGCACTGGCCATCGGTGTTGGAGGACAGAATGAGTCCAGACCAGCGAGTAGACTAGGGATAGAGCCCATCCCTGTCCAAGTGGTGCGATAGCATTAAAAAATAATAGTTGCAAGCCGAGACTTCTCCGGGAGGACACCCGGAGAGAAGGAAGAGAGGAACAGAGTTACAGAGGTGTGGGAGCTTCTCTGCAGAAGGCGGCGTGATTCGACCGCCAGCAGGAGAGAAAAGGGCCCTTGATAGAGAGTGGGCTCCAATAAGAGCGATAGATCTGCTCTTTCGACACACCGACTTAGGTGTTCGTTATGCTATCGTCGCATTCTGTTCGCATAAGAGAATTAATTCATAAGCACCATTCAGCTTTTGTCCATGATCGCGGCAATTAGATCGTTTTAAGATCGTAGTCATCAAGAACAATGCGAGTAACGCGAGGCTAGAATCCTAGAACGTAGGAATGAAGAATAGAAAAAGGTGGACTCCTTACACGGAGACCTCATCTTGCTGAGCAGTCTATCCCCACGACTCATTAGTGGTGTCGCTATCCTGCGCCCATCTCGTTCTCTCCAAATCCTGTCGTCTCTCTCGCTCTTGATCTTCCGCTCCTCCCCACCTTTCTCTCCGTCTTATAACCGCGCCGTTTGTGTCCTCCTCTCGCTAACCCAGTACCCGATAACCGAAACCCTCTATTGTACAAAACAGAAGAATCCTGAAAGTACTAACTCCAAAAAGTACCTACCTAGGTACTGCCACCCCAGGATTTCGGTCTGACGTCCTCCGTACGATCTGCAGCCCTTCCAACCCGCGCAGTGAGGACGGAATCGAAATCAATCGATCAATCGTCAGGCATAATCTGTTAAACTGGTACGACCACGCGTTGGGCAGAGGCCAGAGCTGGCTGAAGAGTGAACAAGACAGGCAGTACGGTCCCCTTCTCCAACGGGCAGCCCAATGATATCACGTTGCTGGCGGGCGGTTGAACCAGCCCAGACAGACCGTCCGCCGTGCTTCCGTACCACTTTTTCTCTCCTCCACACTCTTCCCCTCCCCAAGAAGCTAATCCGGCTCTTCCATAGCTATCTAGCAACAACACGTCATGCGAAATTGACCGTTCGACAACAAGTCACTCACTCAGCGTTGTCAACGGCTTCTGCATCCGTCACCATCTGACTATTTTGACGATTTGCCTCGCTGCCCTCTTACCTCAGCCGATCCGACGGCCCCCTGAACCTACAGCCTCCCGGTGGTCCGTGTCGTTGCTTCAGCTCCCATCTGTACCCCAGAACGCCCGGCCTCGACCGAATGTGCGACTTTATCAATCACCCCCTATCCGGACTCCATGCGTTCATCTAGCGACCCATTGGACGACCAACGCTCTCAATTGTTCGAGGTCGGCAGCGCATTTTGTGTCGGGTCCCAGCCTGCCGCTGCAAGGTAACGTAATAAGACTATAATCGATATATGTGCTTTCGCCTGCTTGCGTCTTGTAGCGACTTCTCTTGGAGCGTCGCTGCCGCCCGCAGATAAAGATGGAGTCGGAGAGCTCGAACGGGTACAAGCGGAACTCAATGCACCAGGGAGCTTACAGCCGTCCGGTGGAACGTAGGCCGAGCAAGAAGTCGTCTTCGAAAGACCGCCACGGCATGGTATACCCGGACAGCTTCCGGGAAACAACCATCCGGACTGTGACCCCTGACTCGGAAACTGGGAACAATTCGCCTGTATCGGAGACAGAGCATCTCCCTTCTAGTGCTGCACCTTCACCGCGTGCCGCTGCCCGAATAAGAGGCCCTGAGCGAGAATCTCGACGCGACTATAACCTATATTACTCTACAGGCGATGAAGAAGACACACATTTGGAACTGAGGAGCCAGCGGGCCCGATCCCGCACTACCACCCTAGACGACCAACGAAGCGATATATCGTCAAGTTCTTTTCTTACTCGTACGCGGAATCGCCTGGGCTCTATCAACACGACCCCTCAGCCTAAAAATGCAGAAGACCAATCGGCATCTTCCATCGGTTTTCCGTCTATACAGTCTCCTGTTTTCTCTCCCCGAACCCCCAGCCGTCCACGGTTGAGCAGGTCTCCTGGAAGCTCGGGATTAGGGTCTTCTTCTTTGTCGAATACGGATAGCTCCAAAATATTGCAGCTTATGAAGACCACGTGCGGAAGAATGCATGGTATTCTCTCTTTCCGAACATCATCCACCACTGCTTGGTCTTCAGGTTACTGTGCTATCAATGTCGCAATGGGCAGTCTGATATACCAAGCCAAAGGCGAGCCAGCTCTGGCAAAGACACTGATCCCAGATTTACGCGGTTGTCAAGTTCGTTCTCTTGTGGATCCAGAAACGCGAACAAACTATCTCAGTGTTTCTACCTTCACGTCAGGTCTTGGAGTGGAATTACGACCTCACGTGAGTGAGACATTCGACTCCTGGCTCGCGGCTTTATTATGTTGGCAGCCAATACGCCCCAAGGGCGTGCAGAATAAGATGACAAAGCCGCAGTCTGTTACGATGATCGACCGTCGCGTGGTGGACCGCCGGAGAAACTCTGAAAGTACTGCCCAAAAAGACGCTGCTATCATAAAAGTAGGCAAAATGCTTCTCTGGGATAGGCCTAGTGCCTCGGGCGTTCGACCGTCTTCTGGTCGTCGAATCTCAACTTTCCGGCAGCAGCGCGCTCTGTCCTCATCCTGGCAAAAGGTGAGCTGCACGCTGCAGGAGAATGGTGCTTTTCGACTTTTTACCGAGTCCGACATCACACTCGTGACCTGCATCCAATTATCGCAGCTGTCACGCTGCGCAATACAGAAACTAGAATCTTCTGTTTTGGAAGATGAATTTTGCATAGCGATATACCCGCAATATGCAGTGCATTCTGTGTCCGGATTGACCCGCCCGCTTTATCTCGCGTTAGAGTCTCGTGTACTCTTCGAAGTGTGGTTTGTGCTGCTGCGGGCCTTTACCACACCGGAACTGTATGGCCCAGCGAATCCGCCCGACGATGACACTGTAAAGACACCAGGCTCAGTTGAATCTGGCAATGCCAACACATCTCTTACCGATATGTTCAGAATCGAGAGGATGCTAACCGTCAAGGTAACCGAAGCGAAGATGTTCGGTAATAAGGGCGTCGATGAGACGCCTAGGAGTCGTAAACAGTCGAAGTCTCACTTCACCACGGCCGCGGCATCCGCAACCAACGATTACTACACGGAGGTCCTTCTAGATGGTGAGATTCGGGCGAAAACGGCTGTAAAGTACCGTACATCCAATCCCTTCTGGCGAGAAGAATTTACTTTCAACGATCTTCCGCCGGTTCTGTCTCAGGTATCTATAATGGTGAAAACTCTCAACCCAGCACAACGTGATTGGTCGTTAGTGGCGCATGGTACATATGCTTTGAACCAGGACACAAATCCAACGCGCCTATTGGATGATGTTGAAGTATCTTCCCAAGACGCCATGTGTGGAAGGGTGGATATCCGACTCGACGACCTAGAGCCAGGTACGGAAACTGAAAAGTGGTGGCCGATTTTGGATGATAGGGATCAATGTGTCGGCGAGATGTTGATGAGAGCTCGGATGGAGGAGACAGTTGTGCTCATGTCTCACGAATACGCACCAATGTCCGAAATTCTCCACTCGTTTGGTAACGGCCTCACTATCAACATGGCTCAGATCATGTCTTCGGAACTGAATCAGCTGTCTGAAGCACTTATGAATATCTATCAAGTGTCAGGGTCGACAGTTGAATGGATATCCGCGCTCGTTGAAGATGAGATCGATGGTATTCACAAAGAGTCCACAGCCAACAGGCTTCGGTATACATCGCGGCTCCATTCCAACGACACAAGAGAGCACGGGCAAGATAGAGAGGTCTTAGTTCGCGATCTTGGACGCACTGCAACGTTAGAAGCGAATCTCCTTTTCCGAGGAAACTCGCTTCTCACCAAAGCTCTTGATTTCCACATGCGTCGGCTGGGCAAGGAATACCTAGAAGAAACGATTGGTGAACGGCTATACGAAATCGATGAAACCGATCCTGAATGCGAAGTGGATCCGTCTCGGATACATCGGGCAGATGATCTCGAGCGCAACTGGAAAAACCTGGTCAGCCTTACTACGAGTGTTTGGAAGTCCATAGCTAGTTCCGCCTCACGATGCCCGGCGGAGCTGAGACTTATTTTTCGACATATTCGAGCTTGTGCTGATGACCGTTATGGCGATTTCCTCCGCTCAGTCACGTACAGCAGTGTCTCTGGGTTCCTCTTCTTGCGGTTCTTTTGTCCGGCAATCCTGAATCCGAAGCTGTTTGGATTGTTAAAAGGTAAGTCTAGATTAATTTCTCTGCGGTTGTGACATGTTACTGATGCGCCTCTAGATCATCCCCGACCGCGCGCCCAACGCACTCTGACACTGATTGCCAAAGCCCTACAGGGCCTAGCCAACATGACAACATTCGGAAGCAAAGAGCCGTGGATGGAGCCGATGAACAAGTTCCTTAACAGCAACCGGAATGAGTTCAAGACATTTGTCGATTCCATCTGTGCAATCCCAGCTGACCGCCCCACACCCATCGTAACGCCATCCTATGCCACTCCCATCCAGATTCTTGGCCGTCTCCCGCCGCCGTCGCGCGAGGGGTTCCCCAGCCTTCCTTTCCTGATCGACCATGCACGAAGCTTTGCCAACCTGATCAGGATATGGCTAGATGTTGCGCCAAGCAGACTTTCGCAATTGGAAGAATTAGATCCTGCAATTATGAAATTCCATGAGATTGCTATCCGCTTACAGCAAAGAACTAAGGAATGCTTAAGCAGGGCGGAATTGGCAGAGCGCCCCAGCGGCAACCTTGAAATCAAGTGGGAAGAATTAGTCGACTCTCTAGAGCGTTCTGTGACACTTTACGAAGAAAGCTCGTCCAAGCCTGCTACTCCGGCTCCAGCTCCTTCTTCAGCGCCCATTTCCGAACCCGTCATGCCATCAGCGGCATCTTTTACCGGAAGCCACCGCAACTCCATCGGATACTTTGCCTCTCGACCGTCTCTCCCGCGGCGTTCAACTGATTATGCTCCTGAAGCCGACGAGGAGACCCCTCCGAGTTCCTCTTCCGCCACTTGGGACCAGAGCCGAGTGCCTTTCTCAATACCAAGGTGGTCTGAACCTCGGGATAGCACGGGGAGCTCCAAAAACTCCTCAACTTACTCGCTTGAGTTTCCCGATGCTGCCAAGTCCCGTAGGTCTAGTATGACTAGGGAGACAACGAGTAAATATCGCAATTTCTTCGATTTCGTGCCTGCACCCTCCAGGCGCAAGGGCAAAGACCGCGATGCCAACCAGCAGCAGTCACGCGAAGAGCTACGGAATGAATTCTGATGACGATCATCAACATCTCATAATCACAATTTCTACGGCCAATGCTCCGCGATCGCCCCCCGCCGCCGATTGAACCCATTTGGGTCACCTAAAGCATAAACAGAAAGACAGACCAACATAGAACAGATCTTTGCCAACTGTCTTATATAGCATTTGGTGGTTTAACATTTGCTGTTTTCTGCATCTTCTGGTGTATATGCTTATGCTTTAGTTCTCGGCTAAGGGCATTCAGTCCTCAGCCGTTGCCGTTTCGCATCTGCCCCGTATATGCTCCCTTACGATTAACGCTCTTTCCTTCTATGTCTCTCTTCTACTTCTACTACTCCTCTTTCTTCTTTGAAAGCATTTTCTCATGGTGTTGATACCCTGTTGTGATGGCTATTCTGTCTATGTCTGTGTCTTTGTATGTGAGAGTGCCAAATGGGGATCGAAGAGCCCTTTTCTTGCAAGATTGATTCTTGCAGGGAAAAAAAGAGCTTTGGGTAATTCATTTTCATGATCCATACGAGTGATGCCAATGCTCTTTATTGTCTCTCTTGAGCTCTTTGCTGATTGTGAACAGTGAGTGGGTGGCTCTAGATCATTTCTGTTGTTGTGTAAATAGCCCACAAGTTCCTATTGTTGGCATAGACGAAATGAGCATTCGATTTATGGTTAGACAATTTGTTTACAAAGACGCATTTGCCGTGGTCGTAGTCAGTATTTTCGCTGCGCTCATCCTGGGAAAGAGTTAGGGCTGACCGAACAATAGGGGTTTATAAGTTCAAGCCTATAACAACTGTCCAAATGGATAATTCGGCAGACTCTTCCTTCTGAAAATATGTCTTGTACGGCCGGTGACAGTATAGCTAATATATACTCAATTTACTCTATCCTCATGTAATTACCCTAGTTTTTACATCCCGCTAGATCCTTCCCCACGCGCCGTAAGCTATGGTATAACATATTCTGCAACCAGGTAAATACCGTGAAGCCCTAAACTATCCAGGATTATAGGTACGGCTTCCAAATCTTCTTTCTCTCCTTGCTCTCACGATACTGCCTCCTAAACCTCTCAAGCATCCCGTCCTCCCCCAACAATCTACGCATAGCCCTCCGATTATCGGGGAAATCCCACCACGGCTGCTCCGAAGTCTCCCCCGACTGACGCTTGGCAAGGTCTTCATTGCGCTCGCGCACAATACCCTCAAGAATATTGATCGTGCCGATGTTGGGCTGCGCGCCAGTGACTTCCATCTCGCGACATAACGCAATGATCTCGGGGAAATCATGCGTGACGCGCCAGTGGAAATAGAGCATGTCGTTAAAGAGGCTGGTGGTGAGGCCGAGAGTTGCGGATTCACGGCCAAGCGAGGTGACTGTTGCGCGAAATTCGCTGATGAAATGCGAGTCGGGGAAGTGGAGGTTAAGGAGAACAAAGGCCGTGCGTAGAACTTTTGGATAAATTGCTACAACAATGGGTACAATGGGGACACAGGCGGGAATTGAAAGCGGCGATGGGGATTCGGTTGCAGTATCAGACTTTGTAGTGGTAGTACGATCGGTGTTATGAAGTACTGGACTTGGGGTGTCTGGGTAAGTCGCGGATTCAGACGCAGCGCCCTCGATACTGCTTAGGTGCTGGGCCAAAGAAAAGACATTCTCCTGGCACACCTTCCAGAAAGCTTCGTCTGTCGTGTTCTCAACCGCAGCGTGAAGGGTTGAGTCGATTTTCGCAGTCTCCCGCTCAGCTACTAGTTCAATAGCCCTGGCTAGGGTCAACTCGTTTGTTCTAAGGAGCTCTGCCAGCGCATCATTGGTATCCGGTAAATGACGCTCGCTTCCCTGGGTTTGCACGGCAGCTGTGGGTAGCTCCCCAAGTCTAACTTGTTCCTCTGATGCCGCGAATGTATCAAGACTCTGTTCGGCTTCACTTCCGAGCCTTTCCTTGCGCCTTTCCGTTTCCTCCCTCAAGGTTCCCGTGGCCTCGTCACTGGCTCTGTGTTCAGGCGGGCCTTGTATATTCCTCACATCCCTTAACACTGCAGCGAATATTGCGGAGATTTCCGCGTCCGTTTCCTCCGGCTTTGCCTGGGCTGACTCTCTCGACGATCCAGGTTCGTGCGCCAACTGTTCTGGGGTCCGGCGCTTCTCAGGATCAAGCTTTGAAATGAGGCCGGCAAGCGCTCGGGTCTCGTGTGTAGTTAAAGTTGGCTTTCGACCCATCTTATCCGGTCGTTCTTTCTTTCTCCATCGTCCTGCCTGGCTAGCAGGCTTGGCGATGATTTCGGCTTTTCTTCGTAAGAAGCTCCTTCGGGGAGCAGGGGTAGAGACAGGCGCGGTGGACTGGGTTTCTTCGGCTGCTCTATAGGATTCAAGAGGACCATCACTTTCGGCGTGACTGTGCGCTTCAGCAGAATGGGAGCCGGGGTTATCGGAGGTTGAATAGCTCGAGCCGAGCAGAGGTCGGAAGGACAATGGACGAGCAAGCGTACGTGTTTGGTAAAGAAATGGAGCAGGAGAATTGCGAATAGCATGAGCCTGGGCCAGCCAAGTCAAAACTATGCGACGCTGTAAATTCATCTTCGGGTCTGTCAAGTGTTGGGACCCTGATGGACTTTTTCCTGAAGAAACAATTAGATCCTGTAGGCACACGTGACCACGTGGTTGCCTATACGCGTTTTCGCTTTTTGACACCCTGATGGCTGAACAACTGACACACCACTCAATACATCCTTTTGCGGTCGATTGACTCTTTTACACCTGTTACTATGGTCAAGGAAGAACTTTCCGAATTCGAGAAGCAGCGTCTCGCCAATATCGCCGAACGCGATGCGCTTCTCAAAAAGCTCAGCCTCGACGCGCAGTCGGCGGGTGTCTTTCCCTCGAAGATGCCGAGAGGCACAACTGCGAATCAATCGAAGCCGAAGAAGAAGCCCGCGCCGAAAGTGAAAAAGGAAGAATCGCCACTTCCCCGTCGTACATCGTCGCGATTGAGGGGCATTGCGGCGGACAGCGAGATTGCGAAACGCAAGGCGGACGAGGAGTATGATCGCAGGCAAGAGGAGGAGAGAGCGAAGAGGGTTCGGAAGTCGGACTCTTTCTCTTTCAATGACATATTTGTGTCGGGGCAAAAACTATCCGGAGACGCTTTAATCGGCGTGGATGTTGTCACCAAGGGAGTCGCGGTCCCATACCAACGGACATTTGGAGAGGAGGACATCAAGTCCACGGATGACAAAGATTTGAAGGCGCTAAGAAAAGAGATGAATAGTCTCAGTCTGTGGGAAGCATGGGAGCCCAATCGTATGAACTCATCTTGCAAGCTTATTAGCCATTTGCTGAATATGGACGAATATAGGCATTAAGATAACGCCGGAGCGAATCTACTCTATGACATTTCACCCGTCAGAAGCCAAGCCGTTAATCTTTGCTGGAGACAAAATGGGCCATTTAGGGATTCTCGACGCATCTCAGGAGAAGCCAACATCAGCCGTGAAGAACGAAGAAGACGACGACGACGACGACCCTGATCCGGTACTGGTTACGCTCAAACCCCATACACGTACTATCAGCTCAATGACTGTTCACCCTTCAAAGCCCACATACCTCTACACTGCAAGCTATGATAGTTCTATCCGCGAGCTGGACCTCGAGAAGACATCATCAGTTGAGAAGTATGCGCCTGAGTCCACGTCAGACGACATCCCCATCTCCGGCCTCGATATGGCCGCCAGTGACCCTAATACGATTTACTGGACAACTCTGGATGGCGCATTCGGCCGATACGACATGCGCACAAAACGACAGAGCTCCGCGACAATCTGGCAATTATCAGAGAAGAAAATCGGTGGTTTCTCCCTTTATCAAACACACCCACACTATGTCGCAACGGCCAGTCTCGACCGCACCATGCGCCTTTGGGACATCCGAAGTCTCTCCCACACCGATCCCACACCTGTCGGCGAACACCAGAGTCGCCTCTCGGTTTCACATGCCGCCTTCAACTGCGTCGGGCAGATCGCAACGTCTTCTTACGATGATACGTTGAAACTGTACGATTTCAACTCCAAAGGTATCTCGTCCTGGAAGCCGGGACACACACTTGATGAATCGGAGATGAAACCCGATACTGTTGTACGGCATAATTGCCAGACAGGGCGATGGGTTACTATGTACGCCCCCTATTACCCACCACTACTGAGACGCCACTGTAATGCTAACGTCTAATCCAGTCTCCGCCCGCAATGGCAACTCAACCCACAATCAGCCATCCAGCGATTTTGCATCGGGAACATGAACCGCTTCGTGGACATTTACAGTGGCTCTGGCGATCAACTCGCGCAGCTAGGAGGCGATGGTATTACAGCTGTCCCCGCGGTGGCGGTATTCCACAGAAGCAAGAACTGGGTTGCCGGTGGGACGGCGAGTGGAAAGGTTTGTCTGTGGATGTAGGGTGTGGACAAGCTTCTTTCCCTTCATCAAACTGCTCTACGGGGCAATAAACCGTGAATTAATGGGTTTGCTACTTAATTATTGTTCGAGCTAATCAATGCTGAAATTGAGGCATTGCATTAGCTCTAGTTTTTAGACAAAAATGCGAACCATCGCGTTAACATGATGAAAGAAAATGGATATAATATACAAGCACAGTAATGCTCAGCCCACACTAGGTGCAACATATAGATACATGGATATCGCCAGCTCCAATTACCGTCGACATCAGTTTAGATCTTCAACCCCCAGCTCCTTCCCAGCCCAACAGCTGTTGATCCCATAAAACCAAGGCATTGCTTCGCACCACTGAGTTTGTCCCCAATGGCCTTGCTATCCTCAACCCGCCGCGTAACGAACGCCTCTGTTGCCGAGAGATCGGGGCTCGAGTCCCGGGTCATTATCACTTCCGCGGAAGCGTAGATGGCGCTGACGGAAAGGCGTTTCGTGTACCAAGATGCGTCGACCGAGGAGTCGCCAGCTAGGTGGAGGATGTCTGAGGAGAGGGCGTGGAGTTCAGAGAGGGAGAGGGGAATGTTGGAGGGGTATGACATCAGTGCTAGGGCCTTTTTGCTAGTTGTCAGACTCATTCTCAAAATATACTGGGGACGAAGAGACGCACGTCCTGCCACTGATGCCGTATGTCTTTATTCATTCGCAACCGTTCCATGATCAACGCCTTTGTCTTATCCTCCACAGAACTTGCGCTTGCCGTCGACAGAAGGCCATTCTGCTCAACCGCTGCACGGAGAAGACCCCGTCGGCTGGCAAGCCAGAAGAGGATGAGATCGAATTCGCCGCGCGGGAGAAGCTGCACGGAGACGTCTAGGAAGCCAGTGTCGCGAGCACCGAGGGTAAGGGCGTCCTTGGTGAAGCCGTGAGACGGGACATGCTTCAGGGCCGCAGCGAGAATAGTTGTTTGGGAGTTTGTGTATTCGTGCGGCGGGAGGTCGGGGTGATGGCGGGAGTGGTAGGGACGGTTGGCGTGAAGACGGGATCGGAAAGCGGCGGGTTGATGGCGATGCGGCTGCTGGGAGACTGTGGTGATTGATGCAAGAATTGACTTTTGGAACGATGAGCAGGAGAAGATCGGGCTACAACAGGTACGCAGCGGCTGAAAGATTGGACGAGCCATGTTGGTGTGGTGCGGTGTTGTGTTGGTGGTTGTAAGAGTGTTCCAGGTTCTGAAAAGGGTAGCCATCGGATGATTTGACGGTTCTGGGACGGCTCGCCTTGTCTTTCTGCATATATTATCCGCGAGCAGTCAAAACCGATATACCGCTGCGACATATAATTCGCTCTACACCAGCAGCATTTATTATAATCACTTCTACATGCCTTTACTTGAATAACTAATTCAAAACGTCAAGGTTTATGATATAACTCTGTAGTAGAGTTTTAGATTAAAAAAAATATTGGTAAGACTGGGGTTCGAACCCAGGTGACTCTCGTCAGTGGGGAATTTAATTTAGTGTTAACACTTAAATCCACCGCCTTAACCACTCGGCCATCTTACCAAAATGACAGTCTTTCTGGATGTGAATGCCATGATATGATTAGACTCCATACATCCACATTTCCTTCTCTTAATGGACAGATTTACTTTGCCTGATGGTTCCAGCTGAATTGACGACAATTGCTATTATTTCTACGTGTTGATATCCAATGATAAATGTCTTCGTTTGAAGAGACTATCGATCAATTGTTGTCTATGCATACAGTCAGAGTTGCCTGTCAATGTCCGCTTCATTATTCTAACACAGATTAAGAATCTTATCTGGCAAGCTTTAAGCACTCCAATTTCTCCTCCAATTCCGAACCATCCACCTCTTCTCTCCTCTTTTCCTCGCCAATTGGATCTTTCTTTGTTGTGAATTGCGGGAGGATCAAGACCCCAGACCTTCTCTGGCGTCAAATCAAGCATCGTCATCCGCCTCTCTTGACTCTCTCTTCCATCATCTCTTTCTTCTTCCTTCCCTTCTTCTGCTCTTCAGCCTCTCTGTTTGGACACCTCTGACCGCGTCCTCAACATGGGTATGTCTGCATCTTCCCTGCGTGTTTTGTCTTCTTCATTCTTCTGCCTCGCCTCGCATCCATTGTACCTACCTACAGACCAAACTTTCTGATCAGATTACATCCTTTGGTTCCTCCATTCCCCAACCTGGTCCCTCCCCACCTCTCTACTAACTGCTGCCCTCTATTATTATTCTCCCGTCTTATTATTATCCCCCCTCTTTCTAAAGGCTTGGCTCCATCGATTCTCATCGAGAGCTGATGTGACGGGGACCTTGGGCTGCATTCGATCCTCCTGCAAATTCCTCTCTTTCTCTCACTCTCTCTGTGCACGTGTGATTCTCATCATACTTTCATTCACCTGCTCTTGATCATATTATTTCCTGGCCCGTCGACTCCAACGCAGCCGGTTACCTTACTGCTGCATCTCGGATTCCCACGGGAACACCAATCACACTTGTGGCGTGCGTTCTTCCGAGTTGTCTGTCAGACACAGCTACACAGCTCGACTGTAGCTGTGCTTTCTTTTTCGCTGCCTCCCCCTCCCTCCCCCTTTCGCTCCCCGCTATTCTCCTCGTTGCCTCAGTCCTTTCTCTTCTCCCTCCTCTCCTCTCCTGCCTCCCCTCCCGTCTTCTATTCTGTTTGTGGTGCTGTGTGTGTATTATTCTTACCACTACATCCCTCGTGATTCTTATGGTCGTTCTGCTGTCGTTCTGTTGTCTCCGTTCGAACGCACTAGACTAGTGGCTTACATTGAAGTGAACTCCAGCCGACGTCTATCGACCATACCAAGTAAGTTACTTCTTCAATCTATTCCCCTCCCCCTTGGCAATCTTCTTTGTTCGCTTTGTCCATATACTGCGACATATCCTTCACCCCTCCCTTCTGTTATCATGGGCGTGGTTGGCGACAACTTTATCAGGGTGGCGTTACCTCGAGTTTCCCATGCCACGCGCACTGGGCGGGCAGTGGCCTCGATTTTCGCTTTTCTTCGACGATCTCTATGTGCTTCCCCTCTGTTGCAATTGTACAATTCGGAACCTCTGCGCTAGGGCCGCTTCGGATGCGCCCTATCCCCCGGGTCCTCCTGCACCTCATCATTATGGATCTCCTGCCCCATTCGCGGTCACATGACCTTAGCTCCGAAATCGCGCACCAAGCTTTACGTCGCGCAGATCGAAGTCGCAGAATCGCAGCTTCAAGTCATCCTAGCTTCTTCCACACTCAATTCATTCCCTCTGGTCTTTTCTTTGATTTATCTCCGTTTACCTGGCTTTCACTGTTTCGCCGTCTTAATGCCTTACGGCGACTACGAGTACGATACTGACCGCGCACAGCGTGAGAGGTCTCGATCCCCTCGTCGTCGATCTCGCAGTCCTCGACGCAGCCGCCGTTCGTATTCGCCGCGCAGTCGATCTCGGAGTCGTGACCGCGACGATTACCGCCGCAGCGATCGCCGTTCTCGTTCTCCTATGAGTGCTGCTCAAGGCCCATCAGGAGGTCATTCAGGCTCGGGATACAGTGGACGCGGTGGTAGTTACCCGCCTCCACCTAGGTCATTCGAGGATCGAGCAGTCGCCAAAGAACAAATGATGCAATCTGTGCGCGAGTCGTCCCAACAAGACCGTCGGGTCTATGTTGGTAACCTTTCCTACGATGTCAAGTGGCATCATCTAAAAGATTTTATGAGACAGGGTGAGCAGGGTCATATCGTGCTGGCAGGGCATTCAGTGTTTTATGGGATTGGAATCTGTGGCTGACTTTGGGGGTTTTTCCGCGCCATTTTTACAGCTGGAGATGTCATCTTCGCCGACGTCTTGCTTCTTCCTAATGGAATGTCGAAGGTGGGCGCCAATGCGTAGCGTGACTGGTTCTTCCTTTCTTTCATTTGTTTCTGGTTTCTTTTCACCCCCGTTGGTTCGATTTGCTTGGACTGTTTGGGTTGACGGGTTGGGCCTGGCTGTCCGGGATCATTGTAGGGATGCGGGTGAGTCATGCACCGTGATTATATCCAGGGGTCACACAAGCTGACCATGCACAGGATTGTGGAATACGCAACAAGGGAGCAAGCGCAAAATGCTGTCAATACGCTCAGCAACCAGAGTCTCATGAACCGCCTCGTTTACGTCCGCGAGGTAATTACTCCTTCCACATAGTCTTGGCTTAAGGAGGCTAATTCTCTTCCTACTCTTAGGACCGCGAGCCTGAACCTCGCTTCTCAGGTGGCCCTCCCCGTGGAGACTTTGGTGGCCCCGGCCGTGGTGGCTTCGGAGGCTATGGCGGTGGTCCCGGTGGCGGCGGGAGACAGCTCTACGTCTCCAACGTAAGTCTTCTCATCCTATTGACTATGCTGTAATGCCATCTACTGGGCATAATTATTGATGTCGCAATTGATAGCTCCCTTTCAACGTTGGCTGGCAAGATTTGAAGGATCTTTTCCGCCAAGCAGGTAAGACCAGGATGCAGGTCTGATTTTGAACAGCCTTGGCTGCTGCCTGCCATCTCCCCTTCATTCAAAGCTCAAAATCGATCTTATATTGACCTTTACGTTTGATGCAGCCCAGCAAGGTGCCGTGATTCGTGCCGATGTCCATACCGACGCCTCTGGCCGCCCCAAGGGCTCTGGGATTGTTGCTTTTGAATCGCCGGACGATGCCCGTAACGCTATCCAACAGTTTAACGGGTATGATTGGCAAGGTCGTACCCTCGAGGTCCGTGAAGACCGGTTTGCAGGCTCAGGACCTGGAATGGGCCGCGGTGGCTTTGGTGGCTTTGGCGGCCGTGGCGGCTTCGGTGGTCGTGGAGGTTTTGGCGGCCGTGGCGGCTTTGGTGGCTTTGGCGGCCGTGGAGGTTTTGGTGGTGGTTATGGTGGTCCTCCCGGTGGTCCTGGGTTTGACGCTGGCCCCTCGGTGCCCCCCAACCCATTCACCGATTATGCTACCTCTGGTGGTGAGAAGAGTGATACAATTTACGTCCGCAATGTGAGTGTCACGAATACAGAGCAAAGCGGCCACAGCCACTGACATGTAACAGCTACCCTGGTCCACATGCAACGATGATTTGGTTGACCTGTTCTCGACTATTGGGAAGGTGGAGCGCGCCGAAATCCAGTATGAGCCTAACGGCCGCTCTCGTGGCACTGGTGTGGTACAGTTTGATAACGCCGATACGGCAGAGACTTCAATCGGTATTTATCTCTCTCCATTGTGCTTCTTCGTTTGCACTAACACAGCTGCAGCCAAATTCACTGGTTATCAGTATGGCGGCCGTCCCCTTGGCATCACCTTTGTCAAATACTTGACTCCGCCCCAGGGTACGGTTGACCCCATGGATGATGCCCAACCTACCGGTGGAATCACCCAGGATCAGATCATGTAATACTAGCGTGTTTCCCTGCTTTGCTTCAAAGTAGATTGGAAGGTTCAAAATGTCTACAAAATGCTATTCTGGCTTTGGGGATTTTGACCGGTCATTGCGATCTGTTGAACTGTTCCACCTGCTTGTTGTTGCTACTTATTCATTTCACTATGCTCACTCTTTTCATAATGCTCGCTGTATTCCGGGTCGACCAGTTTGAGGGGTAACTGGGTCATGTATTTGCTTCCATTGATTATTTGATGCCAGCTGCCAGTATACTTAACCTGCCAAGTTTCGGAATCTTCTCTACTTTCGTTCCGCCTTGTGCTTCTCGGAAATAGTATAATCGTACTATATTAGAGACGAGGGTCTTGAAGAGTTACTCCATAAGCCTTTACAGCGACTTGCCCCCAGATCCCTTTTAATTGCTTCTCATCCAACGCTCTCCGCTCCAAAACCCCCGTAACAACTCGACTCCAGCGGCTCCAAGTGACAAGGTTTCCACCACCGCCTATGTTGCAGACCGGCCAGTCAGAGCCAAATATAACCCTTTCAGGCCCAAAGGCGTCGAAAACAACATCCGTCCATGGCTGAAGCTTGTCGACCAGAGACTCAATATCTGGCTCGAAGTCTGGAGAGAGGGGCGGAAGTTCTGAGAACGCGCCTGAGAGCTTCATATATGTTGCCGGATACTGAGCCATGGCTGTGACTTGGGACTTCCATTGTGTAAAATCGGGGTGGGCTGTGATCGAGTATTCGGACGCAGGCTGGAGACGAAGGTTCGGTTTGCAAAGATGGTCTGTAAAGTACGTAAGTCAGCAAATCATTACGAGGCACCAAATCAAGACTCTAATTCCGACGGCGAGGTTTGACGTACTAATCACAATTGTGACTCTGTTTTGCTCCTCAACGCCCTCATAAACCCTCCCCATCATCTCAACCGCCTCCTCAAGCTGCCAAATCCCACCCTGCCTCGCATCCACACCCAAATCGAAGGTCAAGCCTTTCCTCCCCAACCATTTCAGCCCCTCAATGAACGCCGGCTGCAGCATGACACCCGCCGGTTTATCTTGCACCAAATACCGTACCCCTCGTACCTTGCGCCAAACCTCTTCTGATCCTGCTCTCTCCTTCACCAGCGCCATATACTTTTCCAGCACATCCGGCCCACCAGGTACAGGCGCCCACGGGACTATCCCTAGGCAAATATCACGATCCTCAGCATTGTGACCCTCTCCCGGAAGAGGTGCTCCGCTTGCAATTCGTGCGAGAAGCGAAACTTCATCGAGGGCATGGGTCCAGCCATGCTTTCCTGACTCCGACTCTTCGACCGACGAAAGGCGGTCAGTTTCAAGGAATATGAAGCCGCGTAAAGATGTAGAGGATTTCACTGCAGAGCGATATTCGTCGACTGAGTGTTGAGATGCCAGTGGATTGTTAGGTGTATACCAGGCTAGCGTGGGAAGGTGGGATTCAGGAAATAGATGGATGTGCGAGTCCACAATTGGAAAAGCCATCTTGAGCGGTTTCAAGTCCAGAGGTCCAGAAGAGAATTTCTATCTGGTTTAGACATGGTGAACAAGAATAACAGGATTCTATGGCCATATAAGAAACGAGATATCGGGGGTAAATTCGCGGTTGATCTATATTAGCCGCTGCCGTCGGGTGATTTCAGACCGAACTGGCGATAGGCATTGTGGCTTGACATCATTGGCATAGACTTGCTCAAACGAGATTCATGATTGAGTGATCCTGGGAGTCCAGGGTACTCACATCAGCGTGATATAAGGCCAGGCCTTGTCCTAGACATTGTCGCGGTCCTGCTACGGTTCCTCCTGGACCCCGCGTTTTCCCCGCCATCCATCAACTCCACCGACAACTCAACACCAGATTCCGCATTGTTTCCATCCCAACCTTGAACCTGTCAAATCCCATTGGCGAAGGCCGCATCATGAACACTCTCAAAGCAGCTTGTTGTCTCTTACGGACTTAAAGACTATGAAACGCGTCTTATTCGATCTACCGTAACCGAGGCTGTTCCACCACGGCACGTCCTCGGCCGCCCGACGCCCCTCACGCTGCCTCGAGACTGATTGGATGAATCACAATATCACATCCCATGAATGCGATGTCCTAGGTTAGCTGCGTCATGCTGAAACTTCGCTCTCAGACTCCTGCTCTGGGCTGGCCCTGAGGCCCACTGCTCTCTCCCCCTTGGATCAGCCACTCTCCCCCTCCCTGGGCGGAGATGGCCTTTCCCCTCATTTTCATATCAGCAATCAGAATACCTGATTGCTCCTGGGATTATGGACAGACTAGAGATGATAATCGACTTGGCGTTACATTGCTCTGGTCTGGGATAGCTATATAAAGAGAGGCTTATCCCTTCTCCACTTCTTTCACCTTTCCACATTTATCTTCAGACACAAGAGAAGCCCCGAGATCTATCAGAATGGCTGCTCCTGAAATCCCCAAGAAGCAAAAGGCTGTCATCTACGACAACCCCGGCACCGTCTCTACCAAGGTCGTCGAGCTGGATGTCCCTGAGCCCGGCGATAATGAAGTCCTGATCAATCTGTGCGTGCCCTAAACATATCTGTTACTTTGGAGGATCGGGATGTCCAATCGAGTCGGGTAGCTGACGTGTACCGATTACTAACGTTATAACATTCTAGCACTCACTCCGGCGTGTGCCACTCAGATTTTGGTATCATGACCAACACGGTATGCACTTAGTTCCTGTCCTGGAGTCTCATCAGACGGCGAACCGCATTTTAACGGATGATACAGTGGAAAATCCTACCCTACCCTACTCAGCCCGGACAAGTCGGTGGCCACGAGGGCGTTGGCAAAGTGGTGAAGCTCGGCGCAGGCGCTGAAGCATCAGGATTGAAAATCGGAGACAGAGTCGGTGTCAAGTGGATTTCCAGCGCCTGTGGGCAGTGCCGTACGTACAATCACAGACGCATTTTAGTCCTATACTCACTAACAATGGCAAAGCTCCCTGTCAGGACGGCGCCGATGGCCTCTGCTTCAACCAAAGGGTATCAGGCTACTACACCCCTGGCACATTCCAGCAATACGTGCTCGGTCCAGCACAATACGTTACCCCCATTCCCGACGGCCTCCCCTCAGCCGAAGCGGCGCCCCTTCTCTGTGCCGGCGTCACAGTCTACGCTTCCCTGAAGCGCAGTAGAGCCCAACCAGGCCAATGGATCGTTATCTCCGGCGCCGGCGGCGGACTTGGCCACTTAGCCGTCCAGATCGCAGCCAAGGGCATGGGCCTGCGTGTGATTGGCGTTGATCACGGCAGTAAAGAAGAGCTTGTCAAGGCTTCGGGCGCCGAGCATTTCGTGGATATCACCAAGTTCCCAACAGACGATAAATTCGAGGCCATCTCGTCGCACGTCAAATCGCTTACAACGAAGGGGCTTGGTGCGCATGCTGTCGTAGTTTGCACAGCGTCCAATATTGCTTACGCTCAGTCTTTGCTCTTCCTCCGGTACAACGGGACGATGGTCTGCGTGGGTATCCCCGAGCACGAGCCGCAGGCTATCGCAAGTGCGTACCCAAGTCTGTTTGTCCAGAAACATATCCATGTCACGGGGTCAGCCGTCGGGAATAGGACCGAGGCGATTGAGACTATGGAGTTTGCGGCGAGGGGTGTCATCAAGGCGCACTTCCGGGAAGAGAAGATGGAGGCCTTGACTGAAGTTTTTAAGGAGATGGAGGAGGGGAAGTTGCAGGGGCGGGTGGTGCTTGATCTTTCTTAGTGGTTCTTAGCTTGGAAGCCCTGCGTGGCCTGATCTGTTATGTTTATTTTCATGTTAACTTCTCTTGAAGGATGTTCTTTTCACTCAACCCATTGTCTTGTTCGAGCCCATAGCCGTTGCCGTAGTTTAGGTTCAGGAGGAAGGCTCAACATTGGCTAGGCAGTATATGGCCGTTTACAGTATGCTGAGTCTGGAACACTGGGTTATGGTATGCTAATTCGATCAAAGCCAATTACAGGTCTAATGGTTGTGTATTATTCAGTTATTAAGTGGGCAGCGAAGAAATAACCCATGGGTACAATAAGCATTGTATATTAGGCGCATGCAGGGTATCAGCATAGAAGCATGAGCAAGTGCGCAGAATAATTGGTCTACAGCAATTGCTAATTCAGCAAAATTCAAAGGAGCAAGTATCATCTAACTCTCTTTCTCCCACTTTCGTCCTGGATCTTCCCACTGCGTTTCCTAGTGACCCCAATTCCCATACCCATCCCCGCCTCAGCAACACGAACAATCGCCGCCAATTTCATAATGAACCCCGTCGGCGCCCGATTCACTTCAACCCTCGCTAACACCGCACATAACCTCTCCTGGAATGGATACAGAACTTCCCCGGGCAAATCGGCCAACGCATCAAGGACAAAGTGACCTTCCTCCTCCTCGTCGTCGTCCGCAGATCCAATGAGCTGGTGGTATAGGTTGCGCGAGTCCTCGTCGTCTTCGCCGTCCGTGGACCAGTTGACGTTGGCAGGCAAGAACGAGACGCGGCCGTACTGATTGTCGGCTAGAGCGTCTTTATTGCGCGTGGATATGTCTTCGAGGATGGCTATGAGTGCTTCAGCAGCGCCCTGAAGGCCGTGAGGGGCGCGAATGTGGATATTTTTGTGGATGTTGAGAGTGTTGGTCCTTAATGTCTGGACGACTGCAGTGATACTCAACACTTTGCCTTTGTCTCCATCTTCATAGGGTCCTCCTAGTGTTCGGCAATACCTATCGAACTCGGAAAGAATGCTCCTCGATCTCTCAAGCATTTTATCGAAGTATATCGCCGCACAAGCCCCCGGCGGCATAGCTTTGCAAAGACTCGTGAAGACGTTATCGTCATGTATGGCGAGCTGGAAGATGGTTGCTTCCATATCTCCCTGCACCACACACTGCTCCGGTGTTCTCCTTTTCTTCGGCGACACGCGACTATACTCTGTATCTTCTGGCTCAGAATCAGACTCGACGAGTTCAACTCGAAACTCCTCCGGAAGGATCTTAGTGCTGAATGCGGATAAAATATCGCGTACCCTCTGTGTCCGGCTAATGCCCCCTTCTTCGACTTCTGAGCAGACATACGGCCAGTCAAGATGCTCTGCGAGGGTTTCTAGGGTTGTTGGAGCGGACTGGTTGGAAAGGAGCTGCTCAATGCGCGGGAAGCCCTGTGCATGCCCGTCACTCGAGAGGAGGATCCTTGTAGGAGCATCAGGAGGAAAAAGAGAGAGTGAAAGAGATTGGGCTCGGACCCGATCGAGAAGCCACTATAGACCCCATCAAACTCATTAGCGAGCCAGATCATCAATAAGAAACGAGCCCTGGCTTGCTAGCCGAGATGCGGGATAGAACTCACAAAGATATGTTGACAAGCCACAGCATCTCTTCCCCGGGACGCGGCGCAAGTGCACATATAACCATCAACATTGCCATACCCGCTAGCAACCACATCTTTCACTTCACCAGAAAAGTTCATCTGAGCCTGGCCGGAATTCAACAGCGGAATCCGCACGCGCGCCGTCTCTGCAAGAACAAACTCGTAGCCCGCCTTCTTTCTCTCGCAAAACAGCACGTCATAGGCCGTCGTCAAGCCAAGTAGCGCTCTAGCCTCTGTCTCTTGATCAAAGCCCGAACTGCGAAGGTCATACAGGAGGCCCGATGAGGCCTGGACAGCGGCCATGTCCTTCACTTTCATCGATTCTGCTCGTCCAAGCCCTTGCCCTCGCCCACATCCAACATCCGAAGCAGTCTTCGGCTCTGTGTCTGAGGATCCTTGAATCGAAAGAGTGGAAAACTGCCCCGTGGGCGTGGACATTGAGGAGCTTAGAGCTTTGCTTTTCTTTGGGTTCCGCCGCTGTTAATGCTTAACTTATCTGCGGGTGCCCCGACGGTTCCAGCCTTCCAGTGCCAGGTGAGTAGGATACCAGAGAAAGAAGGGTACGCAGTAGGGTTCAATGGATGATATTCCCCAAGCCGGCCAGGAACAGACCACCAAACGCAGAGACAAAGCCAGAAACGCGGCCATGGTGCGGCTCTGATAGAGATATTAATAAGTCGAGTCTTCCTTGTCTTCACCTCAGCTGCTTTCTCGCTGCGGCTTCTGTTCGTCCTTAAGATACATGCGGCGCTATTGAGATCTGAATACAACAGCGCAATTGATGTTTCTTGACAAGCTGAGAGACACGGCTCGTCTTGTGTGGTTTCCTAGTAACAGCGGCGCTTGGCTTCGTGCAGCTTGACGACATTTTGCTGGAATCATCCAGAAGTAATGACGCACAGTTGAGTAGTCGAGAGAGGAATGAATTGTTAGAAAGTTGAAGACGCCGCAGCAGGGCGCACTCGAGGCAATCTTGCAATGGATAGTGATGTGGAAAGGTGGAACATCCTCTCTAGCTCGAGCTCTACCACTAGTTGGCTGCGGCACAGGCGGCGCAGTTTGTTAACTTCTTTACTGACTTCTGCTCTAAGATATTGGCTTTTGTGCTCTCGCAAGTCCAGTGGTTCGTATAGAACAAGAACATTTAAAGATTAATGATTATGTCAACTATAAAATATGCCCGAACGATCTATACGGGAACAGAGACAGAAAACGTAAGCAAGGCAGGTGCATCGCCAAAGGTAATGGGTATAAGAACAAAAGAAATTCGTGAGTCATGAGCTACACAAACTTTAGAAATCATTACTTCGCCACCACAGACGCCGAGCGCTGCCTTGCCGCATTGCGTTTCTTTGCGTCGTCCAACGCCTTGCGCAGCCGCTCCCGATGCTCCGGGTCTGTCTCCAGCTTCCTCGCCGCTATGCCCAATGTACTAGCAGGCCGAACAGCAGGAGTGGGCAGCGAAACGTCATAAAGATGACTGGCAGGGATAACATCCGCAGGAACTGGCATGTCAGGGAAAGGCGTTTTCCCTAGTGTGCGCAGGGCATCATTGATGGCGACCGTGATCTTGGCAGGTCCGACGCGAACGCTCTGTAGCTTGGTGCGGACATTATCCTGAATTTTGGCATCTTCTTTCTTCTTCTCAGCCTCAAGCTGGCGGAATACCTCCGGCTCTGCATTGGAGTAGCGCGCCTCCGCCACGGAGACGCTGTAGTCTGCGTTGTTGAGAGCCGCGTCGGCAACACCGAAGCTGTGGAGAATGGACTCAGAATCTTGGCGAAGGTACTCTACTAGGCCATGGACGGATTTGAGGATTTGCTCAACTTCTGCGTCTGGGAGGCCTGATGAGCGGATGGCGGCGTTGTCGACCTGAGTCACTTTGGCTGAGAGCTCGTCGAGTAGACTCTGGTTCTCTCCTAGCCCGCGCATGATGGCATCGTCGAATAAGTCCATGAGTTTGTTAGCCCGCTCATCACGAGCACGCGCGGCTTCCAGGATATTCTGTTTCTCCATTTGATCAAACTCGTTGTCTAGCTTCTTCAGCGCCGCAGAATCACCCATAAAAACGAGAGGCCGTCTCTCAGCTTTCTGTCGCCGGCGTTCCCGGTCTAGAGCAATCTCCAACCGCTTGTGGTGTCTCATTTCGAGTCTATGGTGGATCTCATTCACAATCTTCATCGTGTGAGATATGCTGTGCTTGCCTGCGCCTTCTTGTTTGTTGTTGTTCTCGCGGTCCAGCTGGCTGAGCGCAGAGTCATAATGAACTTGAAGGGCAGATATCTCTTCCTCCAACCGCTTATCCAATGGCTCATAAACATTGGAAATAAAGTCCTCGAGTTCCTTTCGTTCCTCCTCAAGCTGGGTGCGGGCTTCCGTTTGTCGGAACTCTTCCTCCAAGATGTTGATGTCCGCATAGCCAATCTCCTTTTCATTAAATAGCGCATCAATATGGCTCTCAGACTCCTCTTGTCGTTTGATGCGCTCCTTTTCTAGGCTCTCTTTGCGAGTCTTACTGGCCATCTCCCAGTTTCGGCCTGTCTCACGCACAAAACTAAAGTCGTTAGGATACTTTTCAAGGTCCTGCCTAACCGTTGTATGCCACAGGCTTTCCGACTTTTTAAGAGCCGGGGTCGAAATGAAAGTGCGCAATTCTTCAAGCGGATTGGGTGGTTTCCCCTGCCGGAGAGATGGAGGTAGCGGCGGAGTTGAAGTCTGGAATGGCTTCGTGCGATAGTTGACGCTCTTTTCTCTGATTAACCCGACGAAGGTTTCATCTAGATCATTCTGGATAGATGCCCCAGATGTAGCCCGCTTTCGGTTACCTTCAGTTGACGGCGCCGTGTCTGCCATTACACGTCCGCTTTCTGCTTGTGCCTGCCGCAACGCAGAATAAGCTTGATACGCAGGGCGGTCGATCTGTAGTTTGTCAGAGCCTCTCTGAGGTCCTTCAGTGTATCGGAATGGTGTGTAGATCCGCTGCGGGGGATTCGTTGTGAGGGGGGAGTACACTGGCTCGCTAGGCGGTACCGAGGTAGAGCGCAAGCTATGGGCTGACGCTGCGTGGCTTGCGGTGTACTTATGACCCCCGGGGTTAGACGCTGACCTATTGAGTGCTGCCGGCTGAGGGGTATGAAGCCTGGGAAGTATAGGGCGCCCGCCTGGACTATAACTGCCATCTTCTACATCGTCAATGGTCGGAGCAGAGTGGCTCTCTTCAGTCTCCACTGGTATCAATCCTGATTCGTCTGGAGTGGGCTTCGGCTTACTGTCTGCAGGCTCTTTCGCTGGAGTTTGAGCATTAGCCGATTGCTGAGGAGCATCCGCAGCAGCGTTGGTCTCATGCTCGATACTGTAGAGAATCTCACGCAGCTTCGTTTCCTTGGCCATAAATGCTGTGAAGATCTTAAAGCGCTCCTCGTCAGAATCAGCAACAGCTTCTTTTCGCAACATCGCCACATAGCGTTCCAAAGAGGACTGCGACCAGGAATCAAGATCCTCGTAGCGATCGACCTGCCTAGATGGCGGCCGGGGGCTTTCCGTTAGCCTCGCCGATTCATTGACACCATCTTTCGTGTTATCTACTGAGTCTGTGCGAGGTTCGTTTCCAGATGCTGCAAGTTCCGGCTGTTTTGTTGGAACAGATTCCACGGGACTTGGAGTCATATGAGGAGAAGTTGGTGCTGGTTCAACTTTGGGACTCTCTTGTACCGATGATGGCTTGTCATCCGCCGAAATTGGCTTATTCCATGCCTCAATAACGCCGTCGATATTTTCCGAGTTCGCAACAAGCGATTCCGTGGTATAATCAGATCCGAATGTGTCCATCCTAACTGGATGAGCGGGTGGCTGAAAATCATGCCGAGTTCCTGGGCTGGTAGGCGACTGCGTCGAGTAATTATGGGATTCCTCACTCACTGCCGGTTTTCTATAATCCACATTCGAAAATGATGGTGTTGGCGAGTGACCGCTCCCCGTCGTGCCCGTAGTACCACCTCCATGACTCGGACTCAATTCATGCGTCGCATTTGCTGGAGCGTCTGTTCTTGGTCTGAAAGAACCTACATCATCAATTTCACCTGCGGTGGGAGAGAAATGCTCCCAGTCAGAAGGGCCACCTGATCCTAACACGGAAGGACCAGCTTTCGGAGGCACAGGCGGAGCAAGTGTTGTAGACTGTGACGCAGGTCCTTCCAGCGGAAAGGACGCGGCTGGCCGGGCATCTAAATCCGGTTGAAAGCTGGGCGCTGGAAGAACTGGGGTATGGCTTGGATGACTGGGCCCAGCACTTGGAGGATGATATTGACTCTGGGGTATATTGGGGTGCGATGGTAGTGGCGGCTGGTTCCAAGCTTGCTGGACCTGTGGTGCCACCGGCACTGATGGTGCAGGATTGTGATAATTAGATGTGTCAACCATGGCCGGCGGCGGAGGTGGTGGAGGTGGTGGAGGCGGGGGAGGTGGTAGAGAGGTCGCAGGTTGCTGGGGCGCATGAGTAGGATTTGACGCCCATTGCTGGTGATAATCCCCCGAAGACACCCGTCCTCCATAACTCGGAATCGAAGACTGGTGGTAATCGGCGGGGGTAACTATCGGGGACTGGGTATTTGGCTGCTGTCCGGAGGTACTTGAAGGCCGCGGCTATAATAACACTTCAGCAACGGAATAGTACATTGTGGATGGAATTAAACTCACCGGCAGCGGAGGTGGGGGCGACTGCATATAATTCTGTCTGTTGTAATTCACGCCCCATGTCGTCGTATTGACACCCGCAAAGCCAGAAATTGGACTGTAACCAGGACTTGGACCGTAGTTACCAGTGGCTGGGTTATAGGACGGAGGAGGCGGAGGTGGTGGTGGTTGTGGTGGTGGGCTCGCTACTGGGCGGCCTGATGGTCTCGGGGGTGCCACCGGGACTCTCCATTCTGGAGTAGGGGGCGCGGACGTCGGTGGTCGGTGAGAATGATGTGAGCTGGGCATCGTCTCGAGATGAGCTCTTGAAGCGCGGATAGCGCTGGGGCCGGATGACGTTTAGGGGAGCTTTGTTGTTTAGGAAGTGCGGGGAAGAAGAACCGAATCACTTAGCGACAGCGATGAAGGACTAACGTTTGGAAGCTTCTCTGTGTGCAAGCAGATTATCAGCTGCAAACACAGCTCCTTCGAGGCTCAGTTCGGCCGGGATTGTCTCAAAAGGAGGTGGAAAAAGAAGTAAAAGTGGCTGCTCTAGCAGAGGGAAGATGATGGGTTGAGGCTTAGCGGGTTAAGTTGGTCGTTTTCTCGTACTCTCCACACCAAGACCTCCTGTTGATCTTAGTCTTTGTTAGTCGGGTGGTCGCATCAGTTCACTACTAACAGCTGGGTCTTTACTAAATTTCTTTCTATTACTATATGCCGGTATCGCCTGAGTCGTGCGCATGTCATGGATGACCGGCGTCACATGAGATTTTCTGTTTAATGCCCAACATGACTTACGTCGTTCCAGAATAATCCATGCAGGATAAGCTGCGGCTCTATAGGTTCGCCTTTGATTTAAACAGAATTCCCATTTCATTATATGCATACAAAACATACACTCGAGAACAAACAGTAAAGTACAGGTAGATACAGGAATCCAACTCACGGCACATGGAGAGCAGGGACCCAGATCAAGGAGAAAAGGAAGAGCATTCAGACAGCCTGCCCTCGAGGACTTTATCTATGCAGCTACCCGCAGCCGCCTGCCCAGCCTCTCGAGCTCACCGATCACGCCGCCGCCAGCCAGCGTCCACTTCTCACTCGCCGATTCGTCGCTGACCGTCTCCCGAAGGAGACCGCTGCGTGCGAAGTATTCCAGGTAGCCGCGAGCTTCGTCTTTAGTAAGCCCGCCAAGTTCCTGCACGTCCAGCATACCCTCCTTAGCAGCTGTGGGCTTCGGCGAGTTGAATACCTCGAGGACGCGCTGATCCGGGTTGCTGTACGGTCGCGGAACAGGGAACTCAGAAGACGAGGGGTCTACTCCAGCGTGGCGTGCTGCAACTTGCTTAAGCGCGACGTCAAAGGCGTAAATGGACGGGCTGTTGGAGCGAGACGTGGCATAGAGAAGGGCTCCACCATTGGGAAGGGTAGACTTTCCTTTGCCCGGCATCAACAGGTTCAGGAAGTGTCGCACAAAGACAAAATCATGCGCGTGGATAAGCTCGTGCTTGGTGTTGCGGTACGCGGAGTTTTGCATCCAGTGGTCCAGACCGTCAACGGTCACGAGCGTAGGAGGGCGGGGTCTAAAGTTCTTTTCGAGACCTGGCACGGCAGATGTTGCTGTAAGCTCTGCCCAAAGAGCCTGAAAAACTGGCCAGGCGTTCGCTTGGTCCTGAATGCCAAGTTTCGCGAGGTCTTCCAACGTCATGCCAGGCTTAACCGCTGAAAGAGCAGGGTGATGTTGAGAAATAAGCAGCTCAGAGAGGACCTTCTGGTTAGCAGTGACAGTGCGAGATAGCAACGCTGCCGTTGCCGCGTTTTGCACGTATACGTTGGGCTCCTCTTCAGACAAGGGCGCATAGCTAGTGGTTCCAGTAACTAAATCCCGTGCTAATAATAAAATCAGCAACGATGCATCTGGAATGAAATCTAGAAAGATATGAGCTCACCCTCCGGCACGGTAATTACTACCCACTCCTTCGTGAATCCCATCACCATAGCCTGCAACAAGTGGACACTTTTCCCCGTCTTTCTCTGTCCGGTAATAATCTTCTTCACCACAGTTCTACTGCCTGCAGCCTCGCCAGAGATGTTATCAAACAATCGGCCCATCTCCAAGGTCTCCCGTCTCAAAACTGTCCCTGGACGACGGAAAATCGACCAACCCTGACTAGTCTTAAACGCCTGTACAGCACGCAATTGATCGATCATCGGCACGGGAAGGGCGAGGACTTGGCCGCGAAGACGCGAATCCACCATCGTTTCCCCGTTGAGCTCCTGCATACCTTCGACCTCCAGAGCGTTCGGGTTGCTGAGAACGATCCGCTTGCGGAGGGCTTTGCGTTCTCCAACAGCTGGGGGGCGTGACTTCTCCATCGGTTTCTTCTTTTTGATCTTGACAGCTGCCCCAACACGATATTTGGGTCCCTCATGTCCTGAGGCTTTAGGTTTTTGAACTGCCCGGTGGAGAGCGGTGGAGGTGTGGAATGCCGCTCGAGATACTGCTGTGGTTGATGGTGGTAAAACGGCGCGAGGTCCCGAGCGAAGCCGCGTCAGGCATCCTGAGCAGAAGGAGGAAGCCATTATGATGCGATACACCGGCGCGACGGCCAGTGTTACTGGACAATGGTAATGATTCGGCGATTGTGGACGCTGGACCGGGGATTCGCCGCAAGACCGGGAGAGAACTGAAGGTCGGAGCACATTTTTGGCCGTTCCTCAGAATTCTGTATACGGTTAGCGCCTTTGCCGCTTTTTGGGGCGGTCGAGGTGCGGGAACCACAGCCAGCAAAAGCAGCGCTCCTAAATTATCCCCGAACTTTTTTTCTTGTTTTCTCGCCTACGGTGGTCTGCAACATTGACATTTTCATTACTGCGCTGTAGCCATACGGTTTCTAGATAATAATGGCAAACTCAGAGACAGAGGCCAAGTCAGCCGCCAAACCCAAACCTGAGAGACTGTGAGCTCGACCCTGCCGAAACAAATCTCATCACATCCGCTCACATATAGCATTACAGCCCTATCACCGTTTCAAAGCCCACCCCATACACGTTCGACCTCGGCCACCTTCTCGCCAACGACCCGAATCCTCTCGAGCTCCCACAATCAGAACCCCTCAATGTGTCCCTAAAAGCCACCGCCCGTGACGGCGTCCAAAGCCTTCTCAACCAGCTCTTAACCACATGCCCCATCACCTCCTCGCAACAGGGCGTCCTCCTCACTCTCCCTGCTCCCTCAACGATTCTTCCGCGACACAAGCCTCTTCCAACACCCAAGCCTCCCACCAAGTGGGAGCTGTTCGCTCGCAAGAAGGGCATTGGCAAGTACAGTAGCAAGCCCGGAGCTGCGCTGGCGGATAAGGAGCGTCGCAAGAAGCTGGTTTATGATGAGGAGTCGGGCGAGTGGGTACCCAGATGGGGATACAAGGGGAAGAACAAGGATGATGATCAGTGGCTGGTTGAGGTGAAGGAGAAAGATTGGAAGAAGGAAGAGGAGGCCGCGGCAAAGGGCAGCTCGATTCGTGGTATGTCGCGTGCTGAGCGCAAGGAGAGGATACGTCGCAATGAGAGAAAGATGAGGGCAAATGCTCGGAATTCCAGGAAGTCAGGGGGGAAATAAATGGTTCTGGTGGATTTTTCGCATCAAGTTAAAACTTCCGGTTGGGAATTATGATATCTGGTGTGCTGGATTTGTCTGGGCGTCTGGAGTGGTATCAGGTTCTTGAATTTATATGTTGTCCTGATGTTAGGGCTAAAAGCAATATTACCTCCACATGTGCGCATGAGTGGCCTTGAGCCATGAGTGTATCTCTTACTCATATAAACAGCTTCAACTATCGTTGCACGACCATTGTTCAATGCAGCTTACGGACCTCCAAAGGAAGGGTGAAGAGACTCGTCCAATAAAAGAGCGGATTGAGTGCTATGAATTACCGCGACATGGCTTCAAACTGAAAATAATAGACCGGGTTCGGCGGCTCCGAAACGCATACATGCAGTTATAAGAAAACAGTTTGTGCGAAATATCCGACAGCCAACGCTCAGACAGGCAAGCAACAACTCTAAAGTAGAAGAACAGAAACGAAATGGAAACGCAATAGATGGTACGAAAGAGGAGAACAATCTTTACAGCCAAAATGAGCTCAAGAAACAACTGACCAACGAATAACCGACTCCAAACGCGCCAGGCATGCAATCTCGAGGATTAGGGAAACAGAAGCTGCAACATAACGAGAAAGCTGCTTGAGAACTGACGGGATGCAAAAATTAGACAATCCTGTGGGTAAAACGTCCGCAAAAAATAGCAAAAATTCACACGAGACGTAAATGTACAATCTCGAATCTCAACCATAGTATTTAATCCACGATTCCTGCCGAGGATCTTGTACGGCGCAACCTCCATACCGAAACAAAGAATAATAAAGGATAGGCCAGCCTATCGGTTTCCGACACCGACTGCCTCGCCAGGGTGTCCAACTTGCAGAAATGAAGTCTGCTAGGTCGTGAACAGACGCACGGAGCGCGCCTATATTTGAATCGGAGAAAGAGGGGGGCCGAGCTCAGGGAGCTGAGATATGCTCCTTGTATGTGAAGTGTCAATTTTCCGGGGCTTCTTCTTATGGTTCTTTGGTGTCTCCGGACGAGAGGGGGCTTCATAAGTGCTGCTTTGGCTGCTACCCGAAGACACTGCTCTCTCATCGGCACTGAGTGCCTGGGCTTCCTTCTCTTCAGATGCTTTTTCTTTCTCGTCCATTTCCTTTTCGCGCTGGAGCCACTCTTTCTCCGTCCAGCATCCTTGCCAGCAATTCTTCCAGTCACATACCAGAAATTGAAAACAGAATGCATCTATTTTCATGCAGGGTTGGAAGCAAATGCAAAGGTTACGGTAATCCATTTTGTTTTGCTCGACGTATGAGTGGAGAAGGTTGAGGTGGCAGGTTATGGCGAAGAGAAGGTAGTAATGATAAGGGGGCAATTTCGAGAGTTCATCCTTAAGCATTTGCGGAGCGGTTGTAGCACCCTCGCATTTTTCAGCGATCATGGCTTGAGTTTCTTTCGGGAATAGTTCATCGGGCAATTCACGGAGCCAGGCTTTAAAGAGCGAGCCAATGGTGTTGATGTCATACAAATTTGGTTCATCAAAAAGGCTTATGTCGAGTTCTGCGGGTTTGGTGAGCATATGGCCGGATTAGGATAGGAACGTGGCACTCACCTGTATCAAAGCGTCTCTGCCAGTGCTTCACTTCTTTGCCACTCCCCGGCACACGATAAAGTCCTTCCTCCTCGCAACCCTTGAAATTGAGGTAACTGGCCTCATGTCAGTAATTGAAAACTTCATGGCATCTTCTAGACTCACTCTATGCAACGGTACGGTAGGGCAGGCATCCAGAACTCAGTCTTATCCCTGCAGTCTTCGAGTCGCTTGGCAATGCGTGTTCGGCGTGCTTGCTCGATCAGCGGCAGATTTATCACAGAGCAAACGTAATTATCATCTGCCACTAGCTCACGCTCGTTGGTACTTCCACTCCTCGTGATCTTACCAAAGAACCCTTTTCCAGCCTTTCCTAATCGATCCGCTGCTCCGCTGGAGGATTGCTTGAGATTGTTGAATATGGCAGCCGAAGCACCTGACACTTGGCTCAGTGATGCCGATGGTACCAGTGCCCCCTTCCGCACCGTCGAGCTATTGCCAAATTCCGTAGGCCGTTCGGCAGCGTGGTTCCGGATTGTACCATTTGCGGTGCCTTTTACCACACGCTCCTGGCGGAGTTTCGCGGACTCTTGCGTATCTGGCTTGCAATTTTCTTCGAGTTTCAGAAGACTTGTGGACGGACGCCTGTTCGGTGCTCGACCCATGGCTGAGTCGTCCAACCTGATCGACCGGGAGCGGGATAGGAGATTGGCGAATCGCGGCTTCGTCTTCTTAAGCGTGTTGACCCCTTCCAACTCAGTACCCATCTTCTTGAACTCTGTCGTTTGAGTCTGAGAAGACTTGTCGTCGGAAGCGTTGCCTTTTTCTTGTTGAGCAATCATCGCCGGGAGATCAGGAGACGATTCATAAAGCTTCGACGTTATCTTTGTTCTACGATCCCTAGAGCTGCCACGGCTTTTCGGTTTCTCTGCAGAATTCTCTGAGCTGTCCGACCTCTGTACACGATGCGAGTATTTTGGTGCCTTAAGACTGGCGAAGAAAGACCGCGAGGGGTCACGAGTATGCTTGGGGGACTCTCTAGGTGACGGCGGGTACTGTGGTATAGCTGTGAAGCCTGGGGTTGGTGGTTCCGTGGCGGCACCTGGGGAGGCAAGGAAGGCAGGGTTATCGGGGATCTGGTTTGAGTCTTGCGTGACGGGTCGTATTGTGGCCCCTTTGAAGAACTGTGAACTGGAGGAAGACTTGGGGGAATGCGGCGTCAGGGGGCTGAGACCATCGGAGCTTTGGGCACCAGGCGATAGTGGTGAGTTCTTCACACCCGCTTGCAGGGTGGATGGACTCAGATCCAAGTTCGGAATGATTGAGTGTCTCGAAGGCATCTTAGCGGTCGCTTGTGTGGAAGTATTGGTGGGTGGTAGACAGTTCGAAATGACCGAAGATGATACTCAGTGCGAATAAAGGGATCAACTTCAGAGGAGTGGTTAAGCAAGATCAGCCTATTCACAAACAGTCAGCAGATGGTGAGTTGCCAATATGAGGGCAGAAACTGACCATCAACATTCCGCCAGTTCCCAGAACTCTGTCTTCGGTTTAGTATTATCTCCAATATCTCCAACGCTCCAAAATACAGAGAAGGCTCGATGTCCAATTAATCGATCGTTCAAAGTCACGGCCAGAATCGACTAGGTCAGAACCAGCCTTGCCAATAATAAGGTACGAACGAGTAATGGAGGGACGCTGTTCGAGTTCTTTCGGTTCGTATGAATCTGCAGTCAATTGCATCATATGTGTTAGTGACTTCTCGCAAAGACTCGATTCAATGTGCAGCAGCGGTTGTTTCCAAGATCAACAGATCCTAAGCACAGCGGGATAATGAGATCTGAAACGAAGTGGACAATGATCTGATGCATGGATCCTTGGTGGGCTTTTCAAGTTGCAGATAGGGCGATTGGACCCAGCCCCCAGACTTGAAGAAATCGTTTCAGAACACAATGAGTGCCTGATTAGAAGTCTGAGACCCGTGCCGCCAGGAGTGTTGACGGGGATGAGTATGACAACATACCAAACCGCGCCGGTCATGCTAGGGGCAGAGGACTTCCAAACGTCTTTTCTCCTTCAATCTGTTCTCGATAATGTCGATGATGGTTGTCGGTCGCTGAGTCGAGTACCAGGGGCGGTTCTGCACGAAGTATGATCGCTGGTCTTCCGGGCGGTCGGGGCAGTACGGTGGGAGTGTGGTAAGCCGATTGCCAACGCTAGTGATTTCGCAGAAAGACAAAAATAAAAGACAACAATGAAGGACCGGAATTACAGCAGCAAAGCGAAGGGATTAAGGGAAAACAGGCGACAAGGGTTCAGTGGGGAGAGAGTTATCGACAGACACAGGAGAGTGTGAATCCCGCACGGTTCTGAAAGTGTCCAGGACTATCAGGACTAACAGCCGTAGCGACGACACACTCCTTGATAGCGCGATGCAAGCGCGGCTGTGTGTCAGACTAAGTCACTAAACTCCGTTAAGGGGGAACCACCAGTGGAGATGGCGGAGAACTGATTCGAGCGAGTAGTGGCTTGCTGAGCGCTATTTCAGCCTATCCAAGCAGCCGTTGCAGATATGCTGGCAAAGAAACATATGCCATCTCATCAAAATTTAATGAGAATGGCCACGACACTTGTATTAGAGCATTCTACCTGAGATACACTACTACACTCTAGAAATCCAGCCGCAATAATACAATCTTTGACGGTTCATCCCTGACGTCGAATGCTAGAAACCAGCGCTTCCATGGATCGGGCTGATGATGTCTCGGTTGAAGCCACCCCGCTAATCCGCCAGTCGCTCTTCTGGAGGATTCATCAGCTCCAGAAACAGACGTCAGTCCGATTGAACGCAACACTTGCCAGTGGCGAGGATTGACGATTGAAGACGGGGCGACTCGTAAGCTAAAAGCTGTCAGACTGTGCCCTGCATCCTGTCCCTGACTAGTACTGTACAGCAGTACTCGGTTTCAATAAGCATGGACAATTAGACATTCTGGTTCAGGTACCTTTGTGAACCACACTTTGGCCACCGAAAGTTTGGCAAGACTCAAGGCAAAACCCAAGGCGGGACAGCGAGTGGCTAGAGCAACGCATGCTGGGCGGGTTGATATCCTTAGTGCCAGCTAAGACCTGCCGATGGAGTCCACGGATTGGTTAACCGAAGAGCGCCCGAGGGGCATCAAAAGGCTCCAACAAATCATCTGCGAGACACAACACGAGTACCTGGCGAAAAGACAAGGTTGAGGAGGTCAGAGCAACATCCGAGCAACATCACCATTAACCCACCGCTGCTCTAGGGCTGAATTATGGTCATGTCAACAACTCGACGACTCGACGAACTCGTGTTGCTAAGTTTGTGACGAATGACAATTATCGGTCCTTACCAACAGCCATGGTTGCTCTTGTGGGTTTGCAACACCTGACTGAGCCCCTCTGATTGTCTGATCTATCGACCACGGTTCAAGGTGTGTTTTGACGCGCAAGTGGGGATGATGTAGAAAAAATTAGATCAGGCTACAGCTACACCGACAATCTTATTGATGAACCAGATAATAAAAGTAATAATCAGTAATTATTGTCAATTGATATACAGTGGTCTGCGGGTTTCTCCAGGTCATCAAGGGAATAGTAATTCGATTGGCCGGATTACCACCCAGCGTCTATCAGTTTAGGATTTGTCATATATATAATCAAGCACAGATGGCAATTCTGATCGGTCTCTCGAAGACATCCAAGTAGACCTCTGAATATTGGCAAACCAAGTACAATAAATATGCCTAGAAAGACGAGAAGGTGCATTATTATGGAATAGTGTCTTTTTATCTCGATCATCTTTGTATATAGATTGTACAACATCTGGAGAAAGCGTGGGAGGTTGGAGTCGATTTGCGCCTGTACAAACAAATCATCTCAAATGACCGCTGGTTCAGAAGTACCGGGTGCATGCTTTGCAGCTTGACCAGAAAAGAGAAACATGGTCACAATACTTACAACCATGGCTATGAGTCTAAATTTTCTTTCTTTGGGAGCCACACTAGGCGGGACCTACTCACAGTAGAGCATTGATGAATTTGCAGCTTAATGCCTATCACTAGACTCAATATGGACCTTCTTGTCTCCGTTGCTTCTAGGCGATTCTCCTTGCTATCTGAAACACGATCCACTTGCTTATATAATTCACGCTATATCACGTGAAGTCAGCCCTCTCGACACACAATCCCTGTCGACATCCCTGCAAAAACCTCTCGACCGGTCTTGACACGTGCCTAGCTCAAGGCTACCACCACATTTGTGGCGCACTGGGCTCTTTTTTAATGCCAACGATGTCATGCTAACCTGAAATACTTGCCTAGGTGTTTGTTTCAACTCGGTCTTAGACCAGAATCCCTGCACTTGTCCTCTAACAGCAATTATTGCTAATCTGGACTCCGGAAAGCTTCATCTTTTGTCGACTACTAACCCTATACTTCTGTGCCGATGTCTTTGGTTTCGGGTCCTGGCAGGGCCGCTGGGACATCTGTCGATCTGAAGCTATGTGTCGAGAAACATATTGACTATATCAAGAAACTGGATAGCGTGCGTCGTCCTCTGTTTTTCCTACCGTGCCACTTCTCTTCACGAGGAGACGGTTGACAGGTGTTGGTAGCGAAATGATGAGCTGGAATATTGGCTCACAGAGCACCTGCGACTTAATGGAGTCTATTGGGGCTTGACGGCTCTGCATCTCCTTGGGTGTCCTGATGGCTTGCCGCGCGACAATGCTGTCGACTTTGTCCTCTCGTGCCAGCAAGAGAATGGTGGTTTCGGCGCTGCACCAGGCCATGATGCACATCTACTATATACAGTCTCTGCGGTGCAGATTCTGGTGACCTTGGATGCTGTTGACGAGTTGGAGAAGCGCGGATTGGGCGGCAAGCTGAAAGTCGGTTCCTGTAAATATGGCCCTTATCACTTCGGAGAGGGTTAAAGAACGCAAGGCTAAGTGTTTTCAGTCATCGCAGGGCTGCAGGACAAGGAGACTGGCTCTTTCATGGGCGACGAGTGGGGCGAGTTGGATACGAGGTTTCTTTATGGAGCGCTCAACGCCTTGTCTCTCCTGGGACTTTTAGATTTGGTAGATGTCCCCAAGGCTGTCTCGTATGTTCAGCAATGCGAGAATCTGGATGGAGGGTACGGAGTCACCCCCGGTGCGGAATCGCACGCCGGTCAGGTCTTTACCTGCGTAGGAGCACTGGCCATCGCTGGACGGTTGGATCTAGTCGACAAGGACCGACTAGGGGGTTGGCTTAGCGAGCGACAGCTCGACCATGGCGGACTCAATGGGCGGCCAGAGAAACTAGCAGATGCTTGTTACAGCTGGTGGGTTGGGGCGAGCTTGGCCATGATTGGCAAACTCGACTGGATTGACGGCGCCAAACTCACTGCCTATATTCTACGCTGCCAGGTTTGTTAGCCCATTATTGCACCAGTTCTTCCGGCTAATCCTCCTTAGGATCCAGAGGCTGGCGGCTTTGCAGATCGTCCTGGTAATGCCGTTGACGTTTTTCATACGCATTTTGCAATTGCTGGCTTGAGCCTTCTGGGGTTCGATGGAGTTGAGGAAGTAGATCCTGTCTAGTGAGTATACCGACATCCCGACAGCACAGTTTTGTCATATCTAATCATGCCACTTAGTTGTATGCCAAAATCAATTACAAGCAAGGTTTTGTCTGTGTAGCATGATATCCTATTCTTGGCTTCGTTCTTCAGGCTTTTCCTGTCCTTGCTACTTACCTCCCGCAATCTAATAACCCATATCTCTTTTTCGTGGTTTATGGGATACAATGCGGGAGAAGATTGGAACTCAGGCACTGTGACTTATTTCCGCTTCACCCCTCTACAATGGCCTGACCGTCGGCCGTTAAGACACAGTGGCACACTCATGAAGTACTTGTCTCTTGTAATATCAGATATATTTACTTTTTACCCATTTGTACCTGGGATGGTATTCCAAGGCCTTGAAAAGAGCACAATCGTAGATACAGTGCAGGGTGGCCTGTGGTTTTGACCCTCAACAATAGATCACCGACTCATCCGTGCAAATCGTTTCATGCTCATCCTTCGTTATCATCGGTATGACAGACGCCATGCTAGCAATCATATTGGCCTTCAGCAGAACAGTAGATAATAGACTGTCTTGCAGATGAAAGACGGGACGAAGTAGGAGTCCACCATTTACTAGCCCAGGCTAGTAGGGGTGCACGCATATCGCCGTGTCAACGGCGGAATCCTCGCATGAGATTAGAGCCACGCAGGCGCAAGGAGCCACCTGTTCTGACAAGGCTCTACCATCTGCTCTACGCCCCGGAAAATTCAGTACCTCTTCCATGAAGCCGCAGAAAGTCTATCATGAGGGCGGGTGGAGGAAAATCTCAATGTAGCTAAGATAGTTGTACTTATAGACCTATCATTTATTGCTTTCTGCCATCAAATTGGGTGATAGCTCAATTCACGGGCGTCAAGAGGCATATTGTAAATAGAAAGCAGTAGGCTTTGGTATATTTACAGATCTGCTGACAGACGAAGTACGGAAAACGGTGGTCAGCTAGCTGGTGATAAAGTCGTCTATGTTGTTGAATAAAGAAAATCCTTTATCAAATGGGGTGATAACTCAGTTGGTATGAGTGCTAGACTGAAGATCAAACTTCATCCTAAGCCTGTTCTAGGTATCTAGAAGTCCCCGGTTCGATCCCGGGTCATCCCAACATTTTTTTTTTTTTGGCTTACTCTTACATATCTTTAAAGTGATGGAATTGACACGTCTGGTTAATAACTGTTGATCATTGCCATAAGCTCATGGGTCCGGTGCTAAACGCAAAATCAACTTTACCAAGACTTAATTGGCCCATTACACCCTTAGCCAAAACCATAGACCGAGTCTTTCGCCTTACGCCCGCCCTAGTTGTCTCTAGAGGAGGCCTACCATCCTCGCTAATTTCGACCATTTGTCTGTCACGCTCTATCGAGATCTGTAAACTCATATTATATTGAAGACTTCCTTATAAATTACTATGGTAGGCATTGACTCATAACGCAAATCAAACACAGCCCGTCACTAGCTGGAGATAGTCAAGGCAACAACACCTGCAATGCCGAAGTATGGAAATCGAACAAAACTTTGACCATGCTCCGGCTATGCAGTGACCATGAGCGGAAGCGGAAATAGCCATTGTGTCTTATGATTTGGTAATCCCTAGCACTCTGTTACAGTGTCATGGAAAGACGCGATCGTTGCGGCCACGGCCGATACAAGCACTTGCCTTCACCTGGGCGGACGGTTGCGCCTGCTCAAAGCGTTACAGAGCCTCTTCTCCGACGTTGTTTTCTTTCCTGCCTGCCATTGTGGCAATGGCATCAAGCAAATCCCCGGCCAGTTGATGGCCTGCTCAATTTCATCACTTTCCACTTCTCGGGGAGGTCGGTGTTTCTATCTCCAGGATTAATCTTTCTATATTGGTTTCTCGTCTCGTGCCTCGCCACCCTCTCGTGAGAGCCACGACCTGCAAGCTGTTGTTTCCCCTGCTGCTGCCAAGCTACTTGCCAGCGTGCTTTAACCCAGAGCCTCGAGGCGATCCTGCCAACAATGGATGCAACAGCATTGCTGTGCAACATCTGCCCGAAGCACCCCAAATTCAGCGATGTATCACATCTGCTAACTCACGTTGCTTCTAAGGCTCACCTTTCTCACTACTTTAAGCTTCAAGTACGCAGCCACCAGGAGCCACAAGCCGAGGCTTTACTCGACGACTACAACCAGTGGTACAAGGCCAACAACCTTGCGAAACTCCTGTCGGATCGTATGTCATCTAAGGACTCACGCAGGAGAAAGTCACAGGGGAAGTATGCTGCGCCAGATACAACCGGACCAACCGATAGGGACATTGGGTATCAGGTCTCGCCGCTGCCGGCCTGTCCTAACAGCCTTCCTGACTACATTGATCCACGGCTCTCGGACCCTTTTATGAATTCGGGAAGCAGTGCGGGTAGGGAACTGCCATTTCATCTTCATCCCAATTGCTGACTTGCGCGCTTTTGAACAGTGCACCAGCAGGCATCCACGCCATCAACGCACAGGCAGGCCATGGGGAACGCATCCGAACGATGGGAGCGTGATAACGAGGATGATTCGGGAGACGAACGGACATCTCTAACGCAAGCTACACCATGTTGGCCCAACGTTCTCCGGTCAAGGGATGACCAGGAAGCCCAATCTCTGAATGGACCCTTTATCTACGATCCGTTCGTCGACGATAAAGATAGCTTCGTGTACTCAAATGCTAACGACATGGACAAGGAGAGAGCGGACGAAATTTCGAGGCTCAAAGGCGTCCTGTGGCCCGGAATGGACATCTTTGATTCTGCCACGGAGCAAATGAAACGAAAGCGCAATCAGAAGAAAGACGAGAGCGTCCTAAAGATGATGGAGAGGACGTCGATGGGGGTGGAGCCTACTGAACTGGTATTTTCCCCGACTGGCATCCTGCGGAAGCAGCGTGTGATCTCGGGCAACGTTGAAGATAGCAGCCCTTTGAAAGGTGAGACGCCGATTCCGAAGAAGCGAGTCACTCGCCCCAAGCGAGTGTTCGCTCAGGTGGACCCAAACACTCAACGCGGGTCAGACGGGAAAAGAGCTAGAAAGAACGTCAAGCAAGACTGCGGCCCCCATGATACCGATACAGATCAACGATTATATACTCCTCAGCGAGTTGTCCAAGCATTTGGTCGTTTAGGTAGCCAGATCTCTGTCGGGGACAACATGGAGGAATTTGCGTTGGCACTTCGTGACCATGACTTAAAGCAGCACAATAAACCCGCTGTATTCCGAGACATGCCAGCTTCACGAGAGTCCAGGCCGGAGGATCAGCATAGGTTTCTTCAAAGGGAGACAGCTACCTCGCAACCACTCTTCTTGAGAAGAGATATTGCAATAAATGACGATCTTCAATCACCTCGTACCGCTGCCCATTCCTCAAACATAATCGAAAAAGGTCCTCGCAGCGTGGACAAAGAGAACATGGAGCAAATTCTCAACGCCTATAGTCGAATGGACCCCCTTGTTGGCTGGCACTCACCCGCGATGAAGCGGACCGATAGAGGAATATCACCACAGTATCTTTTCGGAGACTCACACTATGTCGGATACAGCCCTTTTAATTGCCACGAGAGCCCAACGGGCTATTCATTTAACCCACTGGCTGGATCCCTCACGAGGATGGCTACAGAGGAAAACCCGATATACGCGGCCGAATCCGAGAATGTATTGAAAGGTCCCTCTGCTGCCCGTGTCAGTTCGCCAGATGCAACAATTTCCGAGGTCGCAGACGATGATTTTGACCGTCTATATATGGACGGAAGCTCTTGATTCCCCTTTTCTTCATGCTCAGCGCGTGTTGATATTGACGGGTTCTGTTGCATTTCTAGAAGCGTAGTGCGTGCGTGCAAAGCATTAATCTTGGACCCCTACTCGGTCGAGCGTCATCGACACTATTATTCCCATTATATGATACCACCATTGCCCCTTATATATGTTGCTGTTGCTGTTATACTGCATGGATCTTGGCTAGGTTGTCGAGGTCAGCCTAGCAGTTTCTGAGCGGGTTATACTCTGTTATCTGTTTCGGTAGAGGTATAAGAAAAGAGCATGAGACACTATTGATCATTTTGACGCCGGAAGTTCAAAACTACAGTCCTTGAGTCAGGAAATTCTAGACGAAATACGAATTCATCTAGGTGATAGGGCTGTCCGAGGTAGAAGCCTGATTAGGTAATCTTATTAAACGCGAATCAACGCGCTACGGTTTCCCACGCGTCAAGCTCCGCCGTTGAGCTTGAGAATTGACGCTGTTCTCCATACATTTGATTCCTACAGCTAGCTTATCTTGCCTTGCTTACTCCACAGTATAATGACGGTGATATTGCGGTTCCTGGAGCGTTGAAAGGCTTGCACTTACTTCGCTAAACCTGTCGAAGGCCGTTTTAGCCCAACGACATTGAGCCCTCTTTCCCTTATTTACGAAACGCCCCAAAGACAAATATGCCCTTACCCTCGTCCCAGTCGTCCGCATCATCCTCTCCAAACCTAAAGCGAAAGCAACCCACTATCTCCAGCTTCTTCACAAAAAAACCACATGTGCCAAAGCGATCCACTTCGAACGAAGCCCCTGCGCCGATCAACAATGATTCCGAAATTACAGACAAGGTAGCAGAGGACGATGAGGAAGATATAGTTGCCCCTGTTCCGAAGCGGACAAAATCAAATAGGTTTCTCGCCGAAAACCGACCGCAGAGCCCCAAGGCGAAGCCTGTATCGTGGGTGGAGCAGGAAAGCAGCCAACGGACCGAGCTCTCTAAATTCGCCAGTTCTCCTGTTGTTGAGACGGAAAGAACTGAGGCGATCGAGTTGGACGAGACAGCGAAATTTCGACAGCAGGAGAGGGAGAAACTGCATCAAAAATTTGTCCGAAAACTCGGTGGGCCGGATTGCTTGGTGGGAATTGGTCGAAATAGCGTCAGCGAAGCAACGTCTATTGAGGAGGCTGCAGAGGGTGATGAAGACGAGGAGACGCCGCAACCAGTACAGCCAAAAGGGAGGGCAGGGAGGAAAGGTGGAGGTAAACTCACACCGATGGAAAAGCAGGTCATTGAAATCAAGAAAAAGCACATGGACACAATCTTGCTTATCGAAGTCGGGTATAAGTTTCGATTCTTTGGTGAAGACGCGAGGGTCGCTGCAAAGGAGCTTAGCATTGTATGCATTCCTGGCAAGCTCCGATATGATGAACGTGAGTTCCCCTATTCTATACGTGGTTGGGTTATTGATGTTGTTCAGATCCTTCAGAAGCCCATCTTGATCGTTTCGCCTCGGCGAGTATACCTGTACAGCGACTTCATGTTCACGTAAAGCGTCTCGTCGCTGCCGGTCACAAGGTCGGCGTCGTTAGGCAATTGGAAACTGCTGCGCTGAAAGCAGCTGGGGATAACCGCAACGCACCATTTGTTCGTAAATTGACGAATGTCTACACCAAAAGCACCTATATTGATGATATCGAGAGCCTTGAAGGGTCTACGGCTGGGGCATCTGGTGCCTCGGCTACCGGATATATTCTTTGCATAACGGAGACGAACGCTCGGGGCTGGGGGAATGACGAAAAGGTACACGTGGGTATTGTCGCTGTGCAGCCGACTACCGGGGATATCGTTTACGACGAGTTCGATGATGGCTTCATGCGGAGCGAGATAGAAACGAGATTGCTCCATATCGCGCCTTGTGAAATGCTAATCGTCGGTGAGCTATCAAAAGCAACGGAGAAGCTTGTGCAGCATCTTTCCGGGAGCAGGATGAATGTATTCGGGGACAAGGTGAGGGTTGAGAGAGCGCCCAAAGCGAAGACCGCGGCTGCCGAATCGCACAGCCATGTTTCGAGTTTCTACGCTGAAAAATTGAAATCCGCAGACGCCGCGGATGATGAGGTCGCTAGTAACCTGCTCCAGAAGGTGCTCGGCTTGCCGGACCAGGTCACGATATGCCTCTCTGCCATGATCAAACATATGACCGAATATGGCCTGGAGCACGTTCTACAACTGACAAAATACTTCCAGCATTTTTCTTCACGCTCTCATATGCTTCTCAATGGAAACACCCTGACAAGCCTTGAAATATACCAGAACCAAACTGATCATTCGTCCAAAGGCAGTTTATTTTGGACTCTAGATCGGACACAAACCCGATTTGGGCAAAGGATGCTTCGAAAATGGGTTGGACGACCGTTGTTGGATAGGCACCAACTTGAAGATCGAGTCAATGCTGTAGAAGAGCTCAAGGACTCCCGAAATGTCGTAATGGTCGAACGAATCAAAGCTTTGCTTGGAAAAATCAAGCACGATCTAGAAAAAGGCCTGATCCGGATATACTATGGAAAGGTGAGTAACAGTGACCCTCGTCTGACGTGGCTAACAGTGAAAGTGCACCCGGCCGGAACTTTTGACAATCTTGCAAACAATGCAGATGATAGCACAGGAGTTTGCCGACATAAAATCACCAGCAGATACCGGGTTTTCCTCACCTGCCATCAGCCAAGCAATCGTGTCTCTGCCTACGATTTTGAAGGATGTCGTGTTTTTTCTGAACAAAATCAACATGCACGCGGCTCGAAATGATGACAAGTATGAATTCTTCCGCGAGGAGGAAGAGACGGAGGAAATTAGCGAGCACAAGCTCGGAATTGGAGCCGTCGAGCATGATCTTGAGGAGCATCGTCCTATTGCTGGAGAAGCCTTAGGAAAGAAAACGGTCAACTATGTCTCGGTTGCGGGCATCGACTACCTAGTGGAAGTCGAGAACAATTCGCCGGCCATCAAGCGAGTGCCGGCGTCATGGATGAAAATAAGCGGCACAAAAAAGGTGTCAAGATTTCACACTCCGGAAGTAATCAAGATGATTCGGCAGAGAGACCAACACAGAGAAGCGCTCGCTGCAGCTTGCGATAAGGCGTTTTTGGCCCTCCAGGCCGAGATAGCAGCCAATTACCAGACGCTGCGTGACTGCGTTCAATCACTGGCAACGCTAGACTGTCTGGTGTCATTGGCCACCTTAGCCAGCCAGCCGGGATACGTGAAACCTGAATATACAGAAGAGACGTGCATCCATGTCGAGCAAGGGCGTCACCCAATGGTGGAGCAACTTCTTCTAGACAGCTATGTGCCCAATGACATCAACCTAGATAGCGGCAAGACGCGCGCTCTTTTAGTGACTGGCCCTAATATGGGTGGGAAGTCCAGCTACGTGCGCCAGGTGGCACTTATTGCAATAATGGGGCAGATTGGCTCATATGTCCCAGCGCGGGCCGCAAAGCTTGGTATGCTGGACGCGGTGTTCACCCGGATGGGCGCATTCGATAATATGCTCGCAGGCGAGTCTACATTTATGGTTGAGCTTTCCGAGACGGCAGATATATTGAAGCAAGCAACGCCGCGCTCTCTGGTAATACTGGACGAGCTGGGCCGAGGCACGTCTACCCATGATGGAGTCGCCATTGCACAGGCCGTTCTCGACTACATGGTGCGGTCTATTCGCAGTCTGACTCTCTTCATCACACATTACCAACATCTATCTGCCATGGTGCATTCGTTTCCTGATGGCGAGCTGCGCAATGTGCACATGCGATTTAGCGAGTCGGGGACTGGGGCGGACGAAAACATTACCTTTCTTTATGAGATTGGAGAAGGTGTCGCGCATCGTAGCTATGGGCTTAATGTTGCGCGGTTGGCAAAATTGCCTGCGCCGCTTTTAGAGATGGCCAAACAGAAGAGTGCCGAGTTGGAGGAGAAAATTCGTCGCCGAAGACTTGCTGGTGTTGTTGCTGCGGTTGGAGCAGTAGTGCAGTCGAATCCGCCCGACGACAGTGTAATCGAGCGGTTGGTTAGCAGTATGGAAGAGTTGTAACTATACTTAAATACATATCTAGCGAACGAACTATCTAACCTAGACAGGCATGGGCGTCTTTTTTGTGGATGACTCCACGGTAAATCCACGGTAATTTGCCCGAAAAGCAAGCATGTATAAGATTTAAATTCGGGACTTTTAGATGTGTGGTATGTTCACCATTTCACTGCTGTGCATTAGAGTGATGGATCCACGGTCTAATTTTGGACGGTAGGATCAGGAACCGGTAGTCCGTCCGTGTTCGGGGTGGGTGGGCTTTAACAAAGAAGTCGGGGCAAAGAAAGATGAGCTTTTATGTAGCTCATCTACCAAATAAGCATGGACATATGCCCTGGACGTGCTGGGAGCCTTCCTAGACACTTGCTTCGCAACCCACTGCATGGCAACAACCTCCACACTATTACACATCCCTCCCACAGACAGATCATCAGACATATCTTCTGATAACAAGCTCGATTGTACCGACGATGTCCTGGAGTATACCAGTTGATGAATTAAAGAAACCGCAGCAAAGGATATTTCTTCCATGTTGAGCGCGGTTTCGGCCCTGGGAATAAATGATATCGAGATACTTAAGTGCATTCTAATAACGGCAGTCGTGGGAAGGGCTAGTCGCAAGAGTCTCAGGATCCCGGGAGCGATCTTATCTCTCTAATGCAGCAAGTCCAATGTCTGCCCCTTAAGAGGGCCGAGCACTAGGGGAACGTTGCACCCCATTGTCTGTGCAGCTTGTTTTCTACCCTCCAAGCACAATAGAAAAGCACAGGTCCAACGGCGGGCTCATATGCCGAAAGGGTTGAACAACCTCTACCTCTCACCACGGTTTAGAACACCTCCTAGTAGTAAGTAGATGTTTGCCATATATGTAGGTGCCGAATGGTTCGCTATCCACTAGCCATGCAGCAAATATTCTTGAATCTTATAGTCACTTGGTGACTATATGAGTCAAGAGTCCTTGGCTCGGTTCTGAGGTAGTACAGCCATGATGCTTTCCATCCCCATTCTTGCTGAAGAGCTATGCATGGAGAAATGCTAATTATACGTGGTGCAGCTGTCACCTTATGATTTTAATAATTATTTCTACTGACACAGCAGAAATAAATGTTTCCGTGGCGCAATTGGTTAGCGCGTTCGACTGTTACTATTATTAAGTTATCGAGAGGTTGTGAGTTCGATCCTCACCGGGAACGGTTTTTTTTTTTTTTTTTTTTTTAATTTAAATCATTAATATATCTTTTTTTTGACGTTTATAAGTGCTGGGAAGTATCCTAAGGTGCTTGTCTAGCCACACAGTCGTATGGCTTAGCCATTGAGAGCTGCAGCTCCCGATACCTGACCGAATCCTTCTACTTCAGGGTCTAATATCTCCTGAAGCCATTGCCTGCGCACCTAAAACGGAAGAAATGATGGAGTCGCTACCTGCAGGTGGGTATTTTATGCCTAAGGTATCAACACATGGCCCCGCTGCCAACTTTGAGTGATTCATCCAGTCTTCTCGGTGTCTCTTGTTCTCGCTACTCTCCTCCTCAGGGAATTAACTCGCGCATTATCTTTCTCTAGAATTGGGATTCTTATATAGGCCAATCGTTCAATTGATCCCAACTCAGTCACCTCTGTTCCTCTTTTTGCCGCTGTTTCCTCATTCCCAAAATCTTGAATACCCCGCGGTCAATTGATCACCCAGACAGGATGGATCTCGTTAACAGGTAAGTCAATTGCTTTATCTACGGTTCTTGCGTGCGCTCTGCGCTAACAAATATACAGCCTGGAAGGAAGACTCCTCTTTGCAGTCCCCAAGAGCAAGTTCCCCAAGTCCATTCGTCCAATTCGCGCTTGACTCGTTCGTTCGGGACGCAAACCCCCAGGAGAAATTGAACGACTAACAAACCCGCGAGGGGAACAGAAGGACGCCTTCAACAATCGACCCTCGACCTACTTTCCGGCTGCGACATCCAATTCCGCCGCGAAAATCGCCTCGATATCGCCCTGGTCAAGAACCTGCCTATCGCTCTCATCTTCCTTCCCGCTGCTGACATCCCGACATTTGTTGGAGAGGGCCGCGTTGATCTCGGTATCACCGGCCGCGACCAGGTCGCCGAGCATGATGCTCAGCTCGGCCTTCCAGAGGGTGAGGCCTCTGGTGTGCAAGAAATTCTCGATCTAGGGTTTGGCGGGTGCAAACTGCAGGTCCAGGTTCCGGAGAAGGGAGACATCCAGAAAGTCGAGCAGCTGATTGGCAAAAATGTCGTGACAAGCTTCACTGCGCTGAGCGAGCAATTCTTTTCCCGCTTGGAGAAGGAGCATGGGACTGCGGAGAAGAAGACAAACATCAAGTATGTTGGGGGCAGTGTAGAAGCTGCTTGTGCGCTCGGCGTTGCCGATGGGATTGTTGACCTTGTTGGTATGTTTCTTCCTCCAGATACTCGTTGATACCTGTGAAACTGATGACAGGCAGAATCCGGCGAGACGATGCGCGCCGCTGGGCTAAAGGCCATCGACACAGTCGTTGAGAGCACCGCTGTGCTCGTTAAGAACCGTAACACCCAGAACCCGCTTGTTGACTTGATCACTTCTCGTATCCGCGGTGTAATCAGTATGACCAATCCCTTCTGGCAACGTTCATGTGAATAGCCACACTAACAAGTTTCCCACTAGCCGCCAAAAAATTCGTCCTCTGCCAGTACAACATCCCCCGCGATAGCCTCTCAACCGCCAGCAGTATCACGCCCGGCAAGCGCGCGCCAACTGTAACGGCGCTAGAAGAGGATGGCTGGGTGGCTGTTAGCTCCATGGTCGAGAAAAAGCAGATTGCGACGGTGATGGATGAATTGACTAAGGTTGGCGCGACAGATATTTTGGTTTTAAGCATCGCCAACTCGCGGACGGATTAGTTTCGTTTTTATCCTTTATACACCCCCCTTACATGATTTGATTTCATATGATCCTGATTTGTCTTCTTTTGGTTGCTGCTCTATAGACTCTTTTCATTTCTTCCTATCTACATTAGGGTTTTATCTGTTTTAGACTTTTCGGGATGGTAAAATACGATGTTGATCGCCTTTTTGTCTTACTGGTTCTAAGTTTGTGTGCTAACAAGAAGGGGGTTTGGGAAACAATCGACCTACATGCGCTGTACCCACAGAAACGGGTCCAGCGGGTGCAATCAGCAATCTATTTTACATTGTTAACGCTCTGACCTATACTACATATACACTGTGCCAGGATATATCTAGATGGAAGAAAAAGGAAAAAGTGCTGGGATGACCCGGGATCGAACCGGGGACTTCTAGATACCTAGAACAGGCTTAGGATGAAGTTTGATCTTCAGTCTAGCACTCATACCAACTGAGTTATCACCCCATTTGCTGAAATGGCGCAGCACTTTAAGTCCTATAATTGAACTAAGAGGTAACTCTGGTAGATTATTGGACACCCCTGGAAGGTTTGTATAATTAGCTTAACATTTTTCGAGACCCTATCTTATTAAAACAAAATATGCCAGTAAACCTATACGCGTCTGTTCAATCACTAGTCCAGTACACTACAACAATTTATACACCGGCCACATTCTCGACAAACAGCGCCAACCTTGCGAGGTGCCGAGTTAATTAAGCGGCTCAATGCCTCTCGGGGTACGGGAAACCCACTACGCAGCGCAAATGCCCATCTGCATGAAGCTCCATATTTAGCTTCGTCTCCTTTGTCTGAATAAGGTCTAGGTATAAGCCTTCGAAAATACATCTTGATGAATATTTCACCATAACTGCGCTACGTTCCCATTGATATAGGGTTTTTGAGGCAAATTAACTTTTGAGTTCCCAAGCGTGTCTCACGTCTCCCTAGTTACAATCTGCCCACTAACCGACTGGCAACGAGACCTGCATGAAGTTGGGTTAGCTCGCTCTAATCTAGGACGGGGCTTGGAGATCAAGTACATTGGCTACATGTAATATGATAACAAAGGTAGTAAGATAATTTGTTTTGCCTCTGATGATCAGTTGCAGTTAAGGGCCAGGTGCGCTAACTATCAGGCTTTAAAAACTTTCTGCTGGTAGACTTGTATGTGTGCGAGAATACCTGATAGATCGGGACTAACTGCAGTCACTGTGTAATGCTAATGACCTAGCTACGGAATATCTAAATACATAGACCAGCAGGCAGTAACTAGGTAAAATCCCTCTCATAACAGCATGTGGCAGATGAAAGGTTGTACCTAAACATATAGGTTGACAGGAAGCTATGATGCAAGTCTTAAGTTCAGCGCCCGTAGGGGCTTGAAGATACAACTCTACATTTGCAAGACACTCCATCAATAACACAGCCCCTGGTTAATATAGACTTGTCTTCCCCCTTGACCTTTCTGCCGCTAGCACACTTTATTAGAAAGTCCTGCGGCTTAGCAATTGTGTCACGGGACATCGTCGAGTACCACCCGTTAGCCTAGTATATGTGTGGCATGCGGTGCATGTTATTCTCGAATACAAGAGCCTCGAGGGCAGTGACGTGCCTTTGAAGAGCTGTAAAGCACCTCCTCGACACGATAGATAATAGTCAACCGACGATATACTTCATGTGAATGGGGTATTTACTTATGTTTCTCACATATGCGTGTGATGACAGGGTGGGTATCAATAGCAATAAAAGACCCGTCCAAAAACACCAGCACCAGCATTAACACCAACACCAAACCTCCAGCCAATATCTACTGCCAACAGAAGCAGAGCCGAAACAAGCATCCAAGAGCATATTCAGAAATGATATCAACCATAAATCAGCTCGAGTTTATGGCCCCAATTCCCACACCTTCCTTCCTCCCCTTGATTAACGCCTTCAAACAAGCCCCTACGCCTTCTAAATCACCCAACAACCCAATATGCCCCCTATCACTCTTCACAAGCCCGCCCTTGATAACCCTATACCCCGTCGGCAACATCGCCGCACTGGCAAGACACACCCCATCACCAGCTGCAAAGGCCAGATCGTCATAGGCATCTGTGTACTTGATACTCTCACGAGAGTTCACCCGAGCGCCATAGACAGTGGGCACCGATTTAGAGTACAAGACCGCAAAGGGCGGGTACGTGTTGCTGCTCTGGTGGTCTTCCCTATGAAGGGTTTCGCGTTTGAATGCCAAAACCTCAGACAGCGTTCGGGCGAGGTATTCTCTTGCGGCGGCCGCAGGGATAGTTACTGGCTGAGCGCTGGGGCCTGGGGAGGAGGAGCCCCTGGGATCCGTGGTAGGGCCGGGGAAAATTTCGCCTTTTGGTTTGGGGGGTTTAAGCTTGGTAGCGGCGGCGGCGGCTGAGGTCAAGTTGGATGTGCCGTGGCCGTTAGGAGTAGGCGATTGGTCGGATGTAGAGTCCTCCGCACTGATGCTGTCATCCGTAGAAGAGTTGGAGAGCATGGTAGAGAAGCGTTTGCGCAAAGGTAGATTAATGCTTGACGAGCCTGGGGCGGGCAAAGGCCGGTTGATGCAAGGGGAGAGGCGGAATTCATCCCAGACTGCTGGATCAAAGAAGTCGAGGCGGTATTCTTCCTTCGTGCGCTTGTTGATGAAGCAATGGCCTTGTTCTGGAAGAAGAGCAAAGCTTGTTCGAAAGGTGAAGTTGACCTGAGCGGTCAGCACACGAGAGCTAAGAAGGACGTCGTCGCCATGGCGAAGAGGCCCAAGAATGTTGACGCAGTGTTGTGGGACGCCTGCGTAGAGAACACCCGCGAAAAGCTCAGGGCGTTGATTTACTGCATGCCGGGTGATGAGGCCACCGAGACTATGCGCAATGACGTACGCGCCTCGCTTGTGCGGGGGTATGTCCGGAGCGTTGCAGGGAAGGGCCTCAAGGTATTTGATGAGGCGGCGGGAGAGAAGGTGCGGGCTAAGACGCCAGTCATAGCCGTAGTTGTGGACGCGCAGTTCGCCGCGGACAGCATTATCGCATTTCTGCAGCCGCTTGAGCAGTCGTCGGCAAATGTCGACAGGGCCAACGTGCGAGAGAACACCGTCCGGAATGACAGTTTCTTCCATGCGCTCTTCGTCCTCAGGCTTCAGGCCGACCTCTAGATCCACCTTGCGGAGATTCAACCCGACTTTCATAGGCACCCAGAGCTGCCGATGTGGGGGTTTAGCAGAGCGTAGAATCGAGCCCCTGTAGCCACCCATGACCACCACATCTCCAGTCAATTCGCTCATAGCCTCAAAAAGGACAGGGTACGTCGCAGCCGCGCTTTTGCGAGTCGACTTCGCTCGCGGGATAGCGGAGGATGAATGCACATGAGCCTCGGGTGGCGAGGTCGTTGAGATAATTGTGTCATCCGTCTGATTTGTTTCCGTCCTGCGGTGGTGCGCATCAGAAAGAAACTGCTTGTACCCCCAATCGCTGCGCAAATCCTGCAAGTGAAGCGTCGGCATGCTCAAAAGCCGGCTGCTAGAGTCCTGTAAGGTGTCCTTGATAGCTTTAAACCGACTGTTAGTCTGTGAATGAATATGCTCGTACTGAGGGCGATGCTCGAGTGAGGACGCGGTAGACGAAGCCCGCAGGTATAACGACTGGTCCGAAGACGACCGCCGCAACGTTGGGTTCGAGCCGACAAAGGAATGTTTGCCGCGAGTGCGCGCGGACGGAGCCTGCAGGGGACTCAAGTCGCCGATCGGGTCCTCCACCGGCGCAGTACCAGCAACCAGCGTCCCATTCGAGGCTGTCGAGCTCGGGTTCGAGGGTTGGGTTGACCGAGGTGACTGAGGAACCGCAGACACATCACCCCCCTTCTCCTGATCAAGATTTAGGCGCGATGACCAGCTGCGCGAACGATACCGAGACACCGACAAACTGCTCGCTCGGAGGTGCAATGACGGGAAGAATTTCTTCAACCCGCTCCGACTACCAGTATGACTATCGCCGGACCACGCGCGAGGCCGCAGCGGGAGCGTACCCTTTAAGAGAGACCGTGTAAAGCCAGTGCGCATGTTTTGTGCCTTTGCAGCTGGAGTCTCTGCTGCCCCTGTTTTCTCAGCCGGAGCCCTCCAATTTTCATCCTTATCCTGATCACCATCATCCGCCAGCGATTCCGGTTCCTCTGTAATGTCCGCCGCAAAGAGCCCTTCGTCCCCGCTATACCCGCCATTGCGCTCCATGATGCGCGTCTTCTCTTCAGCAGGCGTTGTACGAGACTTGAGCCGAGTCTGATCATATCCCATGCTGACACCGATCACATCGTCAGCTTCGTCAGCTTCGTGAGCGTCGTCAGCATCATCAAGGTCGGTAATTCCAATACCAGCTGCACCAATGCCACCAGTGGAGTAATGTGAACCACCTAAACCCGCATCCTCGCTATCAGAGGGGCTCAGCTCCCCGCCAGCAGAGGCACTCTGACAGCCATTGGGGAAGGCAATGGCATTAGTATCAGCATCCGGACGGGGTGAGGGACACATAGTAGCGGGAATGGAGAAGACATCCCAGGACCGGGACAAACCAAGGTAGGACAACCGGCAGATAATAATAAGGATATGACGTTAAGAATGATAATGCCAATCGGGAAGAGAAAGGTTTTAGGAGGCGAAGAAGAAGAGGACGAATACGATGGACGAACAAGGATCGTAGCAGAAAAAGAAAGGGTCCACTGCACAGCCCTCTTTTCGGGTCCCCCGGAAGCAGCTCTGCCCAAGGTCGCACGCATGTATGTACGATTGGGGAATGGTTCCCGGTGGGCTGATGCTAGACAGACCCGTCATTTTGCGATTGCTATGTCTCTGAGGGTGGATCAGCTTCACGATGTGTACGCTGTAACTCTTCAAAACAGGCCCTTCTAGTCAGGTTTAGTTGCCTCGGCCGGCGAGGCGATCAAGATCATGTGATACTGCTTATCGATAATAGTGATGTCATGTCACTGGGCGGCTGAGTAATCTTTACTGCAATAAATAAGCAAATGCCAAGCCTACGGTGAGAATACGAGTACGAGTACAGAGCTTAATCCACTTACTCCCTGCATCCATGCCCTCAATTACTTTAACCTTGACATCTGCTGGGGTTGAAGACGATATCAATGAGATGAACGGGAAAGGGCAGGCTTTATCCACAGGCATAGTTAATTAACAATTGAATTACACAGCACTTGTGACTGTAAAAAAAGCCTAGTTGATAATTACGATGCTATTGCACAGTTGGGTGATCAATATATAGGCCTGGGAACGACCCTACGAGCTCAGCTGCCTGTAGTCCTTGAATAAGAATGCTTCATACTATGCTTTTTATAGAAACAGTTGCTGCCTGGACAAGTGTATATACTGCTAGGCCCGTGGTTGAACCTTGCCCGCCTCGCGCATCTCACGTATGAATCCATCTTCATCACCTGCAGATGTCAGAACCCAGTAATTACCGGCAGCGGCACCGACAAGACCGCCCGCAAAGCCAGCTATAGGAGCTGCCGGTGCGCTTCGGCGTTCCTTGGGTTTGGTTCCGATATCATGTGGTCCCCACGCAAGAATGTTCTTCACTGCCAAACGACTTTGGTCATCTGGCTTGGTAAAACCAAACAGCTGCGTCTGCAGGCAGCCAAGGATTGCAACGGCAGCGCGAATTAATATGCGATCACCCTCAAAGACCCAGCAGTCCCAGACACGGCTGAGGCGCTCTAAGTCGAGGCCATTGGTAAGCAGTGACCGGAACATGCTGTCAAAGATCTCTTCGTCGGACAGTCGCAGAGTTTCATAAAGATGAATGGCCAGACGAGGAAACTTGTAGCGAAGTGTGGCAGACGCTAGCGAGAAAGTTCGACCGATGGCTCCATGGTCCATGGTCAGAAATGCAACGGGTAGAGGACGGTTAAGCGCATTGGCCATGGCGCAAAAAGCGGACGGGGGTGTTGGAAATTGGAGCACAAGAAGTGCGGCAATGGTCTGTGATTAGTTAGCTTTGAAGTACATCTGTTTGCAAACGGTAGGAACTGACATGAAGGCCAGTCAAATACCCAACGTCACTCCGATACATTGCATACGCCTCCAGAACATCCACCAGTGTTTCACGCAGAGGGCCGCCTTCTTGGAATAGGTTTAGTTCGGGGAAGGCTTTGGAAACATCAGCCTGGATGGCATCAAACCACTGCATCAATTTTTTGTTGCTCTCGCCCGAGTCGCCCTCAGACTTGGCGCGTGCGTCTTTCGCCCGCTTGAGGGCTTTATTGTAAGATTCATCAGAAAGAGCCAGCTCATTACCGATGGCACGATTCCAAGTCTGTCCCCGGATTCGCGAGGGTATACCCCGCCACCACAGCTCGCGAGTGCGAGTCTCGCCTATGGCCTTGGTCCAGTTAGGATAGACATAATCATCCCAGATCTGTTGAAGTGTATCGCGAGTGTTGTCCCGCTCGCATTTGGCCGAAGCAGCCTGTGCGGCTTTTCGTTTTTCTGCTTCCCGAGACTGTTCCATCATTTTCTTGTATTCTCTAAGATGCCGCCTTTCCTCCTTTTGATCCTTCGGAGGAAGCCAGCTGGGGCGTGTACGGGAGAGGACCTTTTCCTTCTCCTTACTAATGGGTAATGGGTCGATCATGATGTTGGATTTTTGAACAGGCGGTAGTTCGATCGGTGATTTGGTGTCACGTTTGGATTCATCACTGGATCTCAGCGAGGAGTTCCCACTCCGAAGGCTATCTCCGCGCTTGCGATCGTTCTCATCAGCGTGGAATTCTAGCGCCTGGGTGAGGTTCTTGGCCTCTTCAGATAAGTCGGACATCATGCTATTGTAAGAGTAGAGTCGAGGATTGCGAGGAGAAATCTGGCCGCGTTCGGGACCTGCCGAGCTAGATCGGGCCATCTGCCGGTTTGCTCGAGAAGTAGCGGGTGATCGTCGAGGGGGACCGGCGGCAACAGCAGCCTCAGAGACTGAATGTGATAGAGGGAAAGGTTGCGGCCCAGGACTGCGGCTAGGGCTATGGTCTCTAGAGGGTGCACGGTCCTCAATTGGCCGTGGGGAAATGGGGATATTCCATAAGCTAGCATCTTCGGGAAGCTCGTCATCTGAATCGTGATATTCTGCCTCCAGCTCCTTCAACGACTTACGGCTGCGCTGCCAAGACGGCTTTCGGTTAAGTGGTCGAGCATTAACGGAAGATGGAGACAGGGTTTGGCTTGACGGAGATGAGGCGATGCTGGGAGACTGTGATGGCCTAAGAGGTGAAGCCGATCGATTGCGACGTGTTTTTGATGAAGGCCGCGGGGCTTGCAGGTCGCGCGAGGCGGTCATCAGCCTAGGACCGGGACGTCCCTGGGATGCATACGGTTTCCTTGGAGCAGCTGATAATAAATCACGGGTTGTCGAGACCGGAGACTTAGCGAGTATCCTGGCGGTCGAGGACCGCGCGACCCCGGGGGGCCGCCCATGAGGGACAGATGTTTCCAGGTACGGCATCGATTCATCCTCTAGCCCAATCTCTTCAAAATTCCCAATATCCGTAAACACCCCATCTGGACTGGACATGCGCGAGGAAGATCGATAAGACGAGGACTTGGACGACTTGGATCCGGAGAGTTCGGGTGGCGAGTTCGGTGCGGTCAGAACGGCCGCCATTTCGTCGGTCAACCACGGCAGGCGTGCTGTAGATAAAATAGTCGAATAGAATATGGTGTAGTAAAATACAGCGATCAATCGCGTCGGGGTAGGCGAGAAGAGTGCGGACCGGCAGCAATAGAAAAGAAAGACTAGCGGGGACTCGACGGCCCCAACCACGCTGTACTAATAGTCCACAAGGAGGCAGAGGGCCATTAATCTACCAGTCAATAGCTAGGACTGATATCTAGGACTGGGCAGACAGCCGTAGACAGCGCGTTATGACGCCAGTGGAACGAAAGGTGAACAGGGGCTCGGTCAACTGAAGAGGTGAGACTCGAGACGGAAAGGGAGGAGCGAGTGGGATGGGATAGGTAGAAAATGTGAAGTAGAAAAGAAAGAAAGATCGACGCAAGCGAAGGAAGGGTAGTTGGAAAAGTTATCGACGGAAGAGCGAGTGGAAAAAGCAAGGAAAGACGAAAAGAGTGAAGATATGAAGCTGGGATGATTCCATCACCGACTGCGTTGGAGGCGCGAATTCCAGGTTCTCTGCCGAACGCAGTCAAAAGGGTCTAGTCCGGCCACCGATATGAGCGCCTGAGGCAGAGATTGTTTATCGGCCAATGGCGTTTGAGAAATGTTGGTATTCAGGCTTACATTCGGTCCAGACTCCTCCTTTCATTCGCTGCACGCGGCGATCAGCATCAGACCGGTTTAAGGACAAGGCGCTGCGGAGTCGCGACGTCTTCCGTCGTCGAGATGAAGGAGCGAGCGGCTGTTCCAAGGCACGCCACCAATGATCCACAGGTGTGGCTTTGAAGTTTGTCGTGAAAAAAAAACCACCACCACAACAATAATGCTGAGGTCTAAAAAGGAAGAATGTAGGTGCGAGATTGTTTGTTTGTTGATATTGATAAAGAGATTGCCACCCCCTGTCTGCTCGACCACTGTGCTTGTCGTCCACTTGAACCTGATCCGTGGGAATGTCTGCTCTGACCACACACCGACCATGGATAGGTGTCATTTCATTTGATTATTGTTAACTGGAGGGACCACACTGGTGCTCTTTGGGGAAGACCGAATCCATCCCGCCCTGCTGTACGGTAATTGCTACGTTATAGATACCGACCCCTTGGCTCCCTTCATTGAGTCTGTCATTCCCCTCGGCCCTGCAATGCCTGCATTGTCGGGCAGTTCTTGCTATTTTAATTTTCCTCAAGCTGTAAGGAGCAAGGTCAAAACCGCCACTCTCTATACGTCCGATTCCCTCTCTGCACCACTTGTGCCAGCAAAGCGCTGTTGCCAACGCTCTGCCGCGCTTCCGCCAGCGTCCCGTCCAGCCAACGCAGCACGCCCGCATATTGTGTCTGTTTCCGCCCCAACACAAATTGAAACGCCGCCCACCCCAAATACTGCAGCTGAGGATGCGTGACCCTGCACAGGCCATGCCGGCCACGGATCAGTCGGTATCCCAGCTGCGTTGCATCGTGGATTGTGCAGACTACAATCTCGGGTCGAGGTCGCGCCCGGCCCGGCAGTGACCGAGTGTACCGGTACATCTTCATCGCGGCCGTGACGAAGGACTTATAAAGGTTTAGTAGTACCGCAGGCAGCGAGTTGTGCGCCGAGTCTAGGTACATTGGGTGCATGGATTGTTTGATCGATGCAAGAACTTTCCGGTGGAAGGATCGCCCGGGGGTTCGCGAGGAGTCAATCGACAGGGAGTCGCTAAGAGCGACACCCGCCGATTCCGCCCCATCGAGCATTCGATCCTGGTCCTTGAAGATTTCCAGAGTTCGTGTGTCGATGAGACTGCCACAATAAGGGAAGAGTGGCGTGTCAATAAGTCGCGGAATCTGCGCGCCGTCTACAACTGCCGCGAAATTTACTAGGCTCTTTGCTGGGTTGACGGAGATACCATAATCTGGCTGACCTCTGATCATGACTCGGAGAAAGTCCATTGCAAGGCCGGAATCCAAGGTTATCAGCAGGAAGTCGTCTAATAACCGAAGGAGCAGGGCGTCATCCGTTTGTAGGAACTGAAGTACGTTCCGCTCCATTTCAGCATAGAGTAGGCTGCACAAAAGACTAGACAGCACCGAACCCTGCGGGATGCCTTTGCGCTGTCGGAAATACTTCTTGCCTATCTTGACGAGATTGTTCCGGATGTGCTCGTTGAGAATGTCAAGCAAACCCTCGCCGTTGTACTCCTTCTGCGCGATTGTGTCGACAAAGACGGTATTTCTTCGTCCCACTACTCTTCCATTTGTGATAGCATCCGCCAGATGCTCTGGCTTGCCCACTGGGCCAACTCTTTGGAGGTACTTTGACCATGTTCTGCGCTGCTGCGGTTTTCGCAGCGGCCACATGTTGTCAAATTCGCTTGCAAGCCTCATTTCCACGTATTTCATCCAATGGTAGTTTTCCTCGGAGACCAGCTTCTCGACCAGACGCACTATCTTCGCCTGCGGTATAGTATCAAAACAGGACTGGATATCCAGCTTCACGAAATAAAGTCGTTTTTGCTGATCCCAGTCCCTTTTCATCAGAGACTCTTTGAACTTCTTCAGCCTGGAATGCATATCTCCAACAGAGAACATGCTTGAACCAAGCAGGTCGTTTCGTCGTCCTCTCTCATAATTTAGCATGCTGTAGACAGGTGCGATGGCCGAATTCACACTCTGTGCTGGGTTGTACCGGTTCTTCCCAGCGTATGTACTTCTAACCAAAGTACGCCGTCTTAGGTTAAGAATTGGACGGATCCCCGTCGTCTTTGGCAGCAGCCGTAGGGAGCCGTAACCTATCGATTTTTGACCAGACAGTAGTTTCTCCGCCGTTTCTGGTGCCAATTCCTCAAACATGGAAGCCCTGAGATGCGCCAAGGGCTGTGCAGTAAGGCGGCGCCAAACGTCATGTCGGAAATAGAATAAGCGATACCGGTGGACTTGTGACTCGGTCACATAAAAGTTTCCACGTATAAGTGGAAGAAGTATGGAGTCAAATAGGTAGTACAAAAATTCGTGGAATAACTCTCTGCGTTTTTGCAAGTCGGACGCTGAGATCTTGTTCTCTGACGGAGCCTGACGTAGACTCTCAGGCTCCAGCCAAGGTATGCGGGTGATCTGTGGAACATTAGACTTAGTTCGTAGCAAGTGAGAGACGGTGCGCAGACCTTTATTCCTTCGCAAACCTCATGAAGACTCAGGCTCTCAAATCTACGCATGCGTATAAATCTATCCACATGGCCGAGGATCATCTTCTGGTGGGCAAGACCCTGTTCACCAACCCCGAAGAACTCTAATGGAACCAAGCTTCGAATGACGGCTCGGCAAAAAGCTGATACAGACGCCGCAGGGGTGGCGTGATCTGTCAGACTTTCTTTGGGCTTAGTTGCACCTGATCCCTTGTCGAAGCCTTCGGTATATGACAGCGGGCGCAGCTCGCGTTGTATGCCCCGGTGTGCGACCGATGGCTGGGTTATCAGTGGCCTTGAGCTTGACGATGGAAGTACACTATCGGATTCGGCGCTGAGCTGTCCCAAGGTCCAAGGATTTGAAAGCTATAGGATTAGCCTTCGTTTCCATTCCAATGCGGGCTGCCTACCTCTTCAGAGCAATAGTACTGTAGAAGCCTCTTATAACAACAACGTCTGCTTCTGTTTTGCAGCTGACGTATCAGTTCCAAAGGCTTTCCCCGAAGCCTTTTCGGTATCTTAATTGACTCCTGTCGCTCTCCAGCAGCCGCATGGAACCTCGATGTCCTTAGCTGATTTCGAGCGGTTCCGAGCCCTTCTTTCCTAGCAATTTCCTCCTCCCGCGAGGAGTAGTTCTTGGACAAGGGGTTCTCATGGTAGCCTGAGTGGGATGTGAAGACATTATGCAGGCCAAACTGCCGAGGAAACACGTACTTCATCACATGCACGGTCTGTTGCAGAGAATGAGATGAGGGAAATCGGCTGAGAACATCTGGGGCTTGTCAACGTAATGCTGTTAAGTATCTTGACTAATACTCACGATTTGGTAGCCCGAAGGTAATACCACCGTTTGCGTTCAGATGAGGACGAGCATACAGCATACGTTGACGGCAGAAGATAATCGCGTTAGGACTCAATTGTTGCTGGTTCCCTTTTAGACCTTTCGTATGTGCACGAGCGTCAGCGCCCTGTCCCGGAGCAGCATGAAGCTTGACAGGTGAAGTGCTGCCGCTCATTGCAACAGGGCAATCCTCGGGCGAAGTATGGATAGGCTTTAGGCTCGATATTGCAAGTCCTAGGTTGAAAGATAACTTGTAAGCTTGCAGGGGTAAACGACATAGTTTACACATTGAATAACGCACCACTTATCTGACAGTAAATGCCCTTTTTTGCGTCTACAGCCACGAAAAGTCCGCAGTCCAGCAGGAGTTTTAGCATGATTTCATCGCCGTTACTCCCTAGCAGGGCGAGAACTTCCGGCCACGGCGATTGTTTGAGCATCTCAACATTTTTATTAGGATATTGCGTCGCAATATTGGGGATACTGCATGGCAGTCTTCCGCTCCCCTGCCGATATCCATGGCTGAGAACATGTTCTAGTTTCCCATAAAAAGGGCGGTTGAAAATGGACGAGATCGCAAAATCCACAATCTACGACACGACCCATATTAGTTCTGCTTAGAAACCGGCGGCTAGGGATTACTTTACCTCAGACTGTGGACTCACAGGCCCAGAATCAGTGCCCGCCTGAGTCGTGAGCTGTGCTTGCGTGAATTCGATGAACTCCCGTCGTCTCTCTTCACTACGAGTTGGCGGCAGCTCTTTCAATATCCCAACTAGTGTCGTGTCTAGTAGATCGGCTAGATCTTTCTCGCTCCTAGGAGCAGCGGTTGGACCATCTCCGATCGCACTGTGGCCTCCTATTGCAGCAATTCTTCGGCGACGCGCTCTGGAGGATCGAGGTATACGCTGCAGGATGTACTGCCGCAATGTCACCACTTGACGGTAGTACAGGGAGATTACCGGATGGTAGATCTCGCCTGCATCGGCGGCTTGGTTGCGGTTGGTACTAGAAGGCCGTGCTGTATTGCCGGCAGGTCGTTGTGGTGATGGTCTCTCCCGCCGTGTTAGGTCATCCCTGACAGGCCTCTTTCGCTTTTTACCCATATTGTTAAAAAACAGTTCAACAGCTGGGCCCTGAAATTCAACCCATATGTAAAATAGCTCAATTTCCCAACAGTGTTACTGGGTCGTAGTTTGCAGGGATGGTTGCTGAACGGAGACGCGCCTGGAACACGCGACGCGAGCGATGAGAGAGTGCTCAAAACACCATGAACCATGCAGAACAAGCGACAAGACGTCGGATAATAAGCCTGTTTGCGGTCGAATGTTGCATGAAATAAATTAGACGACGACAAAAAGGATTGTAGTCGGAGACACGGTACCTATACTCCATAGTACCTTACCTACCTAGTACCTGACGGTAGATCAACATCCAGACCAATGTAGTGCAGGTGCAACTGAGTTCCTATATTACTTGATTTAACGGGCATTCATGTTGAATATAGCTTGGTCCCTGTCGTTTCTTGATATTATCTGGCCGGACGCGAAAGTTCTTGATTGCTTTTCTTAAAGAGCATTTGTTATGCACCGACGTCATCGCATTCTTACCGTAAACAACCTATACAAGCTTCACACTGGGCAAGCAAGCATGCCGATGAACTGCAACAGCGGAAGTGCATCAAAGCTATCGACCGGTATCATTTCGGAATATATATAACACCATGCTGTGCTTGATAGATGTTTTCTCGATCACGATCCTAAATAAGGATCGCGGTGATTCCAAGACGAGCAACTGAGGGCCCGAGGGTCGGTTCATGCAGGGTATTCTAGACAGACAAGTTCATATTGCAATGGCGACCAGCAATCCACAGTCCATCCATTATTATCTTTTTGCTACAGTAGTTACGACTCGGAGAATTTCTCCTCGTACATAAGTAAGGCTCCTAGGCCCACGCAGCTCCGTTCGCAACGATGCGGACAATATTGGGTTTCATACCCCGGGCTAGCATGTGGTTTTCTGTGGCTTTCTGTGCGGCGGCAAACCAGCCGTTCAGACCAGCCGTCGAGAAGAAAGATACCATAGCTGCACATCCACCGTCGAGCCCAGCCCACGAGCACTTTATATCGCTGCTGTCTCGACTACAGCGATTCGCCAACGACCAGGAGATCATTGACACTGGTGACTAGGTAGATCGAGGATTTCCATCGTCTGTATGATGGCTTTGTCTGAAATCCGTCTCCATTGAGGCGGGAAAAGTATTATCTACGACCTCAGACCTGAAAATCGGCAAACTGATACAGTGACAAGTGATGAGTGACACCAAAAAACACGTCGTGTCAAGCGCACAATTCGCATCAGGCAATCTGGGGAAGTAGTCTGTGTACATACGGAGTCTTTACAGTCTTACCGAGTCCCGTTACCGGCTAACAACCTGGAATCCTGGAAACACGGGAACTAGGTAAAAGGCTCAGGCCAGGAACAGCAGGCGGCCGTTTTCTGTCACAGACCAAGAAACTTCAGCTCCCGCGGGTCGCAGGCGCGTCGCTGGCCTTGACTGGGCCTAGAGCCCCCAAGACTGAATAAAACTCGGGATAGATGGGCTAAAATCACTACCATCCGTGAGTTCCCGGCCGGAAAATCTTCTTGAAAAAAAATTCTCTGTTGTGGTTTTCGTTGGAATCGGGTGATTTGATCATAATATCAATTTCCAAACCGTTGAGTTGCCGACAACCTCCAAAAAAATACCCAGGCCCCAGGATCCCTGGAACAAAAAAATCAAAGAGTGGGATCGAGTCTCCACACCTAGCATGGCCCAGGCCTGTGATGAACTGTGTCCGTGACGAGTTTTGATGACGACGGTCCGCTCTTTACCCAAGGATCCCCGGGTTCAAGTGGATGGATCTTGCCCCAGAAAACAGGAACAGGTCTTTTCAAGGCGATGCAAGAAAATACCTACATAACAAGATCGGCGAAGACACATTACATCCATGATGCAGGAGGAGTCAGATTAAAAGGCATTGTCAATGACGGTGTGCCCAATCATCGAGTTTGTGAACCCAAGCTCGTTAGAGCCCGGGTTTAGCCCTGTTCCCGTAGATTCTCCGTCGATGAGGTTAGAGGTGAATCAAGGCCTGACTCATCAGGCCGAAAGGAAAGCAGGAAAGATAGAACATCATTCCAGATCTTCTCGTCTTCAATTTCTACACATCCAGTAAGTTGATGGTTGATCCCGGATGGATAGGACCGAGGATCGCACCCTGGGCTCATTTCCCTCTATGTTCTAGGCTCTGACGGGACATGGGCGTCCCATCATCTGCATCAAGAATAGATGGATCGACTGCTCAAAATAGTGGAACCATATCTACTCTGAGTACATCTCTCATCCGATGATAGTCACTTTCCGAACGTCTTTGTCGAATGTCGTTGGAATTATGTATTCCCTAACTACGCGCTAGTCTTAGAAACCTGCTTGAGCCGGGAGTCTTGAGCCTAGAAACCAGTCTGATTGTGTTTAATTTGGATTCTTCACAGGGTATCAAACATCGGATCGGCGATCTCGAGTTCTTAATCAAATCCTAGTGGGCCAGCCTCGGCGAAGCGCTACCTGATGAGGAATGGAACCAAGCAATCCGCCGCCTGAGTTCAGATTTCAGGCGCCTTGTCTTACTCGAGGTCGATGGAAACATTGTGAGCACCGTCGCAGAGCAGGGACGAGCGACGCGATTCGAGTCAACAGAGGTTCCCGATCATTCCAACGTCGCAGTGTAGAGGCACAATGCCAGAGGCCAAACTAGAGAGCTGCCCCCAGGCGATCGCCGTTTGAAAGTGAAACCAGGCACCCAACCAACAGATACACAGCACGTGAGGAAAACCAGAGTCGACTACGGCCTGGCTAGCATCTTCGGCACAGCTGGGATTGCCAGTGTGGTGTGTAGTGTTGCTGGGCTAGTCAAACAGGGCTGTTGTGGTGGCCCACTCGCTGTCTTCCAGAGTTGAGCTCGCCCGTGACGAGGCAGTATCATACGTATTTCCATATGGCCTGCCCATCACTCAAGTCGCAACCGATTTCTCCATTCTCCTCGCTATTATTATCATTTATCATTTTCCTCTCTTCCACTCTCAATAATAGCCCAATAATAATCCCAACTTCAACTATTCTGACAACTATTGCCGCGAGTATTGTTCCTGGCTTCCGGTCCAACCACTTTGACCTCCAATAGACCCCTCTCGGCCCGCCTGTGACCAGCTCCCCATCACGCCCGTACCCCGTCTGGACTGGCATCTCCCCCTGCTCGCTCCTAGCTCTTTCGCCAGTCACCATCCTCGACGCCGAGCAAACGTCCAGCCCGCCCATCTTTCTCCTCGCCCTCTGGTTGCGTTATCATCCTTCTTTATCCCATCCTCCTCTCCACCCCGTCCTTTAACCTTCGTTCCTAATTGCTGCACGTCGATCCGTCTCTGCGCTTGCCGGGACACAGACCTCAGATCACCCGCCGGAGCTTGGTGGTCTTGTCCTGAATTTCGAATATGCCGCCGTATTTGGGTAGTACTACCCGGTGACGATTGCCTTGTAGTTCTGGCTGGTCCATCTGCAACACCGTCGGTGGCCACCAGCCGTGAACAACGCATCGCAGACTAGCATCCTTGAACAGGAACGATCTCCGCCAACCATTTCTGTTTAAGAGCCCCCCTCTGGCAAGAAATAAGAAAAATCAACTAGAAATTAACCCGAAAAAGAAGGTCTCGCCCCATGTATGAAAAATGTCCGGCAGCGATGTCGACCACGTTTCTGGTCTCGTTGACGCCGGCCCTTCCCAATCTCGGCGCCTCTCCTCCTCCTCCAGCACCGCCGAATGCTTCTACGACGCTCTTTCCGATAATGGCTCCCACAACCCTTCGCTGACCCTCCCATCCTCGCGACCGAGTTCCTCCCGGTCAGGTACCACATATACTACCAAGCAAGGTGTCTCAGGGTCACAACCCTTCGCGTTACCCGCGACCGTTGTTCCGAACGGCTATCACAACCGTCCCCAGCGATCTTCTCCCGACCCTGACGAATTCTATCGCTCACATTCACCTACCTTGCCTTTGGAGAACGCCACTAGGATCCGAGCAGAGAGTGCGTCGCTGCCCGGAGCCTCCAACCCAGTCGCGGACAGCCGGGCCGTACATACAACACAACGTGTGCCATCGGGGCCTGTCCATCTGCCGGGGTTGTCGAGTGTAGAACGGGGACAGTATCGTTCAGTGTCCGACACCTCACTGCAAGGCCGCTCTGATTTCCCAACCGGTCCTGCCTCCGTGCGACCCTTGGCGGTGCGTTCGAAACAGACTTCGTTCAAAGACCTAGTCAACAAATTCAACAACAACGTCGATCAAGTCCTCCCATTTCCTTCTGCCGCTGCGTCGGCTTCCAGAGACCATTCAAGGGCTTCGAGCCCTGCTCCCGGCGATCATATTCTACAATCTGGAACGGCGTCTCGCAGGCGAGACACTGGTACTTCGATAGCACAGAAGCAAAAAGCCTCCCGGCGGGACTCGGAGGGAGACGTAGGCCAGGTATTCTCAACACGAATCACCTCGCCGTCTCCAAATACGACGGGCTTGAGCAACAGTCCTTTCAACAACCATCAACCGGCGAATCTACTTCCGCGACGGCGTCTATTCGGGGAGTTGCTAACCGTCGACACAGATTTCCAGGGTTATGGGATACCGTCCCACTTGCGACGTCGAGGGTCTGATGGAAGTATCCCCAGTCCGAACCCCGTGCTCTTAGACCAGTTTGATCAGTCGTCCAACCAAACCCCTTTGACTCCAACAGCGTGGTATTTGGGGCGAACTCCTTTCTTGGAAGCAGTGAGCACTGGGGAAAGCTCGGGTCGCCATCGACGAACAAGGAGCGATATCCCAAGAAACTCGCCCGTGGGTGCGAGCACGCACCCGTCCGATTTTGACATGGCGGTCCCTGGCCCCTTGCAGCCCGGGTCGCGAACGTACTCGACCAGCCCGCATTCCAAGTCGCGCATTCCATTATACTCCCACCGCCTTAATTCACCTTCCGCTTCTAAAGAGTGCTCACCCTCTCCCGAAGCCCAGTCACCTATCAATGGCCGCTCTAATACGCAAGTACCCTTTCCTCCCAAAGGCTTGAGTCGCCTACCTAAACCATCTCCAAAATCTCCGCGCGATTTGGTGTCTCATAGTAAATCAACGTTCTCTACAACCACTACCACAACCCCAACTCGCGGAAGGCGAGAAATAGGGTATGGTCGCTCTCGTACGAAACTCTCCGAAAAGAGTCCGCAACTGGAAGCTTACATAGCTGCACCGCCGCCGAAGAAATCGCCCCCTTTGCGCAGTTCTCGTCCTCGCCAACCTGTGTCCCATACTGCGCCTTCCACATCCAAATCTCGAGTAGGGGAAACAGTATCGAATCTCCAAAAACAGATCTACCGCGAACGAGAGCTGCGGAACTCTAGGCCTCGGGAGCGAAGGCTACCAGAGCTGGGAAACGTTGATTTTGCCACTCGACGCCAAAAGATACAGCAGGCTTTTAACCGTACAGTCAAAGAGAATGAAAGGAGAGAAGAGGAAGCAGCTGAGCTTCGTCGTCGAGCTTCAGAGATTGAGAGAATCTCAAAACACAAGGATTATCTGTCCTCTGATCCCAAACCGATTGAACATAAAGCAGCGGTATCAGAGCCTGCTGTTCAACCAGACGACACGGCCACGGTTATAGAAGACTCTTTGGAACCTTGTGGAGAGGAAACGCCGGATATTGGCGATGTAGAGGCATTCCCGCAACTTCATATCGATACCGATGTTCCGGACCATGGTCCACCTACGCTGGTGATGGACTCTCCAACTTTAGGGCAGTCAAACCTGCCCCAGGTGGAGGAAGAAGATTCCAAACCCTCCGCTTTGCCTCCACCATCGTCTGCGACTTCATGTTCCGAGGAGTCTCCCGTGACAAATTTTGATCCCGAACCGCAAGCTGAGATCGCCCAACAGGACGTCCATACGTCCCACAGGACCCTGTTGAATGAGATCATGCGTATCCGTGAATCGAGCCCTAGCAGCTCCTCGTGTGATGAACAGGAGTATGGATTTTCCGACAATGAAGTTAAAGAATCTATCCCAATCTTGCTAAGAGATAGACTGGGTTTCGACAATTTGACGTCCAGGACCGGACCACTAGAGGAGCAGCACAACGAGACTGCTGGTGACATATCAAACAGATGGAGCATGAGCTCATGGTCCTCGTCTCTACGCAATCAACATTCCACCGACGGCCAATGTGACGGAAGCGGGGACGAGCTCTCTCAAATGCAGCAGTCTGTAGAGGACAGTGAGCTGGCGACTCAGTCATGCTCTGCATCTTCTATAACTCAATCCGACACTGGCCCGCATGTTGCAGGCTCTATTGCGCATGATTTCGGATCTGAGAGGAGACAAGATGATGCAAGTTCTCGTAAGCCTCTAGGACACTCCAAAACTCCAAGCCTAGCAAAGCTTGGCGGCTGGGATTCGAAGAAGATTACCCAGCTTTATCTCGAAGAGCTTGCTCGTGGCAGAGACCACAGCCTTCCACTTGATGTTCGCGCCTCTCCCGAGCCACGTTTCTCGATCCATGATCTAAGGGCAGACGGGAGGACCAATAGTTTGACCGATGAACCGGTATTAGTATCTACCGTTGACGAGATTTCTGGACCGGATCGGCTCTCTCATACTGCAAGCCTTGTGCTACGGGATGATTGGGAACATGCATCCCCGTCAATTATGGATTGGATGCAGATTGCGGCCGACGACGCGCCCGTACCACAGGATCAGACAGCAGATACGAATCCCCAGAATGACAGTGCACAAACACCAACCCTTATGACTTCAAACCGCCAAGCGTCTTGTACCGAAGATGGCAATACAGGTCTCGGCCTGGCCATCAACATTCAGTCACCACAGGAACCAGCAGCTCTTGAATCCAGTGTCTCGCCAATGCGTCATGACCCTCCGCTGTCTGCGTCAAATACGCAAGTCGATAGCAACATCGCCCGACAGTCACTTGAGCGCTCCCGCAGTCTTCGGCTCGGTCAACAGCCTGTAATTACTCCGGAGACCGCCGGCTTCGTGTCCCTTGATCCTGTCCACAGCACTGGTAGCAGCCAAGACTCCCTTGCGCGTCACGATCCCTCGCCTTCTCCTCAAGCGAGGGATTCGTCGGTTACTTCGCTTGTTCCTTCTAGTTCCGAGCAGCCTCGGACAAGCACATCCTCCCCTTCCCCTGATCAACGTCGTTTGAAAAAGCGCCGACACGTGATCAAAGAACTCGTTGACACCGAATACACATTTGGGAGAGATATGAAAGTCGTTGACGATATCTATAAAGGGACTTCAAGCTCCTGCCTGGATCTGTCCGCGGAAGATATAAAAATCCTCTTTGCCAATTCTGACCAAATTGTGCAGTTCTCAATGACTTTCCAGGATGCACTGAAGGAGGCGGCGAAAAGCGTGTACGTTATGCCCAAATCGCAGCGGTGGAGCAGTAAGCGCAGTGGGCGAAACCCCCACGTTTCTAAGAATGATTCAGAATCGACTGAAGGGGCAGGACCTTCGGATCTAGAAAAGGACAGAGCAACGTCCATAGGTCAGGCCTTCTTGACCCATATTTCCCAAATGGAGAAGGTCTATACCGAGTATCTGAAGAATCACGATGCCGCTAATAAGAAACTTCAAGCGCTTCAGCGAAGTGCAAACGTGACAATCTGGTTAAACGAGTGCAGAGAGTGGGCATCTGATCTCACAAGCGCTTGGGACTTGGATTCGCTGTTAGTGAAACCTGTGCAACGGATTCTGAAGTACCCTCTTTTGATTTCCGAGCTGCTTGACTCCACACCACCGGACCATCCAGACCATGCCTCTCTCGTTAAAGCCTTAGAGGAGGTCACTAACATCTCTGTTCGCATCAACGAGTTGAAGAGACGGGCAGATGTGGTTGGGCAAGTTGTTGGCCGAAAGAGGAAAGATTCAGACGTGAGAATGGGATTTTCCAAAGCTTTTGGCCGTCGAACGGAGAAATTGAGACAGCAAGTTGGTTTATCCGACATGGTTGCTGACAAGGAATACGACGCTCTTGCCCAGAGATTTGGCGACAACTTCTTTCAACTGCAAGTGGTCATGCGCGACGCTGAAATGTACACTCGTGAGACGCAGGGTTCTTTGGATCGGTTTTCCGAGTTCGTCACTGCTATAGAAGCGTTCATCGATGTTTCCCATACCAGCTATCCTGAACTTGAGGGCAAGTGGCGCGTTTTTAGAATATCTATTCAGGATATTATGGCAGCAACCTTGCCTGAGCATGTGAGTTTTGCCCCTATTCTCTTAACGAATCAGTCTTGCTAACGCAGATTTCCATTTAGCTCGATGTTGTTAGGAGGAGTGTGATCGATCCAATGGTCACATTGCTCAAACTCCATGAAGGCCCGCAAAGGGTCATGAAAAAACGTGATAAGCGCCTCATGGACTATGCCCGGTTCAAAAGTATTAAAGCCCGAGGAGATAAGCCTGACAAGAAGACTGCCGAACAAGCGGATCAGTTCGTTGCTCTCAACGAAACCCTCAAAGATGAGCTCCCGAAGCTCTACTCCTTGACGGCCAGATTAATGGAGGCATGTTTGAAGAACTTTGTTCAAATTCAGACTACGTGGTACATTGTTCTGCAGAAAAAGATTGGGCCTTTGATTGATACGTTTCCGGAAGAGGTCCAGAAGATTGTCGATGACTGGACCACGCGTTTCGACTTTTCTGAAGCACGGGCGCTCTCACTTGGTATCTGCAATGGCTCTTTACTTGCTGATACGGTCAATTTGGTCAACTTCAATACTCCTTCTACAGCACCGGGGGTTAGCTCTCCACGTCGTCCATCGACTGTACACAGTACTAGTACTCGTGCTATGGACGAGTCGCCTAAAGTATCTCATGACTTTAATGCTAGCAATCAGTCCTTCCAGAGCCCTATTATGGATGCTCAGTCTCAGGTGTCCTTTGGCCGCCATCGTGCTGACTCAGCATTCTCTGGTCGGATTGCTCCTGAGACCCCAGAGCTTCCAATGACACAAGTCTTGCAGCAGGTTAAAAACGCACCAATATCGTCTGTTCCACCCCCACAGTCGCAAACAGAATCTTTTCCCAGGCTTCCCAGTATCAGCCTCGACACTCCATTCCTGGCGGATGTCCTACCACTCGCAAATAACGACAACACAGCAGATGAGAACCGTCCTAGTTCGTCTGCCGGCCGGTATTCGGGCTTCTTCTCGTCAGCGATGCCTATGTCCGACAGTCCACAGGAAACCGCCGAATCAGAGGCCAATGTGGTTAAAGAACCTACTGTTTTATTCCTTGCCGCTAGCATTTACGAGTTCAATATAGACCGAGCCCGACGTGAGGCTGGTTACCCTTATTTGACGTATGTTGCGGGTGAGATCTTCGATGTAATCGCCGAAAAGGGTGAGCTCTGGCTAGCTCGAAATCAAGACGACGCAACCCATCAAGTTGGCTGGATATGGAACAAGCATTTCGCCAAACTTTCAACCTGAGATTCCTCCGTTCCGTTTCACAAACTCTTGCGAGACCTTCGCGTCCAAGACTGGAAAACTGAATTTGGAGGTCGCCATTGCGCTCATGCTTGGTGCTAGTATAATCTCCAATATGCGGGTCCCTTGGCTGGATCTATTTATGACTTCTCATGAACGTGTTTCTTTACTTCATATTCATAAGGGACGGTCTACATTCGATAAGGACTGTTTCCCCTCACGTGCCTTCCTCTATCAAACTGTGAACTGGCTTGGATCAGTTGTTGGCAGAATGTCCGTTTCTTTTTTTTCTCTGTTTGTTTCGTCTCTCTGAGATAAATCTATTTGACGAGCGAGTTGACGATTATTTGCTTTGTAGGAGCCGGTGTTTGCTTTTCGGCCGCATTGATGGAAGAAAAACTGCATATCCGCAAGCATGGCCGCGAGATGTACATCTAGATACCCCTTGACAACAATGAGAATCTCATAGCTTTACTGTTCAGTTTTGTCCCCGTATCTTGTATCCTCATATCGTATTGTAGAACGTGAGAGTCTGCAGTCAAGCCACAGCGCCACAGGTGACGTTCTTTGGTGCCACACTTTCCCCAGAGTGGCACCAGCCTGATCGCCGTCCGCTTGTCACAGGCAGCCAACGCCTTGCTTTCTTTCCCATCGTTTCAGCTATTCTTTACTGCTCACGCTCAGTCGGTCGCCCACGGCTACGGCTTTCTTCATTCTACAGTACTTCCCCCTCGGTGAACTATTCTCAGCTCGGACTCGTGGTTGCAACATCTGATTCAGGTCGCCATTTTCTACCCCACGTCTCTAGTTATCTGCCGGCTCAAGCGGACAATTTCAACACTGGCGCGCTGAGTATATTGATCCAGTATTGCTCCATTTATTTACCCCTCCGGCTTCTGGCAGTAGCTTTGGACCGGCCACATTTCTCGACGAACCGAGTTAAAGTCGCGTGTGCTGCTATAGACAATAGAGTTTCGTGATTAGACCATCAGATAAGATGCGCGACGGGGGGCTAGGAAAGCTCCAGAAGAGGATGAGGCGATTCGGCGATACGGTATGTCCTAACTATCTCCTTGTTTTGCACTCTAGATTGAGATTTAATGAGCACCCAGTTAAACCCGGACGATGCATACCTTAGCTGTGAGTCTTCTATGAGTATTTACTCAGCTGTTTACGGGAATGAGGTGTGATCTGACTGGGCTGGAGCTCATAGATCACGATATTAGGTGTATGCCATGCTCTGATCCTACTTGAAATGGGAGCCGTCACTAACATCTTCTCCTGGATTTTTAGTGACAAGAGGGGATTTACAATCTCTCAAAGATGACTGGCTAACGGATAATGTTCGTTTTATAATATATTTGTATGGTCGATGCTGAAACTGACTGGCGTTTTAGATTATTTCTTTCTGGGAGGAGTGAGTCTGGAACTCTGGATGCGCAATGACCGACGCCATGACTGATCGTCCTAGGTATCTGGAACGCGAGTTCCTTACGGAATACAAGTCATCCAACATTGTTCTCCTTCGACCGAGCATGTCATTCATGATTCTCCAAACTCCGAATCCACACTCCCTTCGTGACGCCCTACCTGACTTCACCCGCACAACGCACGTTTTCCTGCCTATAAACGACTGCCGAAACGTCACAGAAGCCGAAGGGGGCACACACTGGTCTCTGCTTCTAATCTCGATAGTGGACGGAGTGGCATTCCACTATGACTCATTACCACCGGGGAACTACTGGGAGGCGAAGACGGTTACGATGAAGTTTGGCGCTCTCCTTAACCGTCCCATACGGTTCGTCAACCTCGACGATTCACCAACTCAAGAGAACGGCAGTGATTGCGGCGTGTTTGTTTGCTTATCTATGCGACATCTCCTCTTAAAACGATTACTGCGAGCCAACTCCAATGAGAAGGTTAGCATGAGTTTGGGTGGCTGGAAGGTAGACGCGCGCTCAGGGCGCAAAGAAATAGCCAAAATTATTGAAGGATTCCGGAAGGAGGGTGAAAGAAGAAGATCGTATGTTTCCAAGCTCCCTTGCTTCTTCTGCAGTTGCTGACGGCACATGGTCCTCCAGAGCTAGTTTAAGTCCTTCGGGGAAGAAGTCGAGGAGTCCGCCGCGCATTGAATGATTGTTGGCCCAGCCGCTTCTACCGTACATACGAGCATTTACCTTACTACTTGGCGCACTTGGAGGATGGATTGCTGATTACTCAGTTGCATTGGGCGTAATGAGGTCGGTTGGAACGAGACGAAACTTGACGTCGTCCTTCAATCGAGGACACGAGCATGGCGCATGAATAACGCATTTGATTCTGGAGAGGGGAATATAATGCTCTGTTTTTGTTCTCCTTTACTGATACACCATTTCCGGTCTCCGCTTTGGATGTGATTCTGACTTCACTGGTAACCCGGTTCTTTTTCTCACATGTGGATAGCATGGCCTCTTGGTACTTAGTCTATTATCGAACAACTTCCATTTTCACCATATCATTTGAGATCTCGAGCGTACCCTATGGTGATCGGTGAAGGCTTGGATATTGCACGTAGCTGAGGTTTTAAATCCTCTAGAGGCTAGACAGGTTCAGTATACATCTAGTCCCGAAGGTTTACGCGACTACTTTCCATCTTCGTCAGGAGACTCCATGCCTGAGATTATCATTACCTGCTCACCATATAATAATTCTTGCTCCATCGGATATGGAAACCAAGGCGTCGATGACGCCTTTAATCCATGCAGGTCTCTGAACCGTTGCCTGCGTAGCTCCGGTGCTCGAGTTCACGCTATTCTTAGGCTGCAATGGCATCCAAGAGGCCTTTAGTGAGACACTTATTAGTACCGATGCTGGCTTTTTGATACTCGTTGCTACAGCACTGAGTGGCAACGTATCCTCTAAAGACCGTGGATAAGGAGATAGTTGAGCACCAGCGTCGTTGGAAAGAGGTGACTCTGATCTGTGTTTCGTCGCCGTTTGCACGGTTATAGTGTTTGTTAAGCTGGTTAGCGTGCAGTAGCTTGTTCTCTGACATTCCGTATAGCTTCAACCTCAATACGGGACGTTTAGGGCTTCGTTTTCGACATCATAAAACGTGCCACGAAGTCTATATCGCGGTTGCTATGCCTGGAGGGTGTTCCTTATCCTCTCACCTTGACGTCGACCTCGATTCACCTATAGTGACTGCTTTGACTTCGTTGTTTGGATGGCGTACAACCCCTCGGCTCCTGCCTGCTGGCTGTTGTTCCTTCTTGTATCGTGCTTAGCAAACGCTGTGGCTATATCGTAAGCCACCTGTGATTTGTTTCTTTCCTGGTTTCCTTCTCCGTGCTCTTCATATTTCCATTCTGGCAAGTACTGCGATGGGGAGCCATTTGCTCGTTGCGAGTTCACGAACTAGAGCAAGAAGAGTGAGGGTGTAGAGGGGTCAGTTGCTCCGGAGAAGTCCTGACGGGACAACACGGGACGGGGTTGGGTATGGGAATGGAATAGGGTATTTATACTCCGGAGTAGGCATACATTGAGATTCGATCGCTTTAACGCTGTCTAACTGGTCCGGTCGCTGAAGGTGAACAGAGCCATCTAGACTTTATACTGAATTAGAAGGGTCCCTTCTATTCATTACTCCAGCCATACCCATGTAGAGTCCAGAAAGAGAGGACATAATGTACCGTTACAGCCAAAGACAATGAGAAAGATATGGGAAAAAGCAGGTCAAATTGCCTTGGGTCTTGATCAAAAGCGACTGTAACGCCCAACGTACATAGAGAAGACGCCGGCAACCTTCCATGAACTAAAAATGTCAACTTGAAAACATAAGAGAAAGACAACGCCCTCAAAATGCCAATCAACATGGGGAATGCCGATATGCAATTGTCAAGCAACAGACACAGTACCGGGATACTAGTTTATTGTGTACATGGCCAGGTATAAAAATAAGCATGGCACCGGTAGGTACGGGAGGAAGGGAGCTAGAACAGAGCCCGAACGAAGAACCCGGAAGTAACAATTCGAGCAGATAGGTAGAGCAGGTAAGAGGCAGTAATCGTGCCTATATTGGAAGAGAATCGAGGAAACCAAGCCCAGGTAGGGGATGGTCTATGCATAGGGCTGGAAAAATGAATAGGGATAGGTCGTTCGCGGCTTGAGGGCGAGGAAACAAGGGCGTCAATAGGGGTATGCGACGCCATTGGAATCAGATAAGTTGATTCAGTTTGTAGAGAGTAGAAGTAAAATAGGGAAGAGGGGGTATGGAAAAATGATATGGATATCCGCTCAATCTATTAGCGAGGGGAGACCAAGACCAAGACCAGATAACTGGGTTACTGGCAATGGTATTCGTGTTGCTGGGCCAGATCTTCAAGATTGAGGTAGTTAGGTGTAGGATCAGTGCCTGGCGATATAGGCGTACGCGGTGCGGATATAGCAGAGCCTCGCGGACTATAGATACGTCGTCTAATTATGTCTTAATAATGTTTCAAGGCGGCGTGCTGGTCTGACGGACTTCCGGGTGTGAGGACTGGCGCCGCATGTACATCGTGTCCGATTCTGACTCCCGTGCCATTAGTCCTGCCTGAGAATGTGACTGCTGGTGCTGCTGAGCTACAATTTCCCGCGCATAGAACTCCACAAGCATAGTCCCGTATGCTTCCAGTTCTTCGACTGGGATTGAGAGGCGGAAGTCATTTAAAAGGAGGAATTGAAGCTCGAGGTGGTTCAGCTCAGCTAGAGGAAGGCCTCCGACCTGATATGGAAAGTTAGCTAAAGAACAAGAACGAGAAAAAGAAAAGAATACCTTGGCGTATCGAGAATTGGTGTAGAATACATCCGAGAAAAATTTGCTAGCGCAAGTTACGCCAGCGATAACTAGTCGGTGGATATTGAAGCTGTCGACAACAAAAAAGTGTGAGAGATGGTCCTCTCCTTGCAGCGGATTCATGGCAGGGGAAACAGGTGACGTCGATGCCGGGTCTTGAGCTGTAATCCCAGTGGAGGGCGGCGGAGTCACCATTGGTGAGGTATGAGTCCTTTGTGTGATGGATGACTCCGAAGATCTAGGTCTGAATGCGGCGTCAGATTGTAAGGCATCTGTACGATTGTAGCGACCGCGTAAACGGTCTAATTGGCCTTTGTTGACCATCTCGGTCATGCGATCGAAGTACACTAGTAGACTGAGAAAGACTTCATAGGTCGTGGGGCAATATTTGTGAATCCTGGTTAGATAGCTCAGGATACTAATACTCGGGACGTTTTTGCCGTGGAATGCAAGCACGCTGTGCGCTTGCTGGCTCAAATTGCTTGACCCATCGACAGAAGGGATTTGCCGATGAACCTGCTCATGATGAGAATCGTTCGTAGTGGTAATCTTGGTCAGAAGCCCTGCAACCATTTCGATGATGTCCGTGACCGGCATGGAACTGATTTCGAACTGGCGCTCTTGGACCCAGTGCCCTGGTGCTCGGGTCCGATGTGGCTGAGCTAGAAACTCTTCGCTGGCGAAGCTCTGAATGTGGGACAGGTCGCGGATCTTAATACGGCTGGGAGAACTGGCTTCTGAGCCCCCCAGCGATCGGAGGGACCGTAACGTGGGCCTTAGCTGCGGCGAGGCTGGGGAAGAATGGCTCGCCCTATGTCGGCCTCCAAAGCCTGGTGGCGCGGTGCCTGTCTGCCCAGCATGACCCGACGGAACCATAGACGACGGGTTCATCTGCGTAGATGTTGGTATAGGGGTTGGCCCAGGCGTGACTGTCGAAGATTCCGAGGACTGCGAGCTCGGATGCGAGGATGGTCTGATATAAGCCGGAACATCCTGGGTGGAAAACCGGGTTGAACCTGCGGCAGATGCCGATGGCGGGGCAGGAAAGGTGGGGGTAGTATTAGACGAGGTCGATATAGAGCTACCGGCGTCAAGATTCGATGATGACTGAGCGGATTGACGTGAAGAAGGTTGATAGACAGGCTCCGAAGGGACGGCGGTTCCCAGCATGGTGTAGGAACTGTTACTATGGTTCGATTGCGGATGGTTGACGATGACCGATTCCATGCCCGGGCTGGTGAGGGGAGGGAGAAGGGATAGCGCAGATTAAGAATAGTATATAGCCAAGGGGTTCTAAGCCAAAGTCAGCGAGAGCACAGCATCAAGAGACGTAATGAGGGGTGGTGGGAGGCTTCAGGTAGGTGAACGTGAGGGAGGGAAAAGAGGCGCCGATGAGGGGAAAGAAAGCAATGCCGCAAGATAAGAGAGTGGACGCGGGGCCGTAGACGGATCGATCAGTATTACCAACGAAAATGAGAGATTCTCTAGTGAAAGCGATCGCGAAGGGTCAGAGCACTTGGGGGTGCGCAGCGCGCTCCGACCCGGGCAGGCAGGCTTGAAGTGGAAGGGATTCACGAGTGAGAGGCAGCAACGGAGCGATCCATTGCGGCTAGAGGAGCTGGAGGTTGGATTTGACGCAGATGTATGGTACAGAGTAAGACCTCCGGGAGAAAGTAGATAAACGACGGGGAGCAAAAGGAGAAGGAGGCTAACTGTTGGTGGCGGAGGAGATGCCTTGATAGCCAGCAAGTGATGATGGCGATGAAATGACGGCGAAGGCTGGTTGACGGACGGGCCTGGATCCACCGGGAGGCAGTCAGCAGCATACAATATTGGGGGTCCTGGCTTGTCAACACAACAAACACTTGGATATTTGGCCAATTCCCGTCGAAATTATAAGGGTCTTCGATTTAGTGCAGATAAAGATGACATGGTAAGGATCGGCTACCTATATCCATGGAGGATAAATGATAAGGTTATACCTCAGATCAGGATGCATCACCGCCGCGGTTTCGGTATACGACTGTGAGCAGGTACACTCTCAGCAACATTCTATTTGCCCATTCTCAATCTGTCGAGGTGCTAGTCCTGTTTCTTTTTCTTGCAAATGCCCCTGATACATTTGGGCCACCATATCACTGGTGGCTATGAATCCGCCTGATCGTTAGCTTCCGAACCGGAAGGACAGGTATGAAATCCAAGATCCAGGATGGGAGACAGCAGGATTCATGCCAGACCTACAGGGACTGGAACCGGCGAATGGCGGCTCACTGGCAGCGCACCTGGTGGTGATGATCGGATGATTGGTGGTCGGGCGAAGATAGTCGTGATGCCGAAACCCACCCTCATTGACGGTGCTCACCCCGCCCCATTGGGCTATATACGGCCCCGGACGACTTCCGGGTTCTGTCATTAGAACCTCAACGGGTATACTGTCTACTGATTTTACCGCAAACTACCGACTGCTTCTCCTGGCCGCGATCCAGGCTCCTGCTGGGCAGAGAAAAAGCAATACGGAAGCTCGCCAGTCTTACTGGTACCACAACTCGCGAATATCCTTGCATGATCTCTCATTTAGTGATATGACGCAGATCTGCCGACTATACGTACAGCTGAGAGGTTACTGCAGCTCCAAGGAGAGAACCTTTGATACATCACGGGAGATTAAGAGTTGAAGAGCAAGATGCAAGGGGCAATATCTGGGAAAAAAAGACCTTTAGCTGGTACCTAGTATTGAGATATAATCATGCTCGCCGCGAGAGCTTCAGTAAGTAGGTCCGGGTGCAGTGTAGCCGTTGTCCGGCAGATACAGGTGTCGTTGCGCTCCATTCTTCGTCAGAACTACCATCCTGATCACGCCGCCCGAGCTGCCATCCCACTTGATTGCCTCCCGCAGCGCCCCTCTGACAAACTCAACACCTTCTTCTTCAGTCATGTTCTCTTTCCAGTTCGCGTCACAGTAACCGTAAATGTAAGTCGACCCAGACCCGCCGATGGCGTATGCCTGCTTGTGTAGCGATCCACCCAGCGGTATCGAATACACTTGGCCGCCATGTCGGGGATCGTAGCCCGCGATGATGATTCCGGCACTTGATGCGCAAGTTAGTCAATCAATATATTTCGAGATGGCACAGGAATGGCATACCTTAGCATGTCCTTGTTCTCATAGCATAGCTCCTGGAACAGCGCGGCTGCAACCTGTGTGCTTGGGGGCTCGTTATTGACGATGGAGTACATATTCAGGTGGTAGGAGACAATGTCCGCAACAGCCTGTGTATCTGCGGCAGATCCAGATCGACAGCACCAAATGGTATCATGGACTTGCGTCAATTTATCGGTGACTCGATTGGCAATGTAAGCTCCGGTCGTTGTTCGACTGTCCGCACCCAGGATAACACCGTCTTTGAAGTTGATTGCCATGCTAGCAGAGAGCCAGCATATTAGTCGACACGCTCTGAGAAGGGCGGATAGAACCACTCACATTGATGTTCCTAGGCTGGGAAAAGCAGTGTTACTTAGGGTCACAATGAGCGAGTTTGAAGTGACGGAACTTACTTGACCTCTCCACTCTTCAGGTGATTCATGTCAATGTGAATTCCATCTAAGGTACGTATTAATGATGTCGTAGAATGTATTTTAGAATACTAGTGAGGAGCTTCTAACCTTCTCCGAGCATCCCCGTCATACCATGACTGGCGACCATAGTGTTTGTTGAGGAATGTTTGGTGCAAGGATTTGACGAGTTCCAACGTAAACTAGAGCAGAGTATGCGTATCTTCTAGGAGCGGACGGATAAGTGAAAGTAGAAGTGTATGGCGGAGTAGAATTGAGGTGATGAGAACAGCTTCAGCAGAGCTCAGGCAGGCGAGCCTTACGTGGGCAAGCAAGCTGGAGCTGATTCCGCTAGGCGGTAAGAGCAACTGCCACTCCCATTGGTCAAGCCTCCCGCCGTCTTCTCCCCGCAACATCACCCCTAGCCTCCTGAGTGTGCATCAGTCCATGCAATCAAGCAGGCTTACAGCCTTCTAACTATCATCTGTACATTCGTCGAGGCTGGACTGCACACCGGGCTGGCTTATGTCTCCCAAATACTTGCTTATATTTCGTCTTGGAGCAGTCTAATCTTTGCAATTACCGTCATTCTTGCTTGCGCTTTCGTCCTCCGTGCGACTCAACATGTCGGAATCTCCGCCGCCCCCACCGTCATGGAGTATAGCCAGTATGACGAACAGCGCCGTTCAGTTCATGCGCCTTCCGATGCTTGCATCGTCAGGGCTAGCTGTCGTAGCTAGCGGTCTCTTGTATTTCAAACAAAAGTTTGTCCCACATTTACTGCAATATTGGTGTACTGGCTGAAACCTCCTGGGAAACTGACAACAAGCGCAGCGAGTTAATTTATCCCCGAAATATCCCCGCGGATGCACGTACGAATGTGCCCAAGCCTCGCCAATTCGGGATCGAGGACTACGAAGAGCTTCAGTTACGTACTCCGGACGGCGAAACCTTACATGCCTACTTCATTCGAGCTCCCCGCAAACGACTGGACCAGAATCTTACTGTGTTGATGTTTCACGGTAATGCGGGCAATGTGGGCCATCGGATTCCAATTGCAAAGATAATGCAAGAATACCTGGGCTGCCATATTTTGATGTTAGAGTATCGTGGTTACGGTTTATCCACAGGCGTGCCGGATGAAAATGGACTAAAGATAGACGCTCAGACAGCACTCAATCACTTGCAACAAAGAGGAGAGACGGCAAATTCACGGATCGTTGTATATGGACAGAGCCTTGGGGGAGCCGTGGCCATAAACCTTGTCGCTAACAACGAAGACAAGGGTAGTGTCTCGGGTTTGATCCTCGAGAATACCTTTCTGAGCATCCGCAAGTTGATTCCAAGGCATGTTCCCAGTCCCCTTTCAGGTTTTTGGTATCTTCACAATGATAACAATACCCAGCGTTTTCCCTCCCGCTCGATATCTTGCTCGTTTCTGTCATCAGACATGGACGAGCGAGGAAGTTCTGCCGAAGATAACAAAGACTCCTATACTTTTCCTGAGCGGACTAAAAGACGAGATCGTGCCGTAAGCCAACCTGAACCCTCTCCAGAATGGTGATTACGCCCGAAATCAATGAATTGACTTGCAGCAGGCCATCGAACATGACGCAATTGTTCGCCATCTGTAACTCCAAGCGCAAAGTGTGGCGAACTCTTCCCAACGGTGCACACAATGACAGTGTCGCAGAGCCAGATTACTTCGAACATATTCATTCCTTTGTCACCGAAGAGATCCTGAAGCATAACTGATGATTTTTACTTTCCCACCTCATGACACGGCCGCGCTGATTGCACTAGCTGCGATTTAATATGCAACCCTCAATTATATCCGAATTTCACTCGGTAATTTGACGGCAAAACGACAATTGATGCAGTCGGCTTCTGGGTATCGGCGGCTTAGCGACTCATTACCCCTCACCCCTTGATATTGTTTTCTTGTACTCTCCTCTGCCTAATCCTTGACACGACCCTGCGGACGGAAGTATTGCCGGCGTTGTGTTGCTTTCATCGTCACGTTTATCATAACTGGAATATCTTCCGCCTTTAGTCGACACCAACTACGATAATAATTGCTGATATGCGATGCGCGACTGGGGAGTTTGGAGGAGGGTTCGGTTCTGCGTTCTAGATTGGCGTCACGGTTTGGATTTGGTTGAGTATATTAAGGATGTTCTTTTCTGTGTTTCTAATCAATACCATGTATCAGGTTTTGTCATTTGTACAAAGGAAGTCTTCAAGTGTGGTAAGTACAATATTATCAGTCAAGATATGTTAAATGTTGTACAATGCTAAAATACAAGAAAGGATATCTATCTAATCTACAATTTCTCCGCCTCAGCCATCAACTCTTCAATCTTAAAGTTCTGAACATCACCCTGGGTAAACATGCGGAGAAGCTCCCCCTTTCGTCCACTCGCCTGACCACCGAAATCGTAAAACCGCTGCACGCAGCTAACCAACCACGTAGCCTCGGCAGTCGACACCCCAGAGTCAGGCATCACCTGGCCATGCATAAGAACCAGCCCCTTATCACCCGCAAGGTCAAGATGATGCGTTATAGTTGTATGCGGCTGCGCATAAGCACCATGCAGCTTATACGCAGCCAGCGGCGTGAAGATCACAGTAGAAGTGTGCGAGTTAGCCGCCGAAGGCGCCGAGGCTGGCGGGTGGAAAGCCCATTGTAAGAAATGAATGTCTGCACCGCCTTTGTCGCCGGTGGCGGTGGTTTCCGCTTCAGAACTTTGGGACTCAGATGCAGAGCGGGGGAGTGGAAGGATGAACTGGGGGTTCTGACGAGCAGCGGAGACAATGCGCTGATACGTTTCGAAAGGAATAACAGCGCATATGGAATTGGAGTTCGAGGCGTGGCGGAGGCGCCAGATGGCTTCGATTTCTTTCGGAGGGAGGGCGCGGACTTTCTCCACATCCAGGTAGGAGCTTAGAGGTTTTATGCCGCTTGAGGAGACTGACTTGGCGGCGGTAGCGACTTGCGATTGTGCGGCGGATTGAGGTTTGGGAGGAGGAGGGGGAGAGTGTGGTTTCGTGGAGGAAGCTGGCCGCTCCGGGGTTAGGACTGTTGATGCTTCGCGACGGAGCTTATCGATCTTCTCTTGGTGGGCTTTTTTCAATGCTTCAACGGAATCGAAGCCCTCTCTATAGTGTTGCTTGTCAGCACAAACGATTGGGGTCTTCAAAGCTCTTCCGACTCACTGCTTGGCCTTTTGGTCGAGCTTCGCTCGGTATCTATCCAGAACCTGATTGGGATCGTGGTGGGTCGCAAGGAAGCGAACATCATGGACTTGAGCCCATCGGCGCTGCTGGGAGCGAATGAAAGGAGACCGGCTCCAAGGCAGGCACTGTAATGTGAAGGACCGAATAGACGCCATCTTTCCTGGTAGCGGAGCAGGTTCGATGATTCGGAATGAGGCTCGGGTTCGAGGCCGCCGAATGAACAGAATTGGCGGCCGCTAATCGGTATGGAAATATTATGTAATCGGCTTATCGTCCCCCCGCGTCTATGTCAACTCAATTAGGCCGTTGAGCAGACAGTACCAGGGCTAGTAGTGAGTCCCCGCTAACTTGTATGTTATAGTCTATGTAAGATCTGGAGCCCGCCCCATGGCTACACGTCTGCTAGGCTTACAGGGGCTGAACATCTTCTGACAGACAGTCATATAGATATTGAGAGGCATAAATAGAATAGTGACTAAGCAAGACAAAGCAAGGTTATGCAGTCCACGTGGGCTGTCCGCATTCATTGAAACAGGGTGTTATGGGCTAACCGCGTACTTCATGCCAGACTCAGACCACTTTGCTCATGCAAAGAAGATGAACCGTGCCGTCTTGCTCAGTGTAACTCCTTTGTCTCTCATTGAACACTATTAACTATAACTCATTCTTCATTCTTAACCTTCCATGTATATCATATCACTCTAATAGCACTCGACGAATCGTTCGCCGTATGGCATGCTTCTTCAGCACAATCTAATCAGGGAACCGCGACTCTCGTCCTCTGCAGCGATGGCCAACCGTCAAATTACAAGGCGCATTTTGATAAGCGCTTTTATTATCATATTCTTTCTCTTTGTTTTGTTCATCCAACCCTACGGACCTCCTAGCCCTTCTGTCCGAGCTCCCGGTCACCTTGAGAAATCAACACCTGTCAAAGACGATCTGATTAAAGGGGATGTTGTGATGCCTCATTTAGGCAATGAGACAGCAAAGTACACAAAGTAACTTTCGCTCAGGCTAGGGATAATGCTAATCACTCAGAACTAGAGCCGAATTAGGTCGCGCAACTTGGAAGTACTTCCACACCATGCTCGCTCGTTATCCTGAAGACCCCACTGAAGAGCAACAAGAGACGCTCCGCTCATACATCTACCTTTTTGCGCGGCTCTATCCATGGTATAGTTGGCCACTGTTCGCCCATTTCGCCTCCTGAATGCTGACTGGCAAATTAGCGGTGAATGCGCCTCACACTTCCAAGGACATCTGAAGCAATACCCCCCACAGGTGTCTTCCCGTAATGCGGCTGCCGGATGGGGCTGTTTCATCCACAACGAGGTCAATGCTATGCTCGGAAAGCCAGCATTTGACTGCAACAAGATCGGTGAATTTTACGACTGCGGTTGTGGAGATGAGGAAGAAGAAAGAGAGGGCCGTTACTCCAATAGCGGACACAAGGCCGCTCCTCGCGAAAGTAGCGTCGGTGACGACACTATCTCGCCTGTGGAGATATCCCGGGAACCGTCAGTGCGCCCCCTTGACTCGCTATAATAACTTTAACTGACGGCTATTGTTCATTTAGCATCACACGCGGTGGATAGATTGTGGCACCGACGAATCGTGCTTTCATTCTCGCGTGTACCCAGAGCATTCCAATTATCTCATAAATAATCAACGCCGGTCGTTGAATGTACAATAGCCCCTTGTCGATTTGCTAAATAACCAAGGTAACTGGACCTACAATAACCGCAGTGTGGAGCAGTCCCTCAGAACAGATATGAAGAGTCCCGTACCAACTCGCCGAGCAAGATACAAACATACTAGCTAGGAAGGCAGTAGCTCCACGGAAGAAACTGGAAACAAGGGTGCCCCTCTCCTCAGCGACACTAATATGCAGTTGTGCGCATGACTCTTCGCCTGCAAACGTTGCTGGCTCTAGGACTGATGCAGCTGACCCGAAGCTTGATGGTGTGTTGGTTATCAGATGGGATCGGTTTGCTATTAGGATCGGTTTCATATGCGCAGATATGAATCAGAGACCTTGTGGCCTAGCCCTTCACCTGCTTGTAGCCAGATGTGCAGCGCAATCAATATAGTTCGAAGCCGATCGGGCTGAACAAGGATCATCCGCGAAAAAGAAACAATTCAATCGCGGTCAGATCTATTTTCGGCGTACGAAGCAATGCAAGATGCGGTACAAAGTAGTACGCAGAGCCTTGTCTCACTTCGAATACATCCTTCGGAGCATTTGTGGACTTATGAACATACTTCGCTGCAAGACATTCATAGCGGCATAGGCTTGCCCCCCATAGGCGGTGCGCTAACAACCAAAGTGAGGGGCCGTCCTTCGAAAACTCACTCTAGCTCCCGCGGCCTGTCCTTGGCTGCGCAGTGTGCGCTAAAGCCAGTCTTCTGACGAGTCCACGCTCCTTTTAACCTCTGTTCTTTTGGTCCTGAGAATCTTGTAGAGTGAGACCACCAACCCTAGTTATATGTGTCCCGTTGATCATTCTAGAAAGAAACTATGGCTCTCCTGACCGGCAGCGGCCGCACGACTTGTTTCAACTCTCCCAAGGTCGCCCCCAGGCCTGTTGAGGGATATCTATGTAATAACCTGGAGTTGGCGCCTGGTTGTCAAGGCATCGTTAAGCCGCGGAAGGGGACCATGTTTAATCCCAAATAGGACTAGCGTAGTTTACCCACTGTTTCCACTCTTTGATTCTGTCTTGCATTTTTTGAGCGCCGCCAGAAAGATTCCAGCAAGAAGAGCGCAAATCGAAAGACAGTCTTCATAGAGTAGATATTACTCTTCATTTTGCTACTGATACCTCCTGGCTGCTGTGCAAGTGCCTCCCTGCCTCTCATTTGTCCTTCTTTCTCCTGCTGCCTACTTCGACTTTGTGTCAACAAAGGCACCCCTCACGCTTTTTGGCTCTTCCCCGTCCGATATCTTTTGCGCTAAGGATTCCAGTTCGGCTTGGACAGCACTCTCCTGGTTGCGGCCTGATACATTCATCATTTATTTAAAAAAGAGTTTTTTTTTTTTTTTTTTTTTTTTTTTTTTTTTTTTTTTTTTTTTTTTTGCTTTTCTGTATCTGGCTGCGTATGAAATGCTGAGCCGTAGAGTACGGTACGCTGTGCTGAACCGATACTATAAAAATCAAAATGAGGCGCGGTGGCCCTCTTCTGGCGGGAAACCGATTGGCCCAATTTCGGCTAACTCGGCATGCTTCGGGATGCGTAAGGATGTCATGCCATAGGGCAATGCAGCCTCTTTGTTTATCTTGAGACCAATCAAGTAACGATTGGCGGGATCAAAAGGTAATACACCAGGTTCATGCGCTGAAGAGTTATAATCCATCCCGTCCTGAGGGTCGGGATACACTACGTATATCTATCCTTAATCAGTTACTATTGAATAGGCAGAGAACTCAGCCTGAATGACATCAACATGTTCTACAGATAATATGATGGATTACATAAACCAGCACTTGGATGCACTCAGTAAGAGAGTTTCATAAAGAGTGCGGTTCTAGATCTATGCCAGAACCCAGCAAGGATGAGGCCCTCGAGGCCTTCAATTGCGCCGGCAGAGATGGCAAGTGACCCAGCTAGCGTGATGCACGTGCAATATATCTCAGTAAGGCAGAAAAAGTATCGAGGACATCATTCAGTTCGTCGGTCCCTTTTGATGCAGTTGTAGAACTCGCTATCATAGGCTGGTCATTTGTCTCGTAACTGGATCCTGCAGTCCGCATACCAAGACTTGACAGCTTGATATCTACCTCTTCCAGGCTCAGAGTATAGCAGGGATCGATAGGATTTACAATTTCAATATGAATGTGCACACCTGCATTCGTAAAGACTGTGCGGCGTGGATATTGGGTACCCATGTAACGCAAGCTCCTATGGTCAAAAGCCTGGGCTTGCTGATCCTGAGACTGGAAGGGATCAGTATGGTATATACCTTAGTCAACTACACAATAAGTCGACATTTTGTCCGCCTTTGGCTTCGCAGTTTATGCTTCTTGTCAGAGTCGCCAGTCAGCAGCAGCGTTGGCTTTGTTTTGCCGGTCGGCGGCAGCCTTGTGCCTCGTCAGTGTTGCCCGTGAGCAGCAGGTAAAAGCTTTGTTGTCAACTACAATTCATTTAAAGTAATCCATATTTTTGTGCAAATCTGTTCTAGGATGACGCGGTCTCGGATTTTTAGTCGAGACTCCCTGGCGCGTCTCCCCGGCAAAGGTTACTTCAGCTGATTCGTGGCCATACAGATACACGCCTCCTGGGCGTATCTTAATGGCTCGCCGGGCTGGGGAGTATCCTGAATGCAAGTGGTCATGGTCGAGGCTAACACAGCAGGGATTGCTAGGGAGCGTCTGATGGTCTACATCAAAGTCAGATGTCTGCGGTCTCGCGGCTGATCCATATGTATGGATGGCTGCAGGCTGGTAAGCGAAAATAGTCAAGTTCGCCTGACGCTGCTTGTGCAATGATCGCCGTGGGCAACTCTAGCCCTAACTCCCATCTTCCAATCAAGCTTTATCGGTGCTTATCAGTAGTGCGCGTAATTTAACTGGTTAACATGGGGCTGATAACTTACCGTTACCACTGCCGCGGTTCTGCCGCTTTACTTGGCCGGTAAAGTACGCGAACCCAGCCAATCACCAGCTAGACCCTGGGAATTGGACCCTTATCAGTGCCATCCGGCTCCCGGGGCAATGAGGAGAATGAGGGGGATGAGGGGGTGAAGAAGCCTTCATAATCCCCATGTCCAGCTCCTGAGTTTACACTCGTCGAGACAAATCCTGACTCTAACCCAACACAGAATGTCTCAACCCTGGGAAGAACTGGCCGCTGATAAGCGCGCCCGCCTCGCAAAGACCATCCCTGATGAATGAAAAATCCAGGCTCTGCCTGCGGGAGACAGCGTCATTGATTTCCCAACGAAGTCAGGGATCCTCTCAGAGGCCGAACTGAAGATCACAGAGGCGTCCGCTGCGGATCTTGTGGCCAAGCTTGCGGCTGGACAGTTGGCCTCGGTGGAGGTTACGCTGGCATTCTGTAAACGGGCAGCAATCGCTCAGCAGTTGGTATGATCCCCTCTGCCTCCCAAAGAGAAGTAGCAACGCCGCCTTGTAGGACTGTCAAGCTAACACTGGCTTCTGTGCAGACAAACTGCGTCCTCGAATTCTTCCCTGACGCCGCCCTCGCGCAGGCAAAAGAACTCGACGAGTACTACGCAAAGCACAAGAGACCCGTTGGTCCGCTCCATGGCCTGCCCGTCTCACTCAAAGACCAGCTCCGGGTCAAGGTACACCGTCTCCCTAAAGCTTCTTTAACGTTGACACTCGCCAGCTGACATGTGCCATGTGCCATGCGCCATTAGGGCTACGAAACCTCTATGGGCTACATCTCATGGCTAAATAAGTACGACGAAAGTGACTCGGTTATGACAACCATGCTCCGCAAAGCCGGCGCTGTCTTCTACGTCAAGACCTCCGTCCCGCAGACCCTGATGGTCTGCGAGACGGTCAACAACATCATCGGGCGCACCGTCAACCCGCGGAACAAGAACTGGTCGTGCGGCGGCAGTTCTGGTGGTGAGGGTGCGATTGTCGGGATCCGTGGCGGCGTCATCGGGGTAGGAACAGATATCGGTGGCTCGATTCGGGTTCCGGCAGCGTTCAACTTTCTTTACGGGCTGAGGCCGAGTCACGGGCGGCTGCCGTATGCGAAGATGGCGAACAGCATGGAGGGTCAGGAGACGGTGCACAGCGTTGTTGGGCCGATTACGCATTCAGTTGAGGGTGAGTCGTCTCCCTTCCTCCTTCATTTTCCCACCCTATACTAGGCCTTCCAAGTCCTCTTTTTTGCTTTTCATACTCTATACGAGACTGGCAGTCACTGACGATGTAGGGTAGACCTCCGCCTCTTCACCAAATCCGTCCTCAGCCAGGAGCCGTGGAAATATGATTCCAAGGTCATCCCCATGCCCTGGCGCCAGTCGGAGTCGGACATTATCACCTCCAAGATCCAGAACGGCGGGCTCAATATCGGCTACTACAACTTCGACGGCAATGTCCTCCCACACCCTCCCATCCTACGCGGCGTGGAAACCACCATCGCTGCACTTGCCAAAGCCGGTCACACGGTAACCCCGTGGACGCCATACAAGCACAATTTTGGCCACGATCTCATCTCCCGGATCTACGCGGCTGACGGCAGCGCCGACGTGATGCGCGATATCAGCGCATCCGGCGAGCCGGCGATCCTGAATATCAAGGACCTACTGAACCCGAGCATCAAAGCTGTAACCATGAATGAGCTCTGGGACACGCATCTTCAAAAGTGGAACTACCAGATGGAGTACCTTGAGAAATGGCGGGAGGCTGAAGAAAAGGTCGGGAGGGAGCTGGACGCCATCATCGCGCCGATTACCCCTACTGCGGCAGTGCGGCATGACCAGTTCCGGTACTATGGGTATGCGTCTGTGATCAACCTGCTGGACTTCACGAGCGTGGTTGTCCCGGTTAAATTTGCGGATAAGAATATCGATAAGAAGTATGAAGGTTTCAAGGCGGTTAGTGAGCTTGATGCCCTCGTGCAGGGAGAGTACGATCCGGAGGCGTACCATGGGGCTCCGGTTGCAGTTCAGGTTATCGGACGAAGACTTAGTGAAGAGAGGACATTGGCGATTGCAGAGGAGGTGGGGAGATCATTGGGGAATGTGGTGACTCCGTACCTGTAAGTATCAGATAACAATTCCAAAATTACACCAACTACACCTAAGCCCGAGACAAACCAGCTTATGCTTATGTAGTCTTAAAAAAAAAGATAAATAAGTCAATCCGATATGGTGTAATGGTTAACATCGCTGTCTCTCATTGCATGTGCACAGCAGCTCGGGGTTCGATTCCCCGTATCGGAATTCTTTTCCAAGTCATATTTTTTTGGCCCTACCATTCTAGCCCTATGAAGACATTAGAAGATTAGGAAGTCATTTATTGTTTTCTAGTCCTGCACTAAAATTGTAGCCCAGCCTAAGACAGTCAAACGGGTTATGTCACACACAAACAGCATGCCTTGGTTGAATGTGGACTGCGTTTTATGGGTTCCAATTATACCCTAGCCCTAGGTGATGCAAGTGTATTGTGCTTCTCCCTGCGTTGATTAGTTGCATTGTGGCCGAATCCTGAATCAACCACTCAGTATGAGACACTGGCTGTGGTCAATGTCCAGAGTGGTGTAGACATGTCCATTTGGTAAACCCTAAAGGAGCAGTGCGACTCAGACAACACCATCCTAGGCCCTTCAATACGTTCTGTGTTGCCGTATCCGTCATATCTGCTGGCTCATCCCAGGCAGAGCTCATCCCGGGCACGGTGCCCAGGATGAGCCTTGTTGTATAGCGTTGCTGCATGGCATCGACTGGCTCCTGCCTGATCCAGAAGAGGAAAGCGGTTGGGCGTCGGGCAGAATAATAAATGATATCATTAGCGATAGCTTCAAAACAACAATCAATCATACTTCAATCAATCAATCAGACTCTTTGCGTAATTGCAACATTCTGCCTATATATCAAAAGTCTATCTGACACAAGCATCGATCTGCTGCCCTAGTGTCCTGGTGGGTGAGTATGAGGACGAAAATGCCAGCTGATGAAGGTGGGATGTTCACAACCAGTCTGAGTCCGCATAAAAGACAAGACAATAAGTTGGGCTCATTATGTCTCTATAGCCGGCACTCGAACTGAATAGCGGCCTTATGATCCTTTGTCGACGAACCGGTTGTTATTGATATGCTTGAGGAGCAGAAGCCAGTAATCCGGGGCCGAGGAGGCGCAGGCATAGGCCATAGTCCACATATCGTCTGCGTATATTTTTCTGATTGCTGCCTGCGTCCTGATCCCTGTCGTATGGTCTTCTATCCTGTCTATATTCTTCTGCAAAAGGTCGTAGGACATTGCCTGGTGAGCTCGCTGCCTGGAATCCGTTGTAGCATAGACCTAGGATAGGCTCAAATGGGATGTCAATAACAGCGGCCTGGTTGAGAATGCTTATGCAAGTTCTAGTCGTTACTTGTTGGTCACCCTGCGGAATGATACCAGCTTTATCGCTACTGCTGTGATTCTATTAGGCAATCAGAGATTGTCCCCAATGGCCGAAAGTGCGCTCCGGAGAGTTGGGTCATAGATCGAGGCTTATCAAGTGGCAATACTCTGTCAGAACCTTAGGGCTTGTTCGCCTGAGCTTATTACCCAGTCCAGAGACAATTGACGTAGCCAACTTCGAGCCTGAAACCTCCCTGCACAAGCACTAACCTTTGCCAACTCGCATATGCAGACGTCTATCATTGTATCCGCAATCACTGGCTACTATACTACCACCCTGATTATCCTTAAATAGTGCAGACCATGCATCCTCACGTAGCCCACAATCTGGTGTTGGATAGACCGCACATAGTGACCAGCATTCATCCCGGTAGTTATTGTATGCCGACCAACAGTTCCTCACTGTCAATTACCAAGCCAATGATCTCACAAACCATTACTGTGTATTGTGTTAGCGGGTGTCCCTGATCATGGAAATCCCAGCCTTCATCGCTACCAAGGCAACGTACAGTCTGGTACAGACCCCAGAGCTTTATTTAAAATGCATATTTGTAGATTTTACTGTGATAGTAGATTACTGAACAGATATCCAATAGATAGAATTCACTATTGACTCACCCCTATATATCGTCCGCGCTTAGGTGCTATCCTTGCATTCTTTCATGACATTGTAGAAAGCTTCGTATAGCAAGAAAACCCAAAGGCAAAACCGTTATGATCAATGAAGCTGCTCAGGAACCCACTGCCAAAATGGTATATTCTTCTCTCCCGCTTACCTCTTCCAAAAGGTTCCCTGCAACCCTTGAGAAGATACCATACAAGCCTTGGCACCTAGCAGAACTCTTGAGAGCTGGTTCATCTAATCATCATGGACGTAGTTTTTAACTGCGGAGTTGCTGCGACAACTGGATGCACTTTGCTCGGCCATTTTGTATATGTCTTACCTCCAGTCTGTAGGATAGCGCTGATCTCTCACCCACAGGTCAAATCTGACATACCTATCAACTGCGCAAAAGGCACCTTCTCCACCACGAATACAGCGCTCTTATGCTAGGCTGATAAACCGGTACCTTGCGTTACCCCATTCAGTTGGATACCCCTGCGTCAGCACCCTGTTATCACCATGCACAACTAACTTTAGCCCCTTCGTTCCAAATGAATGCTTCACAGAATCGATCGTCCGGCGCACGCTCCCCAGATTCCTAGCTCTCTGGATCCAGAGCAGCCTATCCAGGACAAAGCGACGGTGCTCCTCGTTCTCCAGGCCGGCGTTTCCTAAGACGAAAAGCGGCCAGAGGAGAGTTGCGGTGTTAGTATTCGAGAGGGCAGATATGGATGAGATTATAGAGGTAATGAGGTGGTGTTTAGAGTACGCTTGGGCCTCAGCGGGAGTTAGCAGGTAGTTGTAATTGTGGTTGTTTCCGTCGAGGAGGGCTTGAGCTTCGTTGACTGGACCAAGACGTTCGGTCAGGTAGAGGAGAGCAGTCAGGCGTTTGATATGTGCGATGGCTTCGAGGTCTGTTCGATCGCCAGAGTGGTAAGGAAGTCTTTGGTTCAGGGTGATGAGCGAGTGATGTAGAGTGACGGTGGTCCTTGCGTGGTCTTCTACCTCGGATGGGGTTAGAGGACGGTGTTTGAGAATCTGTAGGTGTAATCATGTCAGATATTCTAGTTTATTGTCTAGCACTTTGATGCGTTGTGATACCTTGGCTCTTGTAGCTGCGAGGATAGAGATCCTGTGGATCACACGCCTTCCTCGTCACAAAGGGGTTCCGAGATCTGTTGGAGATCGGGTACCAGTCCCGACCCCGGCTGTTCGACCTGAATATTGTCAAGCCAGAGGTACTCTACTCGGAAGTAAGGGAGGTTGACGAACGAGTCACGATCGAGGGATTTGACGAGGATACAGCGGGTCTCTTTGCCTCGAAAGAGGAGATACCGGGTGTTCTCGTCAAGTCATCAAGTGGCGACATGATCCGTATTCTGAAGCCGTTGGACGAGAGCGCTGTTCGACAGACACTGAAAGAGCTCCGCGCGCAGGGTTTCAATACCCTCGCTGTCTGCTTCACTCATTCACACGTATTCCCGTACCATGAGAACCAGGTCGAGAGGCTAGCGCTTGATGCGGGGTTCAAGCACGTATCCCTCTCCTCTGCCGTCGCTGCGAAGATGATCAAGATGGTGCCCCGGGGGAGTTCCTCTTCGGCGGATGCATATCTCACGCCTGAGATCAAGACCTATCTCACCGGGTTTGCGAAGGGCTTTGAGGGCGGGAACCTGGACGGTGTGCGTTGCGACTTCATGCAGTCTGATGGTGGTCTCGTGAGCCATGACCGGTTCAGTGGGCTAAGGGGAATCCTCAGCGGGCCAGCAGGTGAGACTCGTCGACCTCATCTGGACTCTCCAGTTGCTGACTGCCTGTAGGAGGAGTCGTCGGCTATGCTCGGACCTCATACGATGCCAGCTCTGGCACCCCAGTCGTGGGCTTTGATATGGGTGGCACATCCACCGACGTCTCACGGTACGGGGGCACATTCGAGCACGTCTTTGAGAGCAACACTGCCGGAGTCACGATTCAGAGCCCTCAGCTCGATATTAACACTGTTGCAGCTGGCGGCGGTTCGATCCTGTTCTGGCGGAACGGCCTTTTTGTTGGCGGTCCTGAAAGCGCCTCGTCACATCCTGGCCCTGCATGTTATCGCAAGGGCGGCCCTCTAACGGTGACCGATGCGAACCTCTTCCTAGGCCGTCTAATCCCAGACTTGTTCCCAAATATCTTCGGCGAGACGGAGGACCAGCCGCTTGACGTGGACATTGTGAAGAAGAAGTTCGTCACTCTGACGGCCGAGATCAACAGAGATACCGGCATGGCTCTGACTCCAGAAGAGGTTGCCTGCGGTTTCTTGGATGTTGCCAATGAGCCCATGTGCCGGCCAATCCGGGCGTTGACGGAGGGCAAGGGATATGATATCGGTACGCTATTAAACTAGGAATCACTCATAGACACAACCCCTTTCTGACCCTCACAGCGAGCCATAACCTTGCAGTCTTTGGAGGCGCCGGGGGCCAGCATGCGTATGACATTGCCAGAATGTTGAAGATTTGGACCATTGTCATCCATAGATTCTCCAGCGTCCTCTCAGCATACGGTAAGACGCCGTACCACTTGTTCCCAACACTCTCCCACTAGAGCTGATGAAGGTAGGAATGGCCCTGGCGGACGTTGTAGAGGAAGCCCAAGAACCCGTCAATGAGATCTACAATGAGTGCTCCCGACAAGGGCTTGAGGAGCGGCTGTCGAAGCTTCGAGACCGAGTTGGAAAGCAGCTGCTGGACCAGGGTATCGCAGCAGATGATATTACTTACGAGATGTACCTCAACATGAGATACCAGGGCACAGAGACCTCGATTATGGTTCTCAGGCCAGATGATGGCGACTTCGCTGCAGAGTTCCGCAGAACTCACCTTCGCGAGTTCTCATTCTGCTTTCCAGACAAGAAGCCTATCTATGTCGATGATGTCCGAGTCCGCGGTATCGGTGCGAGCGAGAGGAAGGACTGGGAGGGAGAACAGCTGGGACAGCAGTTGCGTGAGACGATCTTCAAGCCTCCTGCAAAGGGGGACCTTGAAAGGGTGTTGACGAGCCAGGTATACTTCGCTAAAGTGGTATATCAAGCTACACCCGTCTATTTGGTGCAGGACCTTCCAGCCGGTCTCTTAATAAACGGACCGGCCATCATCGTCGATCAGACCCAGACCCTTGTTGTGGCACCAGACTCGGTGGCCAAGGTGTTGCGCTCGCATATAGTTATCGAAGTCTTGTCTACGGCGTCTGCCATGGCAGAACAACCGACGACAGTGGATCATATTCAGCTTTCTGTGTTTGGGCACCGATTCATGAGCATTGCTGAGCAGATGGGACGGGCGTTGCAGAAGACGGCGGTTTCATTGAATATCAAGGAGCGGCTTGATTTCTCGTGTGCCCTGTTCGGACCAGAAGGTAAGATTTTCCCAGCATCTCATCTCTCTCTTCTCCCCAATAGGGTGAACAGGCAGCTGATCAAGCAGGTGATCTCGTCGCCAACGCTCCGCATGTCCCAGTGCACTTGGGCTCAATGAGCTATGCCGTCGTAACACCAGCACGAGCTTCACAAAGGCAAACTCATCCCAGGAGACGTATTGGTGACGAACCACCCCGAGGCCGGTGGAACACATCTTCCAGACATCACTGTCATCACACCCGTGTTCGAAAAGACCGGGTCGAAGGTGGCCTTCTATGTCGCCTCGCGCGGCCACCATACCGACATTGGCGGACTAGGAGGAACATCTATGCCACCCAACTCAACAGAGTTGTGGCAAGAGGGCGCGGCGATCAGATCATTCAAACTCATCCACGGCGGTGATTTTGATGATAAGGGCATCACCGACATCCTCTTGAGTCCTGGCGGATACCCCGGCTGCACGGGAAGTAGACACATCCAGGACAACCTTTCCGACCTGAAAGCCCAGGTGGCAGCCAACCACAAGGGAATGACGCTTGTTCAAGCTTTGATTGAAGAATACACGCTCCCAACCGTGCAGCTGTACATGGGTGCCATACAATCCAACGCGGAGCTAGCCGTGCGCTCCTACCTCACCACCGTCCGAGAAAGACTAGGCCCTCACCTCACGGCAACCGACCAGATGGACAACGGCACGCTGATCAAACTGTCCGTCTCCATTGACCCGGACGGCTCCGCAACATTCGACTTCACCGGCACCGGCGTCGAGATGCTTAGCAATATCAATGCCCCTCCTGCAATCACCCACTCGGCCATCATCTACACCCTGCGCCTGCTCATCGGCACCGACATCCCGCTCAACCAGGGCTGCCTCGCGCCCATCAACACGATCATCCCCAAGGGAAGTTTCCTGAACCCGTCCGCGGGGCCGGCCGTCTGCGCAGGAAACACCCAGACCTCCCAGCGCGTGGTAGACGTTATCCTCCGCGCGTTCCGTGCCGCCGCCGCTTCGAACGGATGCATGAACTGCCTAGGCTTCTTTGGAGGCGATATCGACAGCACCGACCCTGGTTCGAAACTGAAAGGCTTCTCATACGCCTTCGGCGAGACGATCTGCGGCGGGTCCGGCGCCACAAGTACGCAGAAAGGCGCTTCTGGCGTCCACTGCCATATGACCAACACTCGCATAACGGACCCGGAGAGCCTCGAGAAACGATACCCCGTCATTTTGCGGGAGTTTGCGATCCGGCGTGGGACTGGCGGGAAGGGGATGTATGATGGTGGGGACGGGGTGGTGCGCGACATCGAGTGCCGGGCGCCGCTGAGCTTCAGCGTCATTACTGAGCGGCGCAGTGTGCCACCATACGGGATGGAAGGGGGTGGTGAGGGAGAACGAGGAGCGAATTACTGGGTGAAGAGAGTGAGGGGGAGCGAGGGGAACGGGGGTGAAGCTGCGGATCAGTGGCGGTGGGTGAATATGGGGACAAAGAATATGGTGCGCATGCAGCCTGGGGATCGCTGCGTAATTCATACACCTGGTGGTGGTGGTTGGGGAGTTCCAGGGCTTTCCAATGGGAGTGGTAAGGGAGATGTCTCTCGAGTCCAGCAGCAGTATCCCAGGGCATCAGGCAGTGTGAGTGCCTATGCGGCTGCACAGGAGGCGTCGAGTTAGCCTTAATCCATGGACACGAAATATACAGGAAATCTACAGCATGTACATCTATCTTTCCCCATCGTCTGTAGCAGTTGTGAGTACATCGACGGTATCTGGATAGGCCTTGACGCCTTCGATGCCGTATCCAGTTCTGGTGTCATCTTTGTTCAGTCATATCCACAGTATACTCAGCCTCCTCCACCATATTAGCATTGTTGCACTATTCCTCCGTGCCTTGACCAACTTCGCCCTGCTTATTCCAGATTTCTACTTTCTCCTTCTTCAGAGAGGCCAATAGAAGCGGGGAGCAAAGCATGCCTATTAAGTTTGTAGTATGGATTTAATACGCTAATCTACTGCGTTTGTTTTGATCCTATCTACTGCTTCTGTTATGATCAGTAAGCCTTGAATGCATCTGCAAAGCCATCCATTGGACTCACAGTAAATTTTAAGGGGAAGATGGGGAGGACTGAACTCTTGAGCTGGGAAAATACACACAATACATCAATTTTTCCAATTAAAAGCCTAAGTCGATGAGAAAATTGATTTGCTTATAGGTTGATTATAAAGATGGCTACCCCAACATTGGTCTTGTGGTCTAATGGTTATGACATCAGACTCTGATTTATCCGAGTCACATCTGGTAATCCCGGTTCGATCCCGGGCAGGACCTCTTCATTCTTTTATTTTTATCCCGGCTCTGCCCACCCCCTTAGAACTATATGAACTAATTGAAATTGCTCGTTTCGAAACGTTTATATGTTTCTCTGTATCTTTATGCTCTCTGTTCGGGACTCATATACGGATCCAGCCACACAAAAAAGACCATTGTCCCTCGATCGTAGACTCGCGGCTACAGATGATGTTCCGCTATTGTGACGAGCTGACAATATATTCTTCTATCTTGTCTAATAACTACTATCAAGATTATCATTGATTTGGTTTACCACGGTGGGTAACTCTTCCATGTCATGTTCCTCACCTTGGTATATTGGTAGGCCAACCCAACCACTATAATTAATGTCCAAGCCTGCGGGCGCAACGCTGCCTATTCAGATTTAACTTCGCTTAGTGTCTATTGCTCAGTATTTCTTTAGTAACTAGGGCTCTCCCTCTTAAGAATATATGTATGGCTATCAGCTCTTCGCATTCGAAGCAACTCATGTTTCATAGCCTGCACGACATGTTTCATAGGCGGTTCGAGATGAATGACTGATGGGAGACGGCCTGAGAGACTAATCAGTATCTGATTAGGGCTTAGGGCATTTTTCTAGGGCTTCTATGGTCCGTGCGGTACGCCGAAACTTCCGTCCTCCGACCTCCGGCCTCCCCTTCAGACATTTCAATCAACGCTCCATCCCGTACGTCCTAATGTTACATCTGCGGGCTGTGTCCGCATTCACGGCTGGCCGCAGGAATCTCTGGAGAAATGCGCGGCTGATCTCAGATTCGCGACGCCGGGGGCTTTTAACCCTTGCGATCGAAACGTCCTGGTGAGTCGCCTCCGCTGACCCCGAATTCTGCTCATGACAATGCTAACATCTCCCTGCCCAGTGACGACACCTCTGTCGCAATAGTTCACAGGGACGACAAATCCGGCGCTGCAAAGATCCACTTTCTCGAGAACATCACCCCGGACCTCACAGCCTATCAAGGCATCCACCCCGTGCGCGCGCTCGAATCGCACCAGCAGAATGTCGCAAAACTAGTCAACAAAGCTCTATCGCATCTCCCCTTTGCTTCTGCGGAGTCACAAAATGATAATACAAAAATAATACCGCTCGGCGACGCAAACCGCCAGAAGCCAGACTTTGTATCTGTAACCCGAGGACCCGGGATGCGTTCGAATCTGTTTGCCGGACTGGATACGGCAAAGGGACTGGCTGTTGCATGGCAGGTGCCGTTTGTGGGGGTTCATCATATGCAGGCGCACCTTTTGACGCCGAGGCTTGTTTCTGCTCTTGCCCTCTCACCGGACTCTCCGCTCAACAATACCGACCGGCAAAACGAAAAGGGGGAATTACAGCCAGCCTTCCCCTTCCTCTCCATCCTCGCCTCGGGCGGACATACCCTCCTCGTGAACTCCTCCTCCCTAACAGACCACCGCATCCTCGCCACAACAACAGACGTTGCGCTCGGCGAAGCCCTTGACAAAGCTGCGCGCGAGATCTTGCCTTCATCGCTGCTCAGTACATCCAAGAACACCATGTACGGCAAACTACTAGAACAATATGCCTTCCCCAACGGCCGCACCGATTATGCTGATTATGCCGCGCCCAAGTCCAGAGGAGACGAGATCGCCGTCTCGAAGGTGGTCTCGAAGTATGGTTGGAGTCTCACAACGCCGTATGCGCAGACGAGAGAACTGGCGTTTAGTTTTGCGTTCCTTGCCACGGCAGTGAACCAGACCCTTGCTAAAGCTAGAAAACGCGCCGGGAAAGCAGGCTTATCAGATGAGGAGCGTGTTTTCCTAGCCCGCGAGGTCATGCGCGTGACGTTCGAGCACCTCGCGTCACGGACTATCATCGCGCTGGAATCGCTGTGCCAGTGGGCTCCTCTCGTCCCAAATAGCCCTAATGATAAGCGGCAGAAGCCGCTGCCGAGCAGTGTCCCCGTTTCAACACTCGTTGTTTCCGGCGGCGTTGCAGCGAATAAGTTCTTGATGCATGTGCTGAGGACGTGGTTGGATGGACGGGGGTTTGGGCATGTTGGTGTTGTAGCACCGCCTGTTAGTCTGTGTACGGATAATGCGGCGATGGTGGGCTGGGCGGGGATTGAGATGTTTGAGGCCGGGTGGCGCAGTAAGTTCGAGGCGAGGGCGTTGAGGAAGTGGGGGCTTGAAGAGGGGGTAGAGGAGGGTGATGGGGGTGATGGGGGTGACGGGGGTGAAGATGGGAGTCAAGGGATATTGGGTGTTGGGGGGTGGCAGAGGGAGGGGAAGGAATAATTGGAGGGTAGGTGTACGATATGTCAATGTACTATAGTGTATCATAGGCCGACGATAGTGTGTGAATAGACTCTTCTTTTGGGTTTACTACGCCAACCAAAGAATTGGCACCTACACTCCGTTTGTCTCTATTAGACACTACAGACAAGTGGATTCTAGTACTTGTCGATGCTCTCTACCGTACGAAGAGACATCATGTCGTATCACGCCATTGACCTGCCGTCAATACACCTTTGTTGTGAAGTTTTGGCTCTAATAGTCCGTCATCGACATGCTCGCTAACCGCCTAAACCCTTTCTTCCGTTGCAAATCGATAGCAGATCTCATCCTAGATCAACGGATAAAATGGAAGGAAAGATAAGAAAAGAATGACAATCACATAGTTGGCATATATTGTCTGATCATCCCTGCAGTATTCGAAGTGCCCCGATCTCGGCAGTACCACATCCCGTCCACCGGCCGTAAGCAGAGTTAGGGCTACCAGGTAGACAAGCAGTCCTTTCTCCGCCAGCCTGCGCATAGAAGAGACTGAACACCCATCTGGCTCCTTACTCTGTAGAGGTAAAACAGATGCTTTGAATCCGCGGGAGCTATGCTACGAGTAAGCGTTCCAACAGCTTCTCCGTGCTGTCTGGACAAGTGAGATTGTTAACTGAGTAGCATTGTCAGTTAACCCTGGCATCCCCAGAAGCTCCAAATCTTCAGACAAATCAGCTTCCTTGTCCTACATACCGATCGACATTTCTCGAGCATAGTATGGCTGGGGTCGTGACTGCATATTTCGTCCCCAATACCCCTCAATATGCACCCACGGCTCCAATCAAACTAGGTAGATACATGCAGATATCTTCTTACACATCCAGTCTACAGGTTATCGCGAAGGGGGCCGGCTACAAGGGAAGGGAAGCCGTAAATGCTGAAGCTGCTTTGGCCACTCCGGTCACCGAACCACAACAACACATCTATCACATCACCTCACTACCATCTGCACCACCATCACAAGGTAGGACATGCATACTCCGAAGTAGGACCAGAAAACAAGAGTCGGCCGGCGAATTGATGCTTGTCTTGACCTGAAGACTCGCCTTTCTGTCGATCTGTCACAACATGGCCAAGCATGAGAAAGCGACAGGTGAGGATCAGCCAACCTACTCCTCCATCACAATCAACTTGCTGCAGTCAAAATCCGAATCCCGATTCCTGACGAAAAAGTCACATCGTGATATCTGCAGCACCAGCAGCCCGTACTGTGGCAACTTCTTCTATAATTGGCCGTTGCCCCAGGAGACTTTCCTAGCCTCCTTGATCGGAACTTTGCTGCAGCATAATTCCAAGAAGAGAAAGCAATTGCAGCCCCCCAATCCCAGCGAGAATGGCCGGGCACGAACTCCATTGGTCAGGGCGATGTGATGGGGTGGAGAGCGTGCATTGCGTGGGCGCTTAGCGTGAGGCAGTGCGGTGATTGGCTGCCCACACCATTTGCCCTAACTCCTCCTCCTACAGAGCGCAGCTATATAGCCGCCCACTGCTGCACCCTCTCTCTCCTGAAACAACTTCGCTTCTCCTGTCGTCTTCGACCCCTTCTATTTTCGGTTCCTCCGTTTGCTTGTTGCTTGGCTGGTCCAGACAACGTCCTTCTTTAAACGCCGGGTTATTCTTACATACTATACTCCTACCTTGAGCCTCAAGACTTTGTTGACCAAAGTCTACCTTGTCGAGTCCCAATATATCGTCAATATCATCATTATATCGTCGTCGCTAAAATATTCCACCTGAGCTTCAATCCTACTTCACCTGCTGCAATCAGCCCCCTACTTCTTCCACAAAAGAACCAGCACTCAATATCAAGACAAGCAGCCAAAATGTACCGCACCAAGCCTAAGCTCTCTGTCTCCATCGCCGCCACGCAGCGGCCCTCACTCTCACTCTCCATCAAGTCTCCTGGTCCTCTGCAACAAGTCCATTCGCCTCGGAGCCCGCATCCGTCCAGCCCTGCACCCTCAAAGAGATTCTCAACACTGCAAGTCCCAACCTCAACGCCCAGCTACGTCAACACATGCTCGGCTAAGAGTATTCTCAAGAAGCCAACAGCAACAGGGCCGTCAGGGGCCACAAACAAAAAGATCCAATTCCAGGGCTCGCCGACGGTGCACTGTATCACGCCGATTGAGAACACGGACGAGTACTACGGGAGTTATCGGAAGTTGAGCAAGGAGGAGCGGAGGTGGATTGTTCGAGAGTGAAAAGCACTCGAAATTCAAGGGCGGGAATAGCAAGATTAAGGGCTTCTATAGAGAAAGACGGTCCATTTGGTTGACTGGAAGGAGATACAATCTAGGAGAGTGTGTGATTTTAGCGATGCTTCATGTTACTTAACGACTTACGATATGACTGACGGACTGGTATGGAATGGTATGGTTAATCCACATCCTCAATCGACCTGAACTCCCACTTAGTGTGCTCGTAGACACAAAGACAACAGTATATATACATTACAGCGGCAGTCAAGAACCTCCTCAAGTTTCTCGAGGTAAACGATACGTCTCCAGAAGGGATGTGCAGTCACGAGGAGCGGGCTGGCTATACCCAGGTGGTAAATCTTCGTACTGTGGCTGGATTAAAGTACTCCAGTGGTCCATTTGCATGCATAAATATCGTTGGCGTGGAGGGAACAGAGCTGAGGGCCATCAGTTCCCACACCTATCATCTCGTTTGGAAAGATGATCGATTCCACTAAATTCAACCAGCACCCACTGTCATACAGTAAGCGCTCACCCTGCCTTTGAATACCCATTGTAGACCTATCTTCATCGATATTGCCGCTTTCACTCAAGTATGCTCGTAATCCGTTGTCAGTCCAGGATCCAATGCTGTAAAACTACCTTATACGATGGTTATCCATCGCGGTCCTTGTCGGCTTCATTTTCCAAAAATATTCCGCAGCATGTTAATTCCAGCTGTATTCGGGGGCTGGATGGACTTTGGCGCGATTCTGGCATCCTCCTGTATGGCTTGCGCGCGTGCATGCAAATTTGGACTCGTCCAGAGAAGGCTTGCGTTTCTCTCCAGATATCTGGAGCAATTGAGCCTGGAGATGGATACCATCTAGTGGTCCGCTCCTACCGCACAACCACTTCTATCGATACGGTTGATTGTCGATGCTAGACAGCCGAGGTCTGGAGGTACTTGCTGCAATGATTATTCCATGTCCTTGCCTTGTCTGCAACGAATGGCATTGCATCGACGAGACCCGCGCGTATTTATCTGCAATCTATCTGCAGTGTCAGATCAGATCACTGGCAGCTCTTGCTGGTAAATCTCTCCGCCTCAGGGTGCGGTATGGCAGCGCTAATTTTGAATCAGACCCATATCTGCCTTCACTTTCTTGGGATAGATTCATTTATCCTAAGCATTCTCGTGCTCAATCTTAGCACAAGCCGCTGGAACTGAACACGTTCTTCTCGTCTTCTGTCTCCCATGGTGAAGTCTCACGCAGGCCTTAGAGATACGGGTGCTTCTCATGACTTGCCGCATCGGGATGCGGTTCAACGAAACAAACTCGATCCCTTTACCCTCGGACGGCCACAAAGAGGAGCATACGCCTAGCTTGCTTGCAGTAATCAACCTAGTCCAGTACAGGCCAACATCTCCCGTTGCTTGAATCCTAAATCAGGGCGACCTCGCTAGCAGTGTCTGTATAGCCAGAAACTTATTCATAGCAGATACAAATGTCTAGCCAGTAACAACCTAGTCTGTTGTACTATGGCAACTTGTTCAGTTGGCTGACTCCGGAGTCTTGTACATTTCTAAGGAATAATTGTGTCTCTATGCCTGTATCAGCGAGGTTCATAGGACGTTTGTTAAAGCTGACGGGAATCGCAACCTCACCGCACAAGATCCCCTTATATACGCTTTACTGAGGTATGTCTATGGTATAATGAGCAGCTTCAATTGCGCTGCGAGGTGATCCTTATGAGATCCAAGGGCTTTGTGGTAGCCAACCCATTGGGTTTGCAGAAAGATCCCATGCCGAGACAGCGGTCATTGGGAAGGCGAAGCTACTGCGATGACAAGGAGCCGAGATTATGCAGCTGCCAGTGAAGTTCAGAAACACCCAGAGCTAATGTACCAGGACAGGATGATGTTCAAGACAATCTTGATGCGTATGAGACCATCATTAACTTACAAACTCACCTGCACATGGAAGGTTGATCCCCTATGAAAGCGGATAGAAGTCCTGGGTAGCATGATCGGTCGAGCAAGATAAATCCTCCCGGTCGTGCTCTGCCGCTTGAATGGGCGTCTTGTGTTTTTATCTTAGTGACTGGGACAATGGTGAATCTAGGTAGCTTCCTAGCCTGGTGCAAGGATTCCAGAGAAGCAGGTAGGGTGCCCAACAGTGGCAGGTCTTAGAGGCCGGAGAACGGTGACAAGAATATGAGAATAAATTCATAAGGGCAGGATACTTGCTATCCAGCCCGATAGTACGACAAAGCCACGCGGGTATAAGAATCACGGTTGAGAGGTTGCGATTCTGGAACTGGGATTGTTTCGGCAATTGATGTTGTTTGATTATATGACAGCCAGGGGTGAGACTGGGCTAGAAGGCCAGTATAACCACTGGCTTTTTGAAGTTTGCAAAGGACCAGTACAGGTGACGCTCAAGATCGATCCATTCACTTAACTCCTGGGGTGAATTGTACGTAAAGTCCGCCAGAGTGCAAAGAGTGTCATAAGCGAGACCCAGACAGGATAATTGTCATACACTATCATTTGAGAGTGTACGGTCCTCAATTGCCATCCGTCTATCTATAATAGCTCAACTCAAAGATTCGCCTGCCGACCGCTGGCAAAATCAGAACCGAACATGCCACCAGGGTCCCAATCATCCTGCCCAGAACCATAGAAGGGGAGAACCCACTAGGCAAAGAGATACTTGGCCGCATGCTCCACATGGTCATCGGCAAACGTCGCCATGGTGTAATAACTGTGGTCATAGTCCGGCTGGTACCGGACATTGATGCCCGACACGCCAGCCTCCTTGGCAGCCTTTTCCAGGTTCTCGGGAAGGAGCTGGCCTTGTTTGTAGAAGTTGTCGCCGGTTCCCTGAGAATCACGATCAGCATCACCTACGGAAATTGGTTTATATAAGACGCAAAATGCTAGAGGGACTCACCACATCGATCAGGATATCCACATTTTTCCCAGCCCATCCCTTTACCAACTCAGTCGCATCATGCTCCTTCCACTTCTCCTTGTTCTCTTCCCCGAAATACCCTCCAAACGCCTTCTGCCCCCAAGCGCAATTAATCGGGTTCGAGATCGGCGCAAACGCAGAGACACTCTTGTACTTGCCCGGATTGCGCAGAAAGAGCGTCAGCGCTCCATGCCCGCCCATGCTGTGACCTGTAATACTGACACGAGAAGAGTCGATCTGCGGGAAGGCCTCGAAGACGGTAGCTGGGAGCTCTTCCGTAACGTATGTGTACATGTTGTATCCTTTGTTGTAGGGCTCTTTGGTGGCGTTGATGTAGAAGCCCGCGCCGGTGCCAAAGTCCCAGCTGTCGTTTTCACCGGGAATATCGAGACCGCCTTGTTAAATAGTCAGTAAGTCGTTTTCACCTTGTCTTTTACAGGGAAAGACGTACGAGGGCTCGTGTCGGGGTACAGCACGGCAATGCCCTTCTTAGAGGCGCCGTGCTGGAAAAAGCCCTTCTCGGAGCAATTATCTGCCGTGCAGGTCAGACCGGACAGGTAAATCAGCAAGGGCAGCTTCTGGCTGGGCGTCTTGTATGCCTGTGGCGGGAGGTACAGGTTGAAGGTCATCTCGCAGTTGGTGGATTTGGCGGCATGGCTGAGCTTGAGAAGCTTGCCGCCAAAGGAGGCAATTGTGGCTTTGGTTGTGACGGACATTGTGTACTTTTCCCTGACAGGACGGACGGGTTGATGACACGAGAAGCTGGAGGAGTGAAGTTGGTCTAGTCACTGGGAAGTTGAAGAGAATCGATGAGGGGAATGAGGGGCAGGCTTGGCATGGCAGCCTCTCCCCACTCCCCGCATCTGTTATCCGATTCGGGCAATGCGTCCCTCTCTATATTCTTGTTTTTACTGTTTTTACTGTTGAAGATATCATATTATGATTCTAATGATATATATAACAAGAACTCCTCTATCAATGCATGCCCAATCAATAATGCACACCCAAAACTAATTTAGGAAAACTCCTGGAACGCCATAAACCACCGGGGCCGCGCCATTCAAGTACTTCAACACGCATGCCCCTCGCGACTGCGAAACCGCTGCATCCAGAGCCACTCCAGCTTCTCCAACCCCCTCTTCTCCGCGTTGTCCATTTCCTATCAATCCCCAATGTTCGAAGGTCGCCTTCGCGAACCGGTCAATGTCCTTGTCCGTGACGTCCCACAGCGTAGCTACCAGCGCCGGAGATCCCGCCTGCAGGTAGTTCATCGGCGTTCCGTAGGGCTCGTATTCGCCGGCTTCAGTGAGAGTGCCACTGCTGCAGCCCATGAGAAAGGCCACGGCACATCGGTCAAGCCGCTTGACGGTTCGACCGCGGATGTACTGTGCGCCGCTTCCGTGGCCAAAGTAGAGGAAGAGACTCTTGGACTCAAGGCTATCTTTGAATTCGTCTTCTGTAGGCTGCCGGTTCACCATGCCGGTCCAGCCTTTGAGGCTGGATAGATCTTTCTCGAAGGTCTCCTGCGTTGTCTTCAGGTCTCCGGTGGGGTTGAGAATGTACGTGCCGTTGCGTCGGTCGATCCCGAGAGCGCTCCGTTTCCCGGAGCGGAAATGCAGAACTCGATCGCGGAGGCACTCCAGAGACGGAACTCGGCAGACAGGCAGCCCTTGTAGACATGGTAGGGATTCCCACGGAAACAAATGTAAGGACTTGTCCAAGACGAGCACGGTATTGTTCGGTCGCTGCGTGGCCTGGTCTCTTGCCGCCTCATGATAAGCCCGGACGGCATCGAGCGTCTCAACGACCATCATATCAAAGTCAACCTCATCGTAAGCATTGCGCTCGCCCTGAAATTGCAGAATATCAACAACAAAGTAGAGAAGGTCCATCAACGTGTCCTCCGGGTCTTCCTGTTCATCCAAGCCCTTTACTCCAACGAACAATTCCAAAACATTCGGATGCAACGTCAACTTCGGCCCCTCTGACCGACTCCCTTTTCGTCTTGAGGGGAGATGTTTGTCAAGAATATTCTCAAAAGCGCTCGCAAACCGTGCGAGCGATTTTGCACAAAGCGGGATGGGGGAGAAAATCCCCCTGAATCCTCCAAACCAAACGTTCTCGATGTTCTGCAACAGGTTCTCCAGTCTGCGGTCAAGTGCTTCGCGGTTCTTCCACCATTCCTTCTTCATCTGGCGGTCAACCTGCAACTTCGCAGCGTGAGCAGTCTCATTAGCTAGGCGGATAAGATCCTTCATCTCGTCTCTTCCATCCTCGAACGTAAATTGCTCCTCCTCATCTTCCGAATTTCCGCGTCTAAGCGGAAGCCGCAATAGAAATGGAGAGCAGCCTCGGTGCAAACGCGAGACAACAAACTCAGTCCGATCTGCGCTCAAGGACAGTGACAAAACATTCCAGTTGTCAGGAAGTATGTCGACATACTCTTCAGTGAAATCAGGACTCACGCTTTCTGACTCCAGTTCGGAACGCGGCCACAACAGCGGATCACAATAATCAGCCAGCTGCTTGTCTATACGTATAGCGGCACGTTCTCTCGCAAACGCGCCAATACGGCCAACCTCGTTCATGTTTGCTGGAGATTGCGGCCACGTAACCTGATTTGGCGACGCAGTGACATGAGACAGCATTGAGATACGGCTCATGAGTCGTGAGGCAGAATGACTATCCAGAGTAGACCCTAGCTGGGTAGCAGTGTGGAAAATATCGTTCAGACAGTCACCGGCCTTAGATAGCATGACAGAAAAGTCTTCTGTTGCCGCTTGAGCCTTGGAACGCGTTCCTCGGGTAGGTGCCCTCGTTTTGCGTGTCGCGGGTTTGCTGGAGCTTTCAGATGCGGCCTTAGGCTCCAGAGAGGGTAATGAGATGGTCGATTCGGGAAGAACGCAGTATACCGCATGGTTGGCAAAGTTTCGAATGGCGTCCGCGAGCAGGTGCTCACTTTCTCCAAGATGCACCGATATTCTGCTATTTCTCGTCACAGCAAACTTTCTAGCATCGCTCAGCAAAGTCGAGGCCGTATCAAACTCGCGTTGTGCACGCAATGACGCAGCCTGTTGCTTAAGAATCTCGCTCTTCATCTGAAGTAGTGTATTCGAAGCAATCGTGGGTTCCACGCTCTGTGGCTGTTTAGGTGTGCTTCGGGCGGATGTCGTTGCGCTGCGAGTTCTTTTGGTTGTAGTTGTTGCGGGCTGCCTGGTGGATCTACTCTTCGGTCGGACTCGTAACCTGTCCATCTTCTCCTCCAATTCAGTAATGTCTGCTGAATCAGCCTGGCCCTCGAACAGACCACCCAGAAGCTTCTCGGCCTCTCGAAGGATGCGATATTCGTTGCGGTAATCCCCCTCCACCCTGTGAAGAGCAGCCAGGCTCAATTGTAACGAAACAAGTTCAATGCTGCTCCCCAGCTGATCAGATAGTTCCTTGGCAGAGGCAAGAAGCTGCTGACCCTCAGAGATATGTCCGCCAAGGATCCAATGAGAGCCAAGATGCGCTTGTGAGGCAATTAAGCGGAGGTTAGCATTCAGTGACTTGTTAATCTTCAACGCTTGCTCCCCATAGTATATAGCATCTTGGAATAAGCCATGGTGTGCAGATAAGTTCGCGAGATGTAGCAACGAGCTGTGATGTGATCCAATATGGGGCCAGAACGGGGCACCTTGAGAATAGGTGGAGGATGTTTGCGAAACCTCAAGCTTCGCCATTCCCTCGACAACAACCTCGAGTTCCGAACTGTCCCCAGCAACAGCCTTCTCTTGTTTCTTCTGCGCAAGCTTCTCGACCTTGGCCCAAATTCTGCAGTTCAACCTGACGGACAGCTTAGCGAAGAACAACGCATCTTTGATTAAGCCTTGAGCAAATGACAGGCGCGAGCTCATGAAAGCTGCATCAGCAACTAGTCGCTCCCATGAGATCTTCGTCAACACCGAGCAGGCATTCAAATCCTCCGTTGCCTGATGCTTTTCATAGATCATTCTCGCTGCCGAAAGAACACTCGCCGCTTTCTGATTGTCGCCCGTTTCAAGGAGGAATCCAACGCGGGCAAGTTCGTACGATAACCGCGCCAGACAAGACACTTCATGATTCGCGACGTAGCCGTCCGCCCGACTCAAGAGGGAATGCGCCTTGGTACAGGACCCCATTCGGCAATACTGGAGAACTAGCCGGGACAGAACGATTATAGCTTCAGAGAATGTGCCAGCTCCGTGCAGCTCTGTAACACGTAAGACCAATTCGAGCGTGGATAACTGGATTTTCCATAGACCATGGATTTCCGTGTAGTCGACAACGGCTTTCATTTGAAGAAGGAAGTATTCCACATTGCCGACGCACGCCACAAGCGACTTCAGATCATGACAGAACCGCAAGATTGAGGTCCACGTTGAGACGATCAACTCCAGCTCCTCGGGTCCGAGGCTACCTTGTTGAAGGCCGAGTGTGAGACGAACGGAGTTCTTCAGGTAGACAGCCAGCGACTTGATATCGTCGTCATCCTGGTAGTCATCATTGTCCAGTCCTTTCCTCCCCTCCTCCACGAATCGCTGCAGCAAATACGAATCCAAGAATCCCGGTTGTTCCAGAGCAAACCGTAGCCCATTAAGCAGAACGCGAAGTCGTCGAACGGGATGCTGCTCGGCCGGATACACTTCAAAAAGCCTAGTAGCGACCTCTGCGAAAACAGATCGAAAGATGTTATCATTGTTTGAAGTACCATGTATCTCAGTTAAGATGCCAAGCTGCCACTCCAGGACATGGCCTCGTTGCACAGATGGCAGCATCTCATCATCAAATATCCCATTCACTGCAGACCTCTTGTTCCGTAATTTCACCTTCAGATAGGCAGAGAGCACACGCCCTAGCGTGAATCCGCTGTTCTTCGGATCTTGATTCATCTGGTGCGGAAAGCATCCGTCCGTGCTTGAGGCAATCTTGTCCAGGGCCCCGGCAGCAATATGGTCGGAGATGGATTGACGAAAGGCAACCTCGGCCTCAGAGACCATGTTGCCCTCAATATACGTATGCGCGAGCCGCTCATACTTAAGTGGAGCAAAACCAGTCGCCCGTTGAGACGGCGAACATCCAGAGAGCAGGTGGACAGATTGCTTGAGCAGTGGCAAAAGTTCGAGAGCATTTTTGCCAGCCTCTTTTTCTTTGAGATACCGCGACCAAAAGAGATTTGACAACTTCACCAGTGCTAGGTCAATAGAGTCGGCGGCAGCTACGTCGGCCTCGTCAAAAGGCTCAATCGTCGCGAGTAGGCGCTGGCAATCAAGCAGAGTTGAAACTATCTCCTCCCATGGCGGATGTCGTGACATGACTGATAACCTTCCAATCGCTATAGTTGAGTCTACTGCCGCAAGTACTATATTTTGTGCCACATCGATTCGTTTCTGAAATATCTCTCGGTCGTTCAATTCGTCGTTTTCAGGTCGGCGTCCAATATACCGGCGCAAGAAGCGAACAAAGCTGCTGAGATATTCGCATATGCGTGGAAAGATGACGTTCTCGCACTGTGACCCCTGGTCCTTAGATATTAGATCTCCAAACCAGCCCATGGCGAGCTTTTTCAGCTTAGCCGCCTGAACCAACAATTCATCCAGATCATGAGAACTGCCCTTTAGCGATAGACCGAGGGTGGTTGTCGCTTGAAAAACGGCATCTGAGACATCGCCCGGGAGTTTCACGGATAATTTGATGGCTTGGAAATGGAGTACGGCAATCTTGCACCGAACAGTAGCCAAACCCAGATATTGGCCACTTGAGAGTGGGTGGAGAGATTGCGTATAGAGTTGTAAGGCTTCATCGAAGCATCCGGCGTCCTGAGCAAGTTGTCCCAAAACAGTAGCAATTCGGGCTACCGATAAATTATCGGTAGATCGCGGTGCACGGGTTTGCGTCTTTGCAAAGGCAGACTGTAGCCGGACAATGTTCTTGTAGATTACTGCAAATTCGGCTTTCTCGATGCTTTTAGTCGCCTGCGCAAAAGCTCCGATATATCTGGCCAGCGGGTCCCACATCTCTTTGTTATCTTCGCAGACATGCCCAGAAAGCTTCCAGGACATGCATCGAATTTCTAGGGCTAGAAGTTGCAGAGTGAGTACCGTACTTGGCCTTAACCGCTCCTTGCCAGTGCTAGCACCAGATGCGGATAGAGACAAAACAGTACTCGACAATAGCTGAAGCTGAACCGCGGCTTTATCCTTGGTGAGTGCACCCGAGTCAATTGACGCTATTATCACATTCGCTGGACTGCTCTCATCCGCCAGCTGCAGTGAAGGCACGAGCTTCTGCACTGTGGCCGGTCGCTTCTCTGCAGCGATAAGACGCAACGCATTCGATTGAAACGAAACCAGGAGACCGTGTATCAATCGAGCATTCGCAATATTCGAGAACGATAAAAGGTCCGACATCCGCTCCTTCGCTGTCTCCTCCCCATCCTCAGCATCCTTGCTTCCCGTCCTCTTCCTCCCTGACGGAAGTTCTTCGAGATAATTCTGAATCCTCCTCTTGAGCCCCCTCAACTCTTTATACGCCGCATCATTCAGCCCAAGGGCCAGCAACCTGCCGGCCAGGACGCAAGCGCCCTGCTCAAGCTGCAGATTTGGCAATCCTCCGTCCACCATACCATCCGTTTTCAGCATCCTGAGACACGAGAGGGATAACCGTGCACATTCTGCTACCGCCGCCACACCATTTTCATTATCAGCTAAGTTGGCTTGGCTCATTTTTACCCGACCTTTCGTGGCTGTGCCGCGTTTCGCGGGACTCGCATCCCCCTTCTCTTTTGAAATAGTCGTGACCGTTTTCACCGCATTCGAAAGGGTCTTCAGCGTGGCGTTGAACACCTCTGTGGCAAGAACTAATTTCTCCTGGTTTGACAGCCGTGTGTCTGCAAGGCTCGCACTCGAATGTGTTAAGGTGCTAACATCCTGGGCCGGCGTTTTCGTTCTCGTAGTGCTCGTGCTTGTCGTTTTTGCCCGCGTAGTCTTCGCCCGCGATGACGCCGTCGCATTTGTAGCCGTAGCTTTCGTGCCTCGTGCGGTCCTCTTCAATGCTGTCTCCATTTCCCCTGCGCTCCGGAAGAGTGTTTGGAGCGACAACACGGTGGCAGCTGAGCATGTTGACGTCGAGCGCACTGTCTGCTTCACCGATTCCATAGAAGCAAGGGAATCGGCCGGGAAGGATGTAACTGCCATAGCTGGCTATATCATGAGTCTGTATGATTAGTGATGTCTATGATGTCGTACTCAATCCTGCATCGAAGATATGACAGAGTCGGGATGGAGTTCGCCTGGCGAGTCCGCAACGAGGTGCGTTGTCGCAGCAACGGGCACCGAAACGGTTTAGCGTCTTTTGTGCAGTGCTTTGTTCGGCTGACATATGTTGATGCCTCAGGACTCAGGCCTCCACAAATTATCCCAGCGACGCATCGGAATTTCAACCTTAACTTGACCTGGTTCCAACGTCTCAAACAAATAAGACCACATAATAGTCTTAGCCCTTATCTCGCTCGCCATGAACTCAACACGCATTATTATGCGCGTACGACCAAGCGCTCCCTTAAAAACCACCACTACCACCACACTTCTCTCCCGAGCAGACCCCCAAAGAACACCAACCTACTCCCAAGCATGTTTCTACGGAACACGCCTGACAATCGAGCACCTCCCCAAGATCGCACAACCGTCACTCTGGACGTCGTTAATTCCAAAGTCCTTCCGGAACCGCTCCCCCTCCACATCACCAGCATCATCTCCAAAAACAAAAGAATGGAATCCAGCCTCGTTCTATATCATCATCTTCATCCTGATCGGCTCGCAAGCAATCCGGATGATCGCGCTCAAGAACGAATATAATTCCTATTTGCGCAGCACGGATGCGAAGATTAGGCTTCTGACAGAGGTCATTGGGAAGATACAGAGGGGAGAAGGGGTGGACGTTGAGAAGATGCTTGGAACCGGCGACGCGAGGGTTGAGAGGGAGTGGGATGAGGGTTTGTTTTCCTTTTCTGGACCTCATGGAATATGCACACTAATCGGTTTCTGGGCTAGTTTTGAAAGAGATTGAACGGGAAGACTCGCTATGGCATCAGAAGCAAAAGCGGGCAGCGGAGGATAAAGCGAAAGCAGAAGCGCCGGCTCAGGAACAAGCAACGAAAGATCCTGCCGTACCTGCGGTAGACAGGAACGACCAGTCAACTGCAAAGGACAGCCAGACGAAACGAAAGGCCAACTTCTTTTAGACAGCTATTCTCGGCATCCTCGCAGACGTATTCGCCACCAGAACGAAGAGGCTCTGCGATGGAATGCGGACCTCCCAGCGCCGAGTGAAAGTTAGCGAAATGGGACTCGCCGGCATCATTATCACTGCGTTGATACTAACCGATGACTATTCCACAACGACAATCGAGACAGCCGTATCAAACCCATTCGACCATCTGTTGGTGTAGAAATCGGCTACCTTGTTCTCTATCGCGGCCGCAATGCACACAGAACCTTTGTCCTTGAAAAAGAGGCAACAATAAATGCACATATGCCAACCACCTAACACATACCCATATCAGGCTTGCATGATTTGTCTACGTGTCTATCTACATGCATCCACCATCTACCGATACGGACTTGTACATTATCTAGCATATTGCAGCGTAACATCCACTCAAGCATTTGTCTCTCAAATCCTAGCAAGACATTGCCACTACCATAATTGCGCAACAAGTAATGTCTGAACAAATGATATGATATAGCATGACACGGTAGTCGGTCGGTCACCTCCCCACTCCTAGTCCAAATCTATCTATCTAGAGAGGTGCTCAAGGTAGCTTTTAGTACATGGTGTGGCGTGGTGTATATCTACTCAGTAGAAAGACAAAAAACAAAGACATGGTAATGAAAATGACAGGGCGGGTGTATGAGACAAAGAAAATGTATCTTCAAAGCAATCCAATCCCAACGAGAAAGAAATCCAAATCATCGCAGCGCTAGTAAACCAACAACACAACACATCAACGTCCAATCGCATCTATGCAGTCTATTTTTCAGCACCTGCAGCAGGCCTCATGAACTTCGGCCACCGCTCCTTATCGGGAATCGGCAGGCGGCCGATATTCTCGTCGAGATCCAGAATAAGCTTGAGCGCATTTCTACTCCTCAGATAAGGCAGCGGCTCCTTGGCAACCGGAACGCCCACACCAGGCTCCACCTGACCCGTCGGCGAAACATCGTGATCAGACCCCGGCATAGGCAGCCACTTCTGCAGAACTTCGTACGCAGCGAGCGTGAAGCCGAATTGCGGCGACGAACGCAAGATACGAGCTGGACCGCCCTTGAAGAACGCCCTGAAACCCTCGTCCCTGAATATTGTGACCGCGGCGTGGCGGAGGCCAGTGTAGGCCTTTTCGCCCTTGCGCGCTTCGACTTGCAGCCGAGTCTTGATTACGTCACAGGGGGTTGTCAGGTACGCGGCGGGCATACCAGCAATAGCACCGGCGGTGAGCAGCTGCACCACGCCGAGCTTGTGTGTGCGAGACTCGCCGAAGAAGTCGGATTTCAGGTGAGAGTAGGTGGGGAAGTAGATGGCGGAGAAAGGGACGTCACGGAGGAGACAGGCGCTGGCGCCCTTGTAGAGGCCGACGAGACCGAGGTTTCTGACAATCCAGAGGGCGGAGCGACGCGGGGCAGCGCCTTCCACGCCGACGTTTTTCGCAATTTCACCTTGGACCTGAAGGCGAATTTTGACGATCTCAAGGGGGTTAGTGAAGACCTATAGACACAGTTAGTACGCTTTCAGGTTGGAAGTACAAGGAGGCGTGTACGTACAACTTGACAAGCGCCCGCAGAACCACCAGCAAGAACCTCCTGCCAGGTCTTGAGCTTGCCGTTCTGCTTGCCAGCGAAATATCCACGGACGAGATCGTTGACAGTGAGCTTGATCGCCTTTTCCGGAGCAACACCGATCAGCTGTGGAATAACACCCGAGTACAGACCAGTGAAACCCTCGTTCCTGATGACCTTGCGCGCGCAGTCGATCGAGTTATTGTACAGTCTCTCACCAACACGGCTGGTCCGCTGGTTCTGCATACGTGTCTTAACAAGGTCAATGGGGTAGACCATGAACGCGCCAAAAGCACCGGCTAAACTGCCAAGGGCGAAATGGTGAACAGACTCCAGGACACCGTGGAGCATGGATTTCCCGGCATCAGCGGCCTTGTGCGCGGCACCGGACGCAGTGGTAATCGCCTGCTCGGCGGCGGCAACAGGAATGCGCCATGAGGCATCAATGACCTTGGAGAAATCCTTTTGAGAAAGACGTCCAGACGGCGCATCAAGCCCAGCAAAGTGGAACAGGATATCCGCCTCCATCGGCGTAAACAGCGAAAACCGCGTCAAGCGCGCCGCGGCGTTCAGGAAATCCGAGCGCGTAATCTTACCATCTTCACTCTTATCCGTCGCCTCGCGAATAATCAAATCAATCATGTCCATCTCCCGCATAACATTTTGGAAAGCACGCACGGTGGCATACGAGATCTTCGTTCCCGCGGAGATGTTGCACAGGCTCGGAAGATGCTCCAGCACGTAGTCCGACAGCTTGTGTTTCGACGTCTCAAGGATGATTCGCTGGAATTCCTCCGGCTCGATGTACCCGTCGCCGTCCTTGTCAAACACATGGAAGGCCTGCCGGATGCGCTCGCCTTGGAGGCCTCGAAGCATCTGCGCGAACTGGGGATATGTCATGTCATGCCGGGTCTTCTTCTTTCCTGTATACAACGCCGCCCACTCGGAGTTCCAATCAAAGGGTATGCTGTCTTTTGTCTTGTTCTCATTGTATAGCTTCTGGAAGGTCTCCCACTTGACCGTTCCCGTTCCGTCAGTGTCAAAAAGTCGGAAGGCGATCTCGTACTCGGCGTCAGGCTTCGCAAGCAGGTTCTCGAAGGTAGCCCATTCATGAATGTTGATTCGGCCGGTCCGGCGGCTGTCTGCGACTCTGAAGAGGATTCCGTAGTGTTCACGCTTGATTTTATGCTGGAGATCCAGGTCAATTGGCCGTTCGGTCAGTGCATGACACATCGGGGTGGAAACTCACGTAGTCTTCATGCTTCGGAGCGATCGCGTCGACGAAGTCTTCTTCGGTCATGTACAGCTCACCAGTGGCCTCATCCTTGCGGGCGTGCTTGATGAAATTGGCCTTGACCTGCTTGGACAGGGACGGCTCGTCGACGGTGGTGCCGACCAGGGACTCTTTGACAGCTTCCTTGACACCTGTCATGGTCATAACGAAGTAGAAAAGAAAAAAGTCTACCCTCTATGCAGAGCAACAGTCTAGGGGAAACCAAGAGAGAAAAGAAAACAGAATAGAATATAAGAAAGACCGACGCAGCGAAAGAGGACACGAACGGGACACCCGACAAAGGGAAGGGGTTGGGAGTGCGAGTCACGGTGTGGAGAAGGGAGAATATGGGAGAAATAAGAGTAATACGGACTATGGGGGAGAGATGGATCAGCAACTGACAAGCGTTTTCATCTCCGAATCTCTTGTCTGGAGTCTAGATAAAATAAAATTTTCATCAGGTGATACTCTGGCGTATAATAATAGAATCTCTACGAAGGAACGTGGCCAATTTGTCTTTGCTTTTTTCTGTTTCTTTGAATTGATTCGATGAATATTGTAAAGATTTTTTTTTTTTATTTTTTCTTGTTATTTGCCCCTTGTCATAATAACCAGACAATCGGATAATAGCGCCAGACCGACCCAGGGACCCTAGGTACCAGCCATGACTAACCACTCGGTGCTCTGTAGGAGGTTCCAATATCGAACCAGCATCGAGCCCGGCATCGGCTTCGATCCTGAGGTCACGCGCTCACCGCCTCTCGATATTACCCGAGTCGTACACAAATAAATACAAAAATACTGTAGGTCGGACTTGACGCCGAGATCGCCGCCTTAGTCAGTCAACCGCACATGATTCACATGATTGTCAATAATGCCATGTATTGCTCGATAGTCAATGTATCCTCTTTGAGTACTAGCAGATTACCTGCTGTCAGAAGCAGACACAGAATGGAGTATGTCGGCTGCATCTGAATCCCCAAAAGTCCAGAATAGCCAGCAAAATTACCGAGCTATGCATCAATATGCTCGTAATGCATACATGTAAGTTCTCCGCACCGCTCGGCAAACTCCGGAACCTCGTGAGGGGAGACTGAGGAGAAGGAGTCTCCCCAAGCCCAAGTGTCTCACCGAGCCGAGCAGTCTAGCCTGGACACGGAGTAGATAGGGCTGGACATGGGGCGACGGGCTCGGATCGGATCCTGAGTGCTAATTCCTACCTCATCCGGATCCCGGGTTCTCCATCTCCATGTACCTAGGTACTTTCACACAGCTGGACTATTGGACTCTATACCTGAACCAGCAATCACACTCTATAATTCGATCCCTTAGCCGCTGCTAATGCAAGATAATTGACAAATGCCGATAGGATCGATGAAGTCAGTGTATTGAATTGTAATGATACAGGTATTTATATCTATACATTTACGGCTTCTCCAGCCGCAACAGCCTGAAGAGGGCCCTCTCCACCGGTAAAAGACCCAACATGACATAATTGAAACGGTATGCTACAAGAACCACACACGCTCCGACTACAGCGTCGAGAACGAAATGGTTCGCCGTCGCAACGATCGTAAACGCCATGAGTGTCGGCCACAGCGGCGCAATGGCACGGAGGTACCAATGCGGGCTGAACCGGATCAGACACAGCGCGATGAACATCGAGTTACCGAAATGCAACGACGGCATGGCCGCGATAGTAAGCTGGAACTTGTTCTGCGTCCAAGCCGAACCACCATGGTTGCTGTGCAGCACGTCGACGAACCCGTACTCTTCCGGAAGGAGACGCGGAGGCGTGCACCGCCATAGAGTGATGATCATGAAGGCAATAACGTTCTCCAAGGCCAACGTCCGGCGGATCGCTTGGAAGGTTTCACGCTTCAAGAAGGTATAGGTGTAGGCGAAGAAGACGACGCCGAGGACGATGTGCGAGTAGTACACTCGGGCCAGGAAGGGCATGAGCCAGGGCGCTCTGGTAAGGACGAATCTCTGGAGAGCCAGCTCGACGTCAATATGAAGGGTATGTTCCAGTGCGAGGATTTGAAGGGCATGATGCTCCGCTCTGGCGAAGATGGCATCATGGCCGGCAATGGCCCGCGCCGAGATTGCACGCAGACCCTGGTAGACCTGCATTTGTTAGTCTACCAACTGCCGACGTCCCGCAAACAGAACGTACCCAGTAAATCAGCAACCAGTACCATATCTCGATCAGAAAAGGGAATCGTGCGAGGAACCGTGACTGGACCGTACGACTGTTCTCAACCGAGCGGAAGTAGGCATTCTCACCAAGAGGTTTTGCAACGATTGGGTCCGGAAGTAAGGGCGATTCGACAGAGGGCGGTTCCGAGGGGCTCGATGGTTGACGGCGGCGGCGATTGTATAGGGTGGTAGCCGTGAAGGTACCAGCGATGGCTGGAAGGAAGACACAGTCAGTATCAGAGTCAGCCATAGAGTCAGCCATAGAGCCGGCCATAGAGCCAGCCAGAGAGCCAGCAACAGAGTCACATCAACATCTAAGACAAGAACCATCGGAAAAGGACAGTACTGACCGCCGGGCTCGATGAAATTCTTAAAGGCGCCCATTCTTGTGGTCTAGGAATAATTGTGGTAAAGGATAGAGAGAAAGATGGGATGGTCGTCCACGGTGCTGGAATGGGAAGGAAGAAGACGCGGGGACGTGGACTACGGATCAGAATGAGCACGGGCACCAGGACTGACCGAAAACTATGATAATAGTCAAAGAAGGAAAACAAGCATGGACAAAGACCCGGTGGACGCAGCTGCCGTCATCATGTTGCATGGGAGTCCCTGTGCTGCCTCTTGCCCCGGCCCTCGTCCCGTCCGCGTGCTCCCTCTAGCTGTGCTTCTCCCGCTCGATCTAGATTTGTACGTGGAATTATACATTGCTAACAATACCTTGTACTTTCATCCCCCATATCCACTTACTTTACTTCCTGATCATACGAGCAGTTGCCCATTCAACCTCAACTTTTCAAATTACCGGCCATTATCGGTCAGGCATCAGCATCCGGCCTCTCCGGATCCTCGTCATTACTGCAACACCCAAGCTCAGCCTCCCCAAATACGAAGCCAGGCGATTGGCTGGGGCCTTGCGAGGGCGGGTTTGGCTTAAGACAGCAATTACTCCGGATCAGCTGATAGGTAGCCAGAGACTGGGTTGGGTTCCAGGTTCAAGCTCGAATGTTCCTTGATCAGAATGGTTCAGAAACTTAACCGGTAGCTTGGATCTCTCGCCCGCTACGGACGCTGCCAGCGACCCCACTCGGTCCACTATAAAGGACTCCACTCAATATAAGCACCCGCCAAGCACAGATCCCAACGAGTGCATAGTACGTGGCTATCGTGGCTACCGCGGCTGCACGGCGACCACAATTGTCCAAGAGATCCAAACTTCTAGCGCACTTACTACATACATTCCTATTCTTCTTTTCCTACTTATCTGCTTTCTCATGCTCACGCTGAGAAATACTCTGCACATCAACGCCAATACATGCAAATGCCTCCCAAACTATATACCTTTTATCCGAGTCCCATGTATTCATCAATCATGGCAGTCCGTGCGTCAGAGGTACGAGAATCAGTATGACAGGTGGGCCGCCGAAGAGAGAGATTGGGGAGAGAGGAAGAGGGAAACATCAGTCATCAAACCAAACCGAGGGGATATCTAATAGAATGGAAGCGGGGAAATAAACCAAGGGAAATGGGAAGTAAATCGAGGAAATGGTAAGTGGAACGGTTGTGTAGATGACGGGAATGCTCATGCGCTCAATCGTTGGATGAATTGCTGCAGGTCGTACGTGATGTTAGCGACAGGTCTTTAGGAACGGGCGAGATGCAAGCATACCGGAAAGAACTGCCGGAACCCCCTCAGATCCAGCCGGCTCAGTGTGCCCACATACTCTTCCACCAGGTCTGCTCCCATGCCCATGCCGGGCAATTCGCGGTCCCGCAGGTATTCGATGTACTCCATCCCCATCTTGCTGTAGATGGTCCGCTGCAGACCTCCTGCTTCAGCGAGGACCTGTTTCGCTTGCGCGTCCTTTGCGTTAAAGGACGGGGTGGCGGGGAGGGCCCAACACAGAGGAGAGAAGCGGGTAATCATGAACTGGCCGAAACCTGGAAGCGCGACTTGCGTAGCGCTGGGGCCGTTTGAGGCTGCTGGTGCGATGTCCGGACCGCCCCAGGCGCTGCCCATCCTAGACAGCACGCTAAACGCCATCTTGGCGGTCGTGAAGTCCTCGGCGTCTTTGGCAAAGTGCTCTATTGTCGTAATGACCGTGTCGAACATGGGTTGGTTGCCTAACAAGCCAGTTAGTGCATGGAAGGGAAAGGGACAGTCAGGGCAGAGAACTTACGCTCGCTGATGATGACAGCACCCAGGTCATTGTTCAGAACGGCGAGCAAGAAATTGAGATATTCCCGCTTCAACTCTGCCAAGTGAATTTCGTCATCAGTACCCGAAGTCGGGTCTGCGATTCCGCTAAACACCCGTTGCAGGAATGGCATCAACAGCGCATCAAGAATATTGTAGATTTCGCCCTTGAAGCCGAAAATAACCTGGTCGAGCAGGCGCAGGAACAGCGCCATCTCGTCCCGCGACGATGTTTGGGTCAAAAGACCATCAATCCATCGGGGAAGCTGAGGGAGGATCCGGGACCCAAGAACCCCGATCAGTCGCGAGAACGCAAATCGAGACGCTGTTCGAATGTCAAATGAAGCCTTGAGGGACTCCAGAGCGACAAGGGTGGCTTCCGACACCTGGCTGAACGCCTCTGAAACCTCGGGAGCCGGGAGCTGCGCGGCAGGGGAGCTAGTTCCGGGCTGCCAGTCTGAGAAGCCTCTTGCGAGTGTACCGAGCGCCATGATGTCGTGGTGTATTTGAAGCACGGCTCGAGCGTCGCCCGACTTGGCCGAGCCCAGGTTCTTTTCCATATCCACAAACACAGGAGACAGCACGGATTGCGCGTAGAGAACCTGCTTGTCCGCGGGTATGGTGGGAATCGAACAGATAATACCAACGGCTTCAAATAGGTAAAGTTGACTGTTGAAAACAGCATCGGTGGATCCTTCATGGTCCTCCGAGGACATTTCGTCGCCGTCGGAACTTTCCGAGGGCAACTCGGCTTGAATAACCAGTAAATCGCCCAAGGCTTCAACGACGGTCTGAGCCACATTGCCAATATAGGCCCGTAGCTGTTTAACCAGGCGCTGGAACAAGTACCACGCTCGAGTTTTGACCTTCTTCATTGGGTGATGGGCAAGTTGGAGGAAGCTCTCCAGAACACCGGGGATCAAGTGAGTATGGGTGTGGAAAAAGGAGCTGTAGCGAACACAGATCTCCATGTACTGTAGTTGCGTTGCCGGGTGGGTAAAGGATCGAATGTCCGACTCGACCATGCGCAGCATCATCTCAACCAGCCTCTCCGCAGACGGGCCGCTAGGCTGCCCCTTGTTGTAGAGACTTCCACTCTTGGTAGCAGAGTCTCCGAACAGGTACATCTCGTGCAATGCAAGATCCAAGTCCCTCCAGTCCAGCTGAGCTCCCGATTGGCGCATGTTCTCGAATGTGGTCGCCACGACTTCCGAGACTACTTCCATGTAGAGTCTCTCATCGACGGCCGCGACAATCTGCTGCAGAGTTCCTAGGCGCTTGCGAAGCTCCTGGAATTCAGCCTCATCGGTCTGATCGTCGTCGTCGCCCCAGGAGGCAGTTTCGTCATATCGCATTTTCTGGATGATCGCCTTGAGAATTGGAAGGAGTATAGATGCATGCTGGGACGCAACAGAGGGATTGGACTTGGCCATCTTTCGCAGGTATGAAAGCAAGTCGTTCACGCACGGGATGACAGTGGAGCAAACTTCGTCGTACTCATCGGAGAAGTACCGCAGGATGTGAGGGAGAAAGACCTGTAGTAAACCATTGGCCTTCTCCTTGCACTGTGCCGACACAGTTTCCTGCTCCAAAGCACGTACAATATCAGTCACCGTGGTGTTAACCAGCTTTGCAACCGTTTCCGCGAGATCGGTGTCGTATTTGGAGGTGAATCGGTTGGCGTACAGCGGGGGGCTGGACGAGATCTGGCCCACCACATTATCCAGGTTTAGGAAGGCGATCATATCAATCTTGTCCTCGGCCTTCATCTTCTTACCGATAATCTCCGTAAAGACGTCAACGGCTGCATCCCGCACTTTGTCCTCGCCTTCTCGGAGCTCCGCCTTCTGCGCACGGCCAAGTTGCTGGAAAAGCAGGTCAAGCATCGTCTGATTAACCACCAGACCAATATCAATCCAGCTCACCCAGCTCCCAACGGCCTTGAGGGACATCTCAATGATGAGATCATCGCCATCCATCCACTGCGATAATATCTCTTGCCACGAACTAGCGATCTTCTGCATATCCCTCACCCGGATCAAATCCTTCAGCGCGTTCGCCCGCTCCTGTTCCGCCCGAGACCGAGACACCAGCACATCACCAATCTCATCGTGTATGGAGTTGATAACCCGGAGGTAAAAACTGATACCGAGCGGGTTGTCCCGGGTCGTGCTCGAGGGCGACTTGTGCGTGAGGCTCAGGAGGTCGTCAAAGAAAGACTCCCAGCCATTTCCGTAGAGCGCGGAAAAGAGAAAGGTGATAGTCTGGGCAATCTTATTCTGAATGTTTGGCGGGTCGGGATTCGAGCCTTCCCGGCCGTAGACCTGACGCAGATACGCCAGCAGCCTGTCTCGGACGAACCCAAGTGACTGGAGGTCAATTAAGCCAGCCTGAGCAGCACTATTGACAACCTCTAACGACACATGACGGATGAAGTGAGATTGTGGCGGGTCTTTGGTGAAGAGCGAGAGGCAGACCTGCCAGCCTGAGGGATCGGTGCGGAGCTGGTTGAGGTAGTCGAAGGCTTGCGCTTTGAGGGTGCTGTCGGAGGCAGGGTTCCCGGCGATTTCTATGGCGTTTGCTACCTATCAGATTAGACATCAGTTAGGACTGTTGGTGTTCATCTTGAGGCTGCAAAACATGGCATGCGTCATGGTTGAAGAGGGGCACACGAGGGGACGGCGGGGTTGAAATCTCGAAAGGTCTTTTCTTTTTCGCTTCAATGTTTTCGAAATGAAGGGCATTATCTCTCGAGAGGCAAAATGCATCTTTCTTGGTGTCCTTACCTGCTCTTCCATCGTCGAACCGGCCCGGCTACCTTCAGAGTCTTTGCAGGACCCCGAAAGCGAAAAATATCACGAGGGGGGTAAAAATTGGTTGTAATCAAGCGAAGATCTGGAGAAATTCAAGATGGCGGCAGATGGTCATATCATTTGAAAAAAGAAAACGGTCTATCGGGTCATAACTTGAATTTGGCTGGACAAAGATCAATACAGGAACAGTAGGTAGATTGAATTATGGAGAGAGGCTGAGTTGCTCTGAGGGTTGGGCGGTGGTTTCGGCACCTTTGCTTTGACACGGGCCCAGTACTTTTCTGCAAGTGTCCAGCAAAAAGATGAGCAATTCTCTTCGCAGACGCAGCTGACTGCTTATTATGAATGGATAAATTGTAGATGATCGTCACTAAATAATTCCACTGCTCTTCAGAACATGCTCTGTTATTTCTTTCTTTTTTTGGCTTTCAATTTGTGATTGTGTGTTGACCATTGGGTCCGACCCAAACGGGAACTTGTAGCCTTGAATATCAGGCACCAAGTGTACACTGTAGGCATATAGACCTTTAAAGAGAAGCCAGGGGCAAGGTTCTGACAGAGAACAGTTCGCCTTGATCTCCATGACTTTAGTACGCATAATTACATTCTTCATTTCCACGATGACCCTAAGCTCGCCTCGATCCGCACCCAAAGACAAGCCAATGTTGCAGCGATCAACAACACCCCTACCACTATGCCAGCCCGTTCATAGATATACGATGAAGTAAGGGCGTCCTTCGGGATCAACATACCAGTTAATGGGGTACCGATAAGTGCACCCATGCCGCGAATCAAGTACAAAGCACCATTGACACTGGTAAAGTGCTGCACACCAAAGAGCTCGATCAAAGAGGCTGGAAAAAGCGAAATATATGCACTAGCAAATGCACCGTACAGAATAGTAAATATGATAAAGAGTCCGTCAGCACTAGACTTAGACACGCCGGCCTCTGGCGTATGGAACATGGATGGGATCCAAAAGGCGAAGACGGCCACCGAGCTCAACAGCGTCGTGATAACCAGGGCGTTGATGCGTCCGTATCGGTCAGCACCGTAGCCTATTGCAATACGCGATACGAAATTGGAGGCATTGTTCAAAGTGATAAAGTTAGTCGCTGTCGTGGAACTGTAGCCCAGTGTGCTAGCGTACGCGGCATAGAAGAACAACGGGGTCGAATATCCAGCCGACTGCAAAAAACAGCCCAGACCCTGGGCCAGAAATCGTTTAGAGCGAGCAATGCGGTAGTTCACCATGGGCACTTTGATCCACCCACTGCGTCGTCGTAGGCCCTGCGTCTGGATACGAACTTGCTCGTGGAACTTGGGCTCCCAGCGGAGAGCATACCCGGCGACAGAGACGAGTGTCAGGGAGATACAACCCGAGATGCGGAGCGCATTCCTAAAACCCAGATGTGTTATCATGGCGCGCAGAGCAGGAGGCCAAACCATGCCCCCAACTGCAGACCCCGAGATGATCACGCCCATGGCGAGGCCCCGCCGCTGATCGAACCACGTCGGGGCAACGCTCATTGTAGGTACATATGCCAGACATGTGCCTATACCAAGGAGGACTCCTTGCGTTAACGCAAAATGCCATAGCGCCTGCCCAAAGCTCGATAGGATATATGCGATGCCGAAGACCCAGCCTCCGGCGATGATGACAGCCTGTGGCGAGTAGATCTTTGACCAGTGCATCGCAAATGGTCCGCCCATGGACATTAATGCGATGGCTAGGATTCCTACCAGATTGATGAGAGCGGTTGAGCTCCCGGTAAAAGGGGTGCCTTCAGCTTCCGCCATCTCCTCGTAAAGAGATTGGTAGACTCCATAGGAAAAGATGAATGCGCACGTCGTGAACATCACCGAAAAGCCAGCGGCTACAACCAAGGCATATTTCCTAGCCCAATTGTCAGTCTATCAGGCTTCTTGCAAAACGCATGGAGACTTACCAGGCAGGATGCTCATGCCCCGCTTCATCTGTTTGCGGAGAAGCATTCTGAGCAGAAGCATCGGCATCTCTGCTTGCCAGTTCAACGACGGAACTCATGGTTGTAGAAAGCAATCATCCTTCCCAGGCATCGATGGACTTGATAATGAGCAGAGAGAGGTCCCATCTACCATACTAGGCGGATAAAGGATTAAGAATCGGCAGTCATTTGCCGTTTGGAGTGCGGAGTCTGCCCTAACCATTTTGAGAAGCCTACTTATACTCCGGCCCAGCTCATACTCCAGCGTACAAGAATGGTAAATATATTCTGGTAAATAATATCAGACAGATTCTTATGTGAAAAGATAGAGCCCGGGTTCAAAAAACGGCCATGGATATTGATAGAATAAGGGGGTTCCGCGTCAACCATGTATTAAGCTTATATGTAGCAAGTCTATGTAAATGAAATCGTCGCTTATTTCCTTCCCTCCTGATCCAAAACACGCTGTTCCATCTTCTCAAAGCCCTCAACAGCCTTCCCATACCTTTCAAACGCCTCCTTCTGATACCCATCTGCAATCTTCTCAATGAACTCCTCCTCGTGCCATCTTGCCCCAATCAAATCCTCGAAGGTCTGATCTTTCTTCCTCTCAAGCGCCCAAACAGCCTTATACGCAGCGCCCAGCGCACAAGCGTTATCTCCAATCTCAAGCTTGTACACGCCCTCACTACCACCGAGGATCTCGCCGGCGATTTTAGCGATGGTCTTGTTCTTCGACCCGCCGCCGACGAGGTATACACGACGAGGCTGGGCGGGGATGTCGCCACCGGGGGAAGATGTGAGGCCGCGCGAGCGGAGACGAAGAGAGAGCATTTGGGACTCGATGATGGCGCGCGCTTCATCGTCGGGTCTGTTCCAGCCTTCGCCGTTGGGCGTTCCAGTTAGGTTGCCAGTAGAGGGGTCGTAGTTGAAGAACCACTGGCCGGCGCGGAGGTTAGGGACGATTTCGGGTCGAGGGAAGAAGAGGCCCATTTTCATGGGGTCGGAAGGCGAGGTCTGTCCTAGGGGCGGTGTTTGTAAGGCAACGGAGTCGAAGTTTGCCCACGGGTTGGATGGGTTCTTCTCATTCTTTGCATCGTTGATTGCGTCGCGGACCTTTTCCCGCGCGAGTCCGCCGTTCTTGTAGCACAGCATAAACATGTAGAGCCCTGGGGTGGTCGGGTGGTTGAAAAAGTGGGTTGCAGGATCAGCTTTATAGCTTGGAGTCGACATAAGGAAGGTTGTTGAGGTCCCCAATGAGACCATTGCGTCGGATGGTCGTAAAGGCAGGGCAAGGATCGTGGCCGGGTTGTCGCCTGTAGATGGGATGACTGTGCACTCCGGGCTGAACCCGTAGCGGTCGACGTAGTAGCGATGCACCTTGCCCAGATCTTTACCTCCGTCTTCAGGGACGTCGCCGAGCTTGCGCTTGAGGTCATCGACGCCATGCGGGCCCGCGCAAAGCTTCAGAAGGTCTTCATCGTAGGCGCCTTTGTGGATATTCCATAGATTCATGCCGCAGACGTCAGAAATATCAAGAGGCGCGACATGGCCAAGGAATAACGAAGCCAAGAAAGACGACACCAGAGAGATCCTCGACGTTTTCTTGTACACATCCGGGTACTTCTTCTGGAATCTCAGAATCTGAGGACCAGTGAACCTCTACACAACATCAGTACTGACCTAGCCACAGCCACCCAACCGCATAGAGAGATGAGTGCTTACATGATGCGCCTTGCTCCCCGTCGCCTCGGCCAACTTGTCCGCACCACCGAGATACTCGTCAAACTCGTCGCACTCCTCCTGCGTACTCGAATCCTGCCAGTTCGGACTATACGGGTGCGAAAACGCGCCCTCGAGCTGCTCCTGCAGTCTCTTGCCCGCGTCCAAGCCATTCAATAATTTCTCCGCATCCTGCCCCCAATAAACGCTTCCGTGCTGCTGCCCCGCACCACTGATCCCGCGGACGAGGCTAAAGTCAAGCCCCTGCTTCTTCAAGCCATCAAGAACACTGTCCAGGGCCTGAAGCCAGAGCGCGACGGGCGCAAAGACTTCGTGCTCAGCTTCGTTGGTGAGCACGCCCTTCTTGATGGGGAAGCCGTGGGAATCGGCGTCGAAGTCGAAGATAGACAGGTAGACGACCTTGAGGTCGGAGTTAACGACAAGGCCTTTGAGCTGCTGCGTGGAGAGGTCGAAGCCGATGTAGAGGGGCCCTTTGGGGGGAGAAGAGGAGCCCGAGGACATTTTGGTAACGTCGGTCTTGCGGTGTGGGAAGGAGGGCGAGGATCTAGGAGCTCTGAGCTCCAGTGTTCAGTCCAAGAAGAACAGTTTAAATATGTAAGATAGATTAATTCTGGCTCTGGTAATCTTGGAATGACAGCACCGGTCGCAGCACTGGCTGAAGCGAAAGAGAGAATGTCAAGTTTGGCAGAAGAGGGATGGGCGAACACTTATAATACCGCACCCAGATTACTTTATTATTATTATTATTTTTTTTCGCTGGAGATAAACGCCAGCTTCACCGAATTGGCTTTTCTGGAATTTATCCTCTTTTCCACTGATCCAGACGATGATCGATCCATTCCTCCACCCCGCCATAGTCAGGACCTTCTCCTTCGCGGGGTGATCCGCGGCTGATGTCACCCACACCGGGGTCCATGATTTAGGTAACTGATACGTAACTGCCACGGCGCCATACAGGAATCTTTAGCAAGCGAGGAGGAGAGGAAGCTGTATTTCGAGTTGTTAGCAATATACTCTGTAAGTGCTTGGTTCAGCTGCATGTCTTCAAACAATGAACCAGAGAATCAATAAGAGGGACCGGCAATTTGCCTTTAACCGGTTAATATCGATCACCCTATAAGTCTGGATCCATCCACCGCAGTTTCGCTGTGAAATCAACCGAGCGCAAGCCCCAGTTGTCGGCTACAAGCGCAGCGCTACTACTACTACTACCGACTCTTCCAGAATCCAGATTCTCTTTAGTTTTTCAATTCCAATAACGGGTTGTTTATACATTGCTTGTACATGTCCAGACCGTCATCTCGGTATAATATAGTAAAATAGAAGCCTTCCTATAACGCCATCCGCCGTTGCCCTTCTTGACCAGGGCTTTTCTTCCAATGCTGCCCTGTTATCTACCTTTGACTACCCTTGACTGGCTTCTTGCACTCCCCGGGTATCAAGCCAAAATACAACCATAGCTCCATCAAATGGAGTTAGATGAAGAGAAAACTCAATCCCATGACTTGGCCTGTCGGTAGTGCATTATTGTCATCTATCGGTTTTTCCGGGTTTCATGCTCCTTGTGCGCTTCTTCCTCCACACCATCCTCAGGCTCCATGTTCGCTTGGCTGCTAACATCAGGCGGAATGAACTCCTCGGAAAAGTCCAGGTTCTCCTGCTCAAGAGGGATGAAACGGATCTTGACTCGCTTGACCCCGCGAAGACTGGTCCCAACAGTCGATCGGACTTTTTCTTCGATCTCACGAGAGCGCAGCACAGACCACGCGCCCGGAACGGCCAGTTCAACGTCCATGAGGTAGTTTTGTCCCGACTTCATGCCTTGTACGTCCCGGATCTTGACCAGACCGCCTTCGTTGATAGTACTGAGAGCTTTGGCGGCAGCCTTATGCACGGCAGTCTTGATTTCGTCATCGACTGTCGTGTCTGCTAATTCGAGAAGGGAGGTACGAGTGTTTCCCCATCCGGCCTTGATAACCATGAGCGAAATGAGTAGTCCGCCTACGGGATCCAGCCAGGAGGCGTCTTGGAAAAGGTAGGTTCCGCCAATTGTGAAGAGAGCGACAATGCTTGTGAGGGAATCGACTCGGTGGTGGACAGCGTTCGACGCTAGGACGGACGATTTGCGCTCGATTGCGATTTTCATCGCTGGTTGGGAGATAGTGGTTAGCATAGTTTCAATTGGAAAGAAGTTAGCGCAGAAACTCACTGGCATGATAGAGCCACTCCTTCACAACAATGGAGCCTGCCGCAAGCCAGGCGGCATGAATGCTAGGTCCAAGAACGTCTACCCCATGGCTGTGAGAGTGGCCATGTCCCAGATCCAAATGAGAGATCGCCTGCGCTGCCTCAGGGAAGAACTGATCGAGCAAGACCTGCCCAGAATTCAAACCCATGAACACACCGCCAGCGAGCAGAAGCCCGCTCACACCGAGCGCACCAATGCTCTCAATCTTCCCGTAGCCATTCGGAAACCGTTCGCTTGGGGGCTTCAGCGACCATGCAACAGTGCCCAGAGTAAGGACGTCCGAGACCAGATCCGTCAACGCATGGTAAGCGTCCGCGATCAATGCCTGCGAGTGGAAAACATAGCCTCCAATAAACTTCCCAATGGCCATCGCGAGATTCGCAACCAAACCCAACCGTGTGATGCGAACACCAGCATCGTGCGTATTTGTCGAAGTTAGGTAGGCGTTTCCATGATGATGGTGGTGGTGGTGGTGGTGATGATGGTGGCTATGGCCACTATGTTCTCTCGTTTGCGTCGCCATAACCGGAGGTATAGTGCTAGGTGTTATTGTTGTGGTGGATGAGGTGGTCAATAGGGATAGCGGCGGAAGGGGTCGGGAGCGGACATTGGAGGAAAGGGGGGGGGGATAAGATGGACTTTTTGAGGCAGTACGAGCGGGCGACGTAGCCGTTGTGCGTAGAACTCGGAATTGAGTCGGAGAGGAACGCGCAAGTGGAGGACGAGTCAACCGGGGTCTAGCTCTCAAGATGGAACGACGGACGAGTCCTGAAGCTGGTGTTGGTGGTGATGGATGGACCCTGCACCACAAGGGCTGCGTCAGCGGCATTGCTTCCCCGTGACGGACTTGAAGGCACAACCACCACCACGGCTTCAGTGACTAGTACTGCTAGTAGGAGCTCGTAAGGAGGAATTGCAAAGGATAATGTGACTAGATTTGATTCGTTGACCTGTTTAGGACACTGTGCTGTTTCAACCGGCCCTGGCTCGTCAGTCACATCGAGTTGTCGAGTCGTCGAGTTCAGGTACCTTGCAAGTGCAGAATGAAGGGAAGGTGCTTGTATTTAGAAAGCCAGGGACCGGAGTGAATTGAAATCAGATGAAATTGACTGGCCGTCTACGTCGGTCGTATATGAACCCTCCAACTACAGTACTACGCCGTCATCCGGCAGAGACGAGCCGGCATGCGCTGACTGCGACTGACGGTTCGGGTGGCTTTTCTTTTCCCGACCGCTCCGCTGCCACAGGCTGAGTCTTATCTGATCAATTCCGCGCTCTGTACTCAGTATACTGTTAAAAGTAATTCTGGTAAACAAAAATCCTACGAGGCCCTCTCCTTTCCCCCTTCTCGGCACCGCACTCAAGCAAACTTTAGATGATGCCAAGCCCCCGTTACTTAGTACCTCTATGGACACGCAGCCTCTGACGACGCACTCCGGTTTGAGACCGATGACGTAGCAACAGATCCATCTCGAAATTAACGGGCCACAACCATTGATGCTCACTACATTTACATGCCAATTAAGAATGCGTTGTATAATCAAAAGGTTTGAAATATGCGAAACATTGGCTTATTGCAATGGTATAGTCCTGCTTTGGGATAAATAGTCAATTTACGGTACTCTTCTCCAAGCCGCTTGTTGCTGATCCTTTGAAAAGCTGCATCAACTTGTTCTGCATATCACAGAATATATTGATAGCCTGGAGTCATAAGCATTGACCTCTATCACCCAGATTGTTCAAACATACCTGTACGAGCTTTGTCTCGCCCGCTCCGTTGTCTGAACGACTGAACGCTGTCCGATATCCATCTTCGTCATTGACATAAGAGAAAATCGCGGGGCTTGGTCTCGGCGGTTCAGAGTCGAACACGGACGCGGGTAACGGGCCAGAGACAGGTAACGAAAGCTGCTGCAACAGACTAGGAGCTATCGTGATATGATGAGCGCCAGCTAGGGCAAAGATTTCATCGGTAGATGTCAAACTTGCGGGCAGGACTCGTGTCCTAACGCCAATGGCTTCGTAGTAGTTCTGAGCCGAGACACAGAGAGGCAGCAATTTCTGCGGGTCCACGAATCTAACAAAACCAACGTTAATTAAGCTTAGCGGTGGTGGATACTAACCAAGACCTACCCCGGCTCGAAATGGACTTTGAGCTGATTGACATATGGGGCAATGTATGTGCAGCCAACCTCTGCGGCGAGAGCGGCTTGTACAAACGTGAATAGAGTCGTGGCCAGCGTACGGACGCCCGCCATTTCAAGGGTCCGACATGCTATCAAGCCCTCCCAAGTACTCGGTACCTTGATACAAATCCGCGCAGTATCAATGTCTGGAGATAAACATCGGAAGATCTGGACGATCCCTAGAATCGCCAGTTAAGTCCGAGCTTGTGTCAGGCATATTCGCTGCTATGCAACTTACTGAAAGCATTTGCTACCGTCTTCTCAGTTGAGTATGAATAATAAGGGTTCGTTTGGACATGGACGTATCCACGAATATGGGGGACGATCTTCAATGCCAGCTTAACCGTCTGTGAATTATGTCAGTACCCAACGTTCTCAATTTCACGAGGAGAGTCAACGACAGACCGCTATTTCGATAGCCAGTTCATAAGGATCGATCCCTGGGAAGCGCAGAGCAAGCTTTGATGACTCTTCGATGGAAGCCTTGATTAAACCCGCATGCTCTGGTTTCGAGAGCTCCGCGAATGCGATAGCCTAGATCGTCAGACAAATTTCTGCGTTTTATGACCAATGTGTGCACGTACCTGGTTGGAAGTACAGTCTTGGAATGGGCCTAGAGTCCTGGCAACTATGGAAGGTTATTTAAGTCTCGTCCTTTTGTGAACTTAAAAGGACAAAATAGTGGAGTCAACAAAGAGTGATGTGTACCTTCTTCATCCAGTGTGTCGCAGTCCACAACTGTCCTCTGGCGGAGGATATCTAGTCCGGTTTTGCTTGCCATGGACGATGAGCTGGGTGTCGATTTGGAAAAGTACTCGTGGACTGGGGGTGTTTACTGAAAGAGGGGAAGACCGCCTGCAAAAATACCGTGCAGCCATATACTATATTTATATCACGATCTTTGACTGCTTGAAGTCAGCTGACCCAGCATCGAGTAACTCATGATGCTAGCAGTCAAACGGCATTGTGGTCATAACTTGGATAGCTTTATAGTAACGCATGGTTATTCCGGTGAATCAGTCACTGATGCCATATACCTAGGTAGTATCTGGGCAAGCTCAAAAGAAGCGTATTGATTATGGCGATTATCGAGGCACAAAGTGCAGATCAGCGAACGGTTGGGAGCCATGTCTGAGCAGACCCATCCGAGCTCTGGTCCCTAGAAGCAAATACGACAACGGTTTCTAGTTTGATTGCCTCATGGCGTCTATCGGATAAGCCTTCAAAGCGGGGCGTTCTCTGACAGCAAGGCTCTTCTGCAGAGGGACATGGTAGCGGCATGGGCTAGCTTGGCACACATGGGCCAACTGGTCGGCATACCAATGGACGTTGTGTCTAGGTATAATATAATAGGTATACAAAGTATATGATCTACGGAGATGTGACCCTGATATGAAACCCTTTCCTCTCATGGAAAGAAAGAAATGGGCGATTAACGACGGGATGAATTTCCTCTCAGGTAACTCATTAGCCTCTGCGGTCGCGACAGAATGCCGAACCAGTGAGGCTTCGCTGGGCACGTCAACATCATCCCGAATGTGGTAGACAACGTGGGCTGAGTCCCTTGGAGAGAGAAGAGTAAGAAAAGCAGAAAGTCACGAAAGAAATGTTAGGCATTACGGTCAGTCACGTGACAAGTTGGAAGAAAGATCTTCCAGCTGGTAATACAGCCACGGTGATTGGACAAGCGCCCAGATGCGGAGTCCCGTGACTTGGACTAAGCCCGAGGTTGTCCTCCCCGTGATTCCGAGCCGTTGCGAGAGATCGGGAATTCAAGGCCACTTTCTTCTGGGACGAACTTCTACCTCGCGCTTGGATTCCAGCTTCCTTGTCGTTGCTTCGGACATATCAAAAACAGTCATGCTCTCCCAAAAGGTCGCTCAGCAGTCGCTGCGACGGCGTACGTGCTCCCAATTATCTGGGTATGGTTTTGGCACCTCTAACTTCTCCCAGTTGCTGTCCAGCAGCCCTATGCCATGCGCTGGTCCCTGATGAACGCTGCCTCCCCCGCCGCGGTTGCCACGGGAAGGAACGTCCAGAAGATTCAGACAAGGTGAGCGGACCATGTTTTGGCCTTATAATGGGTTCTCGGGAGTTTTGCGTCAATGCGCGATTACAATGGACTTCGCATTCTACGTCATATACAACCCATTCGAATCGCTGCTACCGCGTAAAGAAAAATACAGGGGGGCAAAGGCTAATAATTACGACCAGATTCGCTGCTACTAGCACCACCACCTCCGATCCCACTAAGATCCTCGCCGAGCAGCGTCTGCGCCGCCCTGTCTCTCCCCACCTTACCATCTACCGACCTCAGATCACTTGGTACATGAGTGCTCTTCACCGAGTCACCGGAATCATCCTTTCTGGTCCTCTGTACCTTTTCGCCACTGCATACCTCGCTGCTCCCTTGTTTGGATGGCACCTCGAGTCTGCCTCCTTGGCCGCTTCTTTCGCTACTCTGCCCTTGGCCGCCAAATTCAGCCTCAAGACCCTGGCTGCTCTGCCGTTCACCTACCACTCCTTCAACGGCCTCCGACACCTGATGTGGGATACTGGTCGTGGTATTACCAACAAGCAGGTAATCCAGACCGGCTGGACTGTTGTTGGTCTGAGCATTGCTAGCGCTCTTTACCTTGCTTATGTGTGATTCTAATTCGTCTGTCATACCTACAAGTTTCTTGCCGTTCTAAAATGTTTCCTTACCATATATTCTATACAGGTCATTTGTACTCTTGAATGGACGTTTCTTTACATTGTCAATTTCAGTTGATCCATCTCACCAATAGGTTGTAGGAGCTAATGGGGCCGCTATGGTATAGTCGGTAGATCACATTGTTGCTCGTGAAGTGGAAGCCCAAGGATGTTAGGGAGGAGGAAAAGTGGATAAGCTTGGTCCGAGTAACAATAACCTGGTTTTCGACCAAGCACAATTCAACGATCGCCAACAGATTAACATGGATTTAACAGGACTCTGCAATGATTGCTGACGAACGACTAATGTGAAACACAACTACTGAACTTGATTACAGGCTGTGCCATCTCTAAATCCACATCATCATTTCCTGCCCCCAGTGGTTTCAATCAATCTAATGTCAATCCTCAGTCTATCAATTCGCATTCATGTGCTCGCAATCATGATCATCACATTGCCAATCCCCATCCTCCTTCCTATTAACCACATCCAGATGTACAGGTATAGTCAGTCCGTTTCGTATTAATGTTCGATGTATAGGCGGCCCTTTGACCGCTCGGTTTCTGCTCGTCATGGTCAGTTTCCAAAATCCCTTCTGCGCACTCCTCCTTTCCCACAGGATCCAGGTCGGCACTTTACCTATAATTGATCGTACTAATCCACCTGCAATGAACTCCAGAGCCCCAACCCGACCTGACCCATCTGAATCTCTCTTATTTATGCCGGGCTGTTAGGTGGATTTGGTGGGTAAGGTCGGGGTGATGGTGGATCTTGTACAGAGAAATCATCGAGGCTTGTGGTGTTCATGTTGTCCGAGCTGATGAACCGTATGCTGGTGCAGTGCATGATATCGACGATGGAAATCGTTGAGTTTGATTCTGACGCCATTGTGTATGTAGATGATATGCTGGAGTAGAGGACGCTTCTCCGGGGAATTTTGACCAAAAATATTGCCGCGAGACGGAAGGAAGTTCACACTGCTTCTAGCGGGCTCTACAGTGAATTGGTGGTAAAAAACAGAGAGGAGGAACAAAGGCTCTTCACGGTGATTTGAAAACTTATTCAACTCTACTCCAAGCCCAGGCTAACTCTCTATTTAAATCCCAGGGCCCCAAGCAGCGACGATTCCAAAAGATTGTTTCCCTTGAACAAGTTGTACACCGCTAAACCGACGACAGCACCCGTCCGATTTACGGGAAGAGATTGTGTGGATATGACAATTTCTCAGTTGATCTTCATACTCATATGGCGTCAAGTTCGAAGCCGTCTTCTCCTGCTGCAAGGGCCCGACGGAAGGCGAGTTAGACAAGGTGCTTGCTACGTACGTACCTACCGGCCGGCTCCGCCAACATACTACAAGAGAAATTTGCACCCGTAGCAGGGCTACAAGTGTTGCCTCAGGAGGCTTAACAGGTTGGGCCGATGCAATATCATACGTTTTACTTGCCGCTCAGGCCTGCAGACGCCTGCTCAATACGCCACGCGCCTAAAACCTTCGGTTAAGTGCAGAAATAACCTGCGAAGGGTCGCAAATGGTTGGTCCATACTGGGGACTTCAGGCGGGCAGCTAGCCAACGAGAGCCGTATAGTGGAAACATTATGGATTCTTTGGACCCCATTGCCCGCTTCATCCTTCCATTTTGTCTCTGAAACCAAGCCTTGCCCTTGATGATCCGCCCATAGCTCCCCGGAATCATCGGGCCGCTCTGGCTCTAAACTTTATTGAAACCAACAGTCTCCGGACCAATTCGAGGAGCTTTCTATAGCTGGGTCTCTTGTAATTAGGTGCACGGCCCGGGGTATATTGGGGAAGCTCTAGGGTAGTCCGTCTCTGAAGCGGACGCTGGTCAAAATGCTAGATGACCCACAGGCGTCTAGGGTGTATAGCTTCCCGGGTAAATCTTCGTCTGCTTTTGCTCGCAACTGCCCTTGGCATAAAAGTTTGCTTCGCATTCTTTTTCAACGGGCCATTGTCAAGCATGCCGGAAAGACTCCACTAACCCTAACGGGCCCTCAAGCCGTCTGCTATGGCAAAGGGCAGATATACTGCAGCTTCAAGGAGGCGAGATGGAGTTTCTGCACGACTCAGACTTCTATTGAGCTAAAGACGGTGTGTAATGCAAGCAACATGAACACGTGGACGGTTTCATGATGCATGCCGTACCCCTCCTCCAAGGGTTGCACAATGGTTATATGAGGGACCTTGCTGGCATTTCTCACATCGGTGTATGGGTATGAGATAGATCCATTCCTTGTCAAAGCTATCTTCGAATTGACTCTCACCACGGCTGCTGACTGCCTGTTGTCGGGATATTAACAGCATCAGATCTGCGAGCAGCCGCAGAGAGAACATACTCAATGAGAACCTTCTGGTAGTAGATGCCAGGAACCTTCTCTCTAACAATGCCTCGTCTCAAAGAGCGACAATCCATCATCCTTGCACTCAATGCGCAAGCGGTTGGGATCCTGCCTTGGTTTCAGCAGGGCTCCATAGCCGGACATCTAGAATGCCGAAATATCACTTTACAGTTCAATATCAACTGGATATACAGCAGCAGCATCACGAGAATGGAACCGAATTGGTCTACACTTTCCTCGCTTCGCCTTGTTACCCCAAACATCTATGGCGAATGCCTAAGGGTGATCAGAACACGGTAGTAATTCCCCGTCGGCTGTCACGTTAACTTCTCGTCCCGTGGATATTCTAGAAGCGTACGTTGAGTTTGCTGCTGGGTCCGGATGTCTCCCGGCGTCAAACGTACGAAATTCGACAGACCGCCGACCGCTTCCCGCCGGCCTTCTCTTCATCAACGGGGTCAAGTGACTAGGTTTGAGAAAATCCAGGCATCACAGGGGGAAATGCATTGCTCCTGCACCTCAGAAGGTACCTCGTCGATAGGCAGGGTAGATTTTTCCATGCATATCCGCAGGCATTGACCGCACGTATTTGCATGGCCTCATTGGGCGGTAGCTTTCCATGGCACCTGAAGTAAGCCTGAAGTAACACTGGCAGGGTTGGCTCGCGTATGCTTCCACCCCTAGAGCCAACGTCATATTGCGGTGTAGGATTTGGAATATCTGCCATTAATGTTGGGAGGACAGAGTACCCCAGGAGTAATGGCATTGGTCGGCCTGCCCATTAACATACCCGTGACATGATTTAGCTATGCAAGGGCGAAATAAATACACTTCAGCTCGGAATAGTGATTTCATACTAAGCGATAGACTATTTTGCCCAGAATTTTGTTGCTGCGTAGCACAAGTGCAGGATACATGGGATCGCCGCGTGTAGTTGGTGCCAGCCGATGTAGAAGGTAAAAGACAGCGCTATACCACTTTGGGCCTAGCACCTCATCTCCGAATTCTTTCCAGACAACTCGAATTCACGCCGGCCATTCTGAAAAGTCCCGGACATATCAATTGCCTTTGCTATTCTACAACTCCTTACGCCATGGCCTCATTGCTACCGGTACGAGCGGTTAGGACCGCTTCCTGCTCCGCATGCCGCTCTCTCATCTCCTCTGGCCCGGCTCAGCTTGCGCTCCCTCTCTCTCGCCGCAACTATTCAACGCCCGCGGAGCAGGAACCTGTCGACTACACAAACAAGCCGCGATGGTCGTACACGCCCCCACGCGCGAAGGCTCCTTTCTCCCTACATTTCGACTCCAAAAGGCCCGACTTTCCCGTCAACTCCGACCCTCAGGTTCTCGACCAGTTCTACATTCGCTTCTTAGGCGAGGGCGGCGACAAGATTCTCTCCGACGAGGTCAAATGGCTTGCAGTGACGCATAAGAGTTTTGACCAGGGCCGAAGAGGCTTCAATGACCGCTTGGCTTTCTTGGGTATGTTGTCGCTCATGTCTTCTGGTGGTTCTGGGCCGGCCAAGGTCCAAAGGCTGACATTGACTCGTGGCCAGGGAAACGTATCGTTCAGCTGCAGGCTTCTCTTGCTTTAGCGCAGAGCGCTCCGAACACCTATGGGCAACCCGCCCCTGACCGCTATGGCCGGAAGCCATTCGAGCACCCAGCGTTGACTGGGTTAGAAAACCTGTCTATCAACACGAAGCGACTCCTTACAGACAAGTCGAAGCTTGCCGAGGTTGCGCGGCAATATGATTTAGAGAAAGTGCTGAGATGGTGCCCTCGAAAGGTGAGCTTCTTTGCAGCCAGTCTCTTCTCCAACTTGTGCACTCTGCTAATGCAGGCCAACAGCCCCTAAACCTCGAAGCATCCGGCGTCGAAGTCGTCCTTGCGCACACACTTTATGCACTGATTGGTGCTCTTTCTCTGGAGAAGGGCAACCTGGTTGCCAACAAGGTTGCACGAGAGCGGATATTGGCACCTCTGGGGTTCCAGGTGACTGTATAAGTCGGGGGATTGTGTGAAAATAGCCGCAGGAGCATTTTCATGGCGTTATTTTCAGTGCTTGGATATTTCTCTGTACGTGTTGTCTTGGCTGGACGGGGATATATCACCATCTTATTTGTACTTTTACTATGAACTTGTGTTAATATGACGGCAAATACCACCATTCCTAACTTGACTTGAGGCCTCTCATTCAACGCCATAAGCATCTGAATTATCAAAGTATGTACGGTTCCTCTGACACCGCCCGGGTAACAGCGCAAAATACCCGGCCAGCTCTTATGGAACCCTCGTTACTACGATGCATAGTCTTCGCACCACTGTATCGCAAGTAAGCAATGGCAACCCGCCACCAATCCAACAGAATGCCAGAGTTGACAACGGGAATCACAAAATGGATTTATGCTAGCTTGAACTGTCTATTGGGAGCGTATGGTACAAAGAAGAAAAGAAGAAAAGAATTAAATCGCGGAAAAAATTGAGGATTATATCTTATTAAGCTAGTCTTTATTGGGTTAGTGTATCTAGGCGACTTTGCTTGGTTAAAGATCACGTGATTCCTGCTCTACTATTCACAGACCACATTTGACGAAATCTAGTAGGCGATATAGGATGATCTGTTGAAGGGTGTATGTAGTGTATATATTATTATCTTCTGAATACTGATTCCGTGGCAAGTGTTCAAGTAGACGTTGTGGTCTGCCTAGCTGCGCTTGGTCTTTCCACGGTGTATACTCCGTCGATGCCCCAAGGCGGGCTACCAGTACCAGGACCCTCGAGCTAGATTTAGTTCCACGACTAGGTACTCTACGCCATCACGGATTCGATCTTCACCTCAAATCTCTCTATAATCGGTCTTTTCGCCTCCCAGCCGGCTCCGCCCCGGTTCAGCGCATCCTATCTTTCCTAACTAGTCGACTAGTGGATTCGCTGGCCTCAAGCCGCCCAAGAGCTCCTGACCTCCATCTTCACCTCTCCTTCCACTCCTCCTCGGTCCTCCGCGATGGCGTCGGCGGTTTTCTTCCTAGATCTGAAGGGCAAGGCAAGTTAATTCAGTCTAGACAGTCACAATCACCCCAATTCTCCCTTTACTGCAGGGAGCTAAGCCACCTCGTGCTGACCGACCTCTCTTTTTTGTAGACTCTTCTAGCCCGAAACTATCGCGGAGACATTCCCATGTCCGCCGTCGAGAAATTCCCCATCCTCCTCAGTGATGCCGAAGAAGAAAGCTCTGCAGTACCTCCGTGCTTCTCGCACGAAGGAATTAATGTATGTTTGGCTTGGTGATTGCGCCTGGCGACGGTTTCCCTTACGTGTCGCGCTCCCCGCTGCTCTCCCCGCAACCCGCATTGTCATTGAATTCGGTTCTGTGCGCGCTGTACCAGCACTTTTTATGTACCTTATAATGCGGGTATTTTGGATGAATGCTTAATTACGAGCCTCTGGGTCGTGCTCATGTTTTATGTTTGTCTGTACTAACCACATTATAGTACCTCTATATCCGTCACAGTAACCTCTATATCCTCGCCTTGACCAAGAAGAACACCAATGCGACCGAAATCCTGCTCTTTCTCCACAAGATTGTCGAGGTGTTTACAGAGTACTTCAAGGTACTGGAGGAAGAGAGTATCCGGGACAACTTTGTCATTATTTACGAGTTGCTCGATGAGATGATGGATTTTGGATACCCTCAAACAACAGAGAGCAAGATCCTACAAGAGTAGGCCTCCCCCTATTCTTGAACGCTGCAGGGCGCTGGGCTAACTGTTGATCGCTAGGTATATCACACAAGAATCACACAAGCTGGAAGTGCAGGCCCGACCACCCATCGCCGTCACAAACGCAGTCTCTTGGCGAAGTGAAGGCATCCGCTACCGCAAGAACGAAGTTTTCCTCGATGTGGTTGAATCGCTCAATCTCCTCGTATCCGCGACCGGAAACGTGTTACGGTCAGAGATTCTGGGCGCAATTAAGATGAAGTGTTATCTGAGCGGAATGCCGGAGCTCCGTCTCGGCTTGAACGACAAGGTCATGTTCGAGACCACTGGCCGGGCCTCACGGGGTAAGGCCGTTGAGATGGAGGACGTAAAGTTCCACCAATGCGTCCGACTGTCTCGGTTCGAGAATGACCGCACTATTAGCTTCATCCCGCCAGACGGAGAGTTCGAGCTAATGAGCTACCGCCTGAACACACAAGTCAAGCCACTTATATGGGTTGAATGCTTGGTAGAATCGCACTCTGGTTCCCGGATTGAATATATGTTGAAGGTGCGATTATCCCCCTTTCCTCCGTTCAATCCATACCTAACTCATAACATCAGGCCAAAGCCCAATTCAAACGCCGCAGCACAGCCAACAACGTCGAAATCCTTGTCCCCGTCCCGGACGACGCCGATTCCCCGCGCTTCCGCACAAACATCGGCACAGTCCACTACGCGCCTGAAAAGTCCGCCATCGTTTGGAAGATAAAACAGTTCGGCGGCGGCAAGGAGTTCCTCATGCGCGCTGAACTGGGCCTCCCCTCCGTCAAGGGTGACGACGAGCTTGGCGGTGGTATGACCGGCGGCTTTGGCGGGAGTATGGGCGGTACCATGCAAGGGAAGGCGAAGCGGCCCATTAACGTGAAGTTTGAAATTCCCTATTTCACAACTAGTGGGATTCAGGTGCGGTATTTGAAGATCACAGAACCGAAGGTTTGTCAAGTCAGCCCTTTTTCTTTGCTTCAATTCATCCTGCTTGGTATTAAAAGAAATAACGGTTGCTGATTGTTGTGCCTGATATAGTTACAATATCCATCTCTGCCCTGGGTCCGATACATCACTCAGTCGGGAGATATTGCTGTCCGGATGCCGGACGTACAATGATGTAAAACTTTCTTTTCTCTTTTCTCTTTTCTTTATTCTACCTTCTACCTACATCACTTCACGGGTTATACATACAGTAGTTAAGCTGGAATTGAAATAGATGGACCATACCTTTTTACCTTGTTTTTTTTTGTACTTGTTTCTTTCTGTTGCGTTTTTATTAATACCTTCTAGCAATGATTCTCTATTCATTGCTGCGCCCTCTACGAAAGTATACCAGGGCACCGAGTGTGATATGTCAGTGTCTCGCTTGTGGGTTGATAGTAAAGCAGCTACATTTGGTTGGACTATTGCTGCAATGCAATATAAGGTAGTGCTTGATGCTTTGGTAAATTATCTTTGAAGTTATGCATATGTATACCACATACCAGTACTAGTGATTTGAGCGGCAAAACAAAGAAAAGGATAGACCTAGTGGTTCAAATATGGTAGAGTCTGCAGGCAGACATTGCCCTAATATAAATCATACCTGTACCGACCAGTTGCTTCTAGAGATTGGGGCCGGAAAGAAGCACGTGAATTACCTTCTTAAGTTATTACAAGACACCTCTTGCATTAATCATTGACTCGGTTTTTTATTCTTTTGTTGATGCTGTGTATGTTGCATAGTGTAACGATACAGATGTCCATCGTACTGGGTAAGACTGGGTTGGGTATCACAAGATAGTCGCTAGCTTAACTGGTATTCAATGGAGAGGTAGTGGAGGGCTTGTTTGAGTTTCCTGAACTGGATGCAAGAGAGGCAATGTACCCTGTTTGTAATAGGAATCGGTGTTCTTAGGTTTCTGGTTTGGCAGGGTGGTGGTTAGTTGCTATTTGACTCATCTGGGGAGTCGGGCGCAGGAAGCGGGAAGCCATCACCGTGGACAGCACCTGCGGCTTTCGAAAAGCCCTCTCTGGCGAGCATGGTGTTCAGCACCGCACAGTTGTATGCTGCCTCGCCTGGTTGCACGACGATAAAGATGTACGTATTATCGGTGAAGCGGCCGAGGAAGACATTAAACTGAGGAGTTTTGGTATGCATGACAACGAAACCTGCCGAAGCAGGCGTCGTGTGTGTATTGCGAGCAGCGCAGTGCTTGAACGCCTTCATGATATTCGATAATCGCTCATGCCGGTCATAGATCGGATTTAGATCGCCGATTTCAGATGAAACAGAGGTTACTGTTAGGAAAGTAGAGCGCTCAAAGAGGATGACTTCCTCGGCATCGATGCGTTTGGCAAAAGCGTGCAGGAATCGTTCAATAACGCTAAGGTTCGGAATGAGCTTGTGGACTATGCCCGCCCAGGCTTTGTACAAGGACTGGTCCCAGATGCTGCTCCCGAAGGTGTCGATCGTAAAGTGTTCTGTGCGGCTGCGAATGAGCGCGGAGCGCTCCTCATAGATGCGTTGGCGGTGCTCGGCTTGAATGAGATCGAGCTTGTGGACAAGACAGAAAACGTAGGCGTGTGGGCTGTATTCTTTTAATGCGGAAATTATGGCCATGTATGTGTCGAGGTCGCGTTCGACCTCACGCGATTCGATGTCGAAGACGTATATTAAGACTGCGACGTCGGAGAAGATGTTCCCTCGTTGCGAGGCGAGGTAGGTCTCCATGAAAGCATCTTGTCTGCGCAGAAGCCGAATTAGCAGGCCGTATATAACTGCGTACAGCTAATCAGCAAGACAAGCTAGACTCACCCTCCGCAATCCCAGAGATTCAAAGTCAAGTTCCCCATGAACTTGACATGACTATGCTCAACATCAATCGTCGCACCTAACCGCCGTACGTCTTTCGCAACGTAATTGCTGAATATGATCGACCGCATAGACGATTTCCCCGAGCCACTCTTGCCCATCAAGAGGACCTTTCTCTTTTTTTTCCTGCCATCCATCGTTGTTCACTCAGTTGGAAATGTTGCCCAGTTCAACCGGTACCCCGCAACTGCCATCCAAGAGGGAAACAGCTCTCGCAGGGCGTTATTTTCAGCATCCGATGCTCCTGGTTTCCACTGACATTGAGAAGTCAAAACCTAAGTGTACCAGCTCGGTCAAGAGGAAGCGCAGGTCCGCCTTGCATGGGTTGGAGGAGGATCACTGGACCAGCCGCATCATATCGTCACGCTGTCGGCTCAACTATGTTCCGCCTGTGTCACGTGCATAATTATATGCCTACCAGCGCCAACTCTAAGGCGACCTCAATAACTTGGGCTCTTGTATTGTGTATGCTTTTTTGATTTGAAAGAGCTATCATTATTAGCTTATCACAGCCTAGTCCCCAAGGTGTCGCTGCCGCCAGATCCCGTCCGAAATTAGCAAAGCCTCCATTCTTGCCTCGGTTCCTGAAGGAATATACAAAAATACAACTCGCCGAAAATAAGCTATTTACACTAATAGTGCATAGATTCAAGAAGATAGAAAATGAAGCGGGGAATATAAACTGAGGTGGGGGAATAACGAAGACAAAGTGGTTAAAGAAAGGATAAAAAGCGTACGCATGGACCGTGGTCGTTAAACTTCGTAAATGACCACCAGCTATTCTAACATCACGCTGGTGCCTGGTATCTAAACGGAAGTTTGGCAAGAATGCAGGAATGAGGTGTAAATCAAAATACGGTGCCGTCGGAGAGGATCATGATAGGCGGCTCTTTTGTGTTCGGTCGCGAAACTTCGGCGATTTCACGACCACCCTGGATACATCCGTTAGCAAAACAGGTTTGAAGAAAAAGAAAATACACAATAATATATTCACCTTCCATGTTCCAGCCTCAAGCATCTGGGCCAGTGTCAATTGGTCATCTCCAAGCAAGCCCAGCTGCCCATTAACCTCCTCCAGAAGGTCATCTAGAAAGCCGACAGTAAGTGCTCGCCATTCTACCACCACATCATCATCGGCGGAGAAAAGAGGCACGACTTCCATGCTAGGTTGTCCTTTGATCTGCGCATTGTCTCGGTATGCTGCAAGTCCCCGCTCGAGATCAGCTGGCTTGAGAGTCAGTAGCCCCAAATCAATTAGAAGACCGCCATTCCGGTATTCGGGGAGTCCAGTTAGGAGTTCAGCGCCAGCAAAGTGGATCTTCATCAGTTTAGACATCGGAACCATGATCGAATAGCACAACCACTGGGTGAGCTTGTGAAATGGGACAATGCTTTCCCAAGCATTTGCTGGAGGGGATCGAGGAAGTGCGGAGCATGGCCAGGCGTCGCCAATAGACAAGCCATCAATTTTCGTCCGAGAGGGAGGCCAGATTGAAGCGAAGCCGTCCATGAGAACTGTCCACAATGTCGTAATGGGAACGATAGGCACTGATGAAGCTAATGTAGAAGGGTGTGAAAGGAGGTAGTCTGCCTAAGTTAGCTTTGTATCATCAAAGCCCGACGCGCCTGTCAGTCTTACCAAGCATGTTTCCTGGCCTTGCATCCACACCGAAGAAGTCTTGGTGGTTAAGTGCATCCGCAAGCCTGATGAGAAGCCCAGCGCGGCCTTCGATACCGGCAAGCGGGTTCGTTTCAGAGTGCTGGAACCCTTTGGCCAACACCTGAACGTTAATCTTCTTCAGCCCCGCTCCATCTACCTGGCAGGGTTCCGTAGGGTCGCTGCTGAAAAGCCCACTCTTGAACATCTCCAGCGTGGCTACCGCAAGTCCCTCGCTGCGCGAGTAGATCTTTCCGGACTCCTTGGACTTGTAGGACCATTTGTTACCTGCACCGGCGTCCAGAAGCACCGACACTACGAAGAGATCGATCAATCGTCGGGTGCGTTCCTGAGCGTCGATAGTGCTGGGCCACGATTGAAGCAATTGGTTGACGCGGGGTCTTCCACCCACATCAAAATGTTGCCAACGGCCATGAGGAGGAATCGACGAGTAATCGGGCGCGTAGTCTCTCTAGATCCGAGGCGAGAGACTGTGAGCATACGAAAAAGAGGATGAAACCCCTACGTGCAGAGAGGTTGCAGCAGTAATAGGGTGTCGGCTCACCTTGATAATGGACACCACATACGACGCTGTTTCGGCGAACTTGGTCATGTCAACATCGAAATGATTAAGCTGATTCCTCTTTGCCTTTCTGAGAATAATATGGGATCTCTGTCGAACGGCATGGATGCTGCGTAGGTAGGCAGCCGGATCTAGGGCTGGATCTGGTGGGCCGGCGATTGACAGCTCAGGGATGGAAGAGGGCAGCCCGCTTCCCTTGTAGCCGGGGGATCGCAAGGATGCATTGGAAGTCCGAGCGCTATTGACGGAAACGAAAGAATCACGATCGTCTTTCTGCTCTTGAATGGAATTCTTGGAGTCCTTGCGCTTGAAGATACCCATGGCGGAGGCGTCAAAGAGGTCAGTGCGAGAGAGAACGGGGACGACGAATTTGAGAACTGGACGACAATGGATTGTTGGTCCGGAAGAGGAGGCTCAGAGGCTGAAGAGGCTGGACAGACTAAAAGGGAGCAGCCGAGTTAGTGGATTTGCTCGTATCGCCTCACAGTCCCAGAACAGCACGCCCAAACTCAGCCAGGAGAGGGGAGGGGAGATACAGGAAAGATGATGATCTGCAGAGCTGCCCGCTGGATGGGATTTCTTCAGATCTTTTCCGCTCGGCAGAACTTTTTACCTCGTTCCCATGCCTCGGGATGGATCCTTTCCAGGCAAGAATCAGAGAGGGAGGCGAGAGGAAGGAGGGGAAGAGAATTGGAACAATGAAGGGTCCAAGAACAAGAATGGAGGGAGGGAAGAGGGTTAGGGTGGTGGTACCTGAATGGTGGCAGAAACCGAAGCGGGGCGGTCGGTCGGACCAGACTGAAGGGGGAAGCGAATTAAGAAAACATGGCCCGGGCGAAAAGGAGGTTCGCGCAAGTTCCAACAGTTGTCGAGCACAAAAGGGCTGGTCCGTTAGACGACGATGCTAGCTGGTTATAACTCGTCCGTTCGTCGAGGCTCGGAGTCGGGAGGTGGGGAGCTTGGAGGCCGTCTAAACTGCTAGCGTTTGATAGAACATCGTCACATGTAATCTATTATTACAGGATTACAGGATTACACAGTCGACTACTGTGGTAACATGACCAGATTGCGACGACACCAACGATGACGCCCACGACGACGACGCTGTAATTCCGGGCTTCCCAGGTTAATCATCGGGTTCCTGAACGGACATAGCAAAGACCCCGATGGGGTCTACTTTTGTGGTGTACATACTGTATACGGAGTCGCTTATAGGCTATAGTGAAGCGGAATATCGACACTCCCCACCATGATGCAAGGCACGGGAGATGAAAGTTCTCTATTCCATGGTCATAGCATCCTCTGCTATATCCTCACTGGGCTGGACCACTTACGTTGTTAGCATACGAAAGATGGGTGTCCTGCCCATTATTAATACTGACAGCCTCGACCTGGGAATTGGGCATGTATTGTTTGTGCTCCGTACAGAGGACAGTATCATTCAGGGACACTATACATGGAAGAACCACCGGGACCATTTATTACCAAAAAAATCGAATCCTGGTGAAAAGTTCAATATGGGCCCACCCGCCGCTCCAGTCTGGGACTCTGGGACTCTGGGACCTTGTACTTTTGACAACAGGAAAGCTCAGCAGTTCCGAGTACGGCAGGATATGGCAATTGCAAAACGCCACCGCGAGCCATACTCCAATTTCCCCTCATTTTGCTTTCTATCTCTCGTAGGACTTCCCTCCCCTTCCCAATACGGAGGAGCGCCCGTCTAGAAGTTGAGATGGCCAGTGCGGGAGACCGTAGACGGGAGACTGCCCCCTGGCCAGAATGCTGGGTCGGCCGGAGCGGTTTCATCTTTAAAGTTTGGGAGCCCAAGCCAGTCAGAGCGTGCCACTAGCAATAATAATCTGCGTGGTGGCTCCACCCGCCGCTCTCCGCGCTCTTTGGCGCACCCGTTTGGCCCTGATGGCTCGTGGAAGATTGGCCTCATGGCTCTTACGCGCAGCACTACCAGACACTTTCCCTTCAGATGGTTTCGAGGAAGGTTCAACGCTATTTTGGTTCTCGAGGAGCTTATCGTATTCGGTTCTGTACGGCCTTTCTTCGGTAGGGAACGGGTCTCGTACCCTGGCTCACAGCCCGTCACATCCCTGAACGATAATCGAGATGGAAATGCGCCGTAGATGCCCCGTGCTCCGTACAGCAAGCTTCTCGGTGCTATTATTGAACCGGAAATGAGAACTGACATATCCGACCGGGTCCGGGTGGCTGAAAAATATTGCCTGCTGGCTGCTGCCGCTGAGATATGATTAAAAAGGGCTGCATCCACGATCCAGAATGGTCCATGCTCGGTCCGCCCCTCACCACTTCATCAAATTCAGATTCAATCTGTTGGTAGTAGTAGTCCACACCTGATGATTCAACCTCGCGTCTCCACCTGGCCCAATACTTGAAGTCTGGAAGCCCGACACCACTGCCAGAAGCCTAGACGGGGTGCGGACTCGAGTCATTCGATCATCTTAGAGTATAGAGCTTGGGACTTTCTCCAATATCGAATTTGGGTCCTAGCCTTGGAATTGCGGAGTAGCTTGGTTGTATCGCCGTGAAGCGTCGGACCATGCGCCTCATTGTGACGGAAGGTAACAGGCAGCCCTGCAAGTGGTTTCCATGCATATTCCCCAGGGCTGGGACGGTCGCTTGGGAAGTGGATAATTGGCTGCCTAGTGATATTTGCTCGGACTGGACATGTCCGACATAAGCTTCAATGTTGAATGATGTATCCTGGCCTTTCTGGGTCTCTTTAATGGTTCTTCAAACGCTCAATGTTCCTCGTTCAATGGCTTGGCCCGTAACTCGATAATAGTCACCATCCACGTGACAGTGCTCAGGCGGTAAAGAATCTCCGGCAGAATGCTCTCTATCAGCGGGGCGGTCACGCAAGCACTCACCATGAGCCACATAGTCACCCATGCCCAGGGGAAAGTCATTGACACAGCATCCCAATGTTTATGAATTCAGTTTTTTCATTGAAGCGACCTTTGTAATGTCAACATCTTACTCTTAGACTGCACATATATTAGCGCCGTTAGGATTGACCCTTAGTGGTGAGCCGAACCTCAGTTCCTTCGCCGTCGGAAGTGCCAAATTGTCCAGACCATTGAGCACGCCTACACTATGGATGACCTGAGCGGCCTCAGTTGGAGCTCCAACAATCCTAGTGATACCCCCAAGCCTCCGCCGATGGGCTCCAGTTATCTGTTTCCAGCCGTGAGACCCCAAAACGCCTCAGGCCGATCTACTCCCCTCTCCGCCTCCTCCGGACTATCGAATCCCCCTTCGAAGCCTGCCACTCCCAGCGGCGACAGTTTCGCAAATCTAGTATCCTTTGGGTCTTCGAACACGACCAAGAATCTTCCTCTTATTGAACAACAAAAAAGATTACAAGAGGAGAAGGCCAGGAAAGAAGCCGAGAACCGCGCACGCCTGGAAGCACAATATGGAGGGCAGAACGCTCAATTCTGGGACAACTTGGAGAAGGGAGGGAACAACAATCCGTTCGCCTCTAGTACAGCACCCTCGAGAAACAACACGTCCTCCCCTGACGAGGACGATCTTCTCGCCGCCTTCAATGCCTCAGCACCCGTAGATGCTTCCACCCACTTTCCAGTTCCGAGTCCTAGCCCTTCTCTGCAGGTACCTACAAGCGGATCACAAAGCACCAACAAACCGAGTTCTCTGCCGCCGAGTAATGATATGTCTTTCAATGATGACGACGATCCGTTTGGTCTCAATCAGCTGAAGCCCAAATCGCAGCCTGCTCCCGTGCCATCTCAGAACGACGACGATGACTTCCTGGGCTTGCTAGGCAAGCCTGTTTCCGAGCTCCCACCGCCAACCCCTCCAAAGAATTCCCCCAGAGCTGACAGCCCAGACCGTGCTTCACCTAATCCAACGAACGGGGTGGATCATGCCATCGCGGAACTCGTCGACATGGGCTTTCCCGCGGACAAAGCTAGCCAGGCTCTTAGAATGACTTCGTCTGGTACTGATGTGCAGGCTGCCGTTAGTATCCTTCTCACTCAGGCGCATGAAGAGTCCCGGCAAAAGTCCCAGAACAGATCAGCTCCCATTGATCGTCGCCCCAATCAGTCGGCTCAGAGACCAGATCGAGATATGCCCTCTTGGATGCAGCCTGAGCGCTCGCGCACACCCAGGAGTCGCAATGAATCCCGTTCGCCTTCTTCTACGGACTTAGATCCGTCCCAGATCGCTGCCAATCTCGGCACAAGTTTTCTGAAGACGGCAAATTCACTTTGGAAAACTGGCAGCAAGAAGATGCAGCAAGTAGTCAACGAATTCAACTCCGACCACGATCCGAGTCAGCCAAAATGGATGAGAGAAGCTTCTAATTCAGAAGCGATTCCTAGGGGACGCGCCCAACCGCAACCAGCCGGCAATGATTTTACGGACGAGGCTCTTTTGCTCGAAACGGGCGGTCCACCGCGGCCCCGCCGTAACCCTACACGTGTGGACGAGGGGTCGGCTCTTCGTCCAGGGAGCGATCCTCGGCGACAAGAAACTAGCGAGAAGCGTATGCAACAGCCTGCCTTTATGCGACAACAGTCTACATCAGAGCCCAGAGATGTAAAGTCACGATTGTCAAGATTCGCAGCTGAAGAGCAGTCCGCACAGGCATACGTTAGCCCAGCGCGGAGGAAACGGCCAGTTGCTCAATCGTCATCCCAGCAACCATCCAGTCCGGGCATTGATTTGTTCGATTCTTCAGCTCCACAGACTGCCACAAGGCCGACCCCCCAGCAGCAACCGCCGTCTACTTCTCTGCCTACGCGTCCAAAGGCTCCGCCTCGAGTTATACCCCATGTTACACCAAGTGCCCTTGCAACTGCACACGCTCAGCGGGAGAAGGCAGCTGAAGCCTACAAGAGAGGCGACTACGCGGTTGCTCATGAGGCATTCACAAATGCCCTTACAGCTCTACCTGATAAGCATCCTATTGTGATCATCATCCGCAGTAATCGTGCGATGACCGCTCTGAAGATTGGCGAACCAAAAATAGCAATCAGCGACGCAGACTCCATCTTAGAACTGGTTGGCCCTACAAAGGGCGAAACGGAAAGCATCGATCTCTGTAACGGCGAGCCCCATAAGCCAATGAAGGATTTCTACGGTAAGGCTCTGATGCGCAAAGCGGAAGCCTTGGAGCAGTTAGAGAAATGGGCAGACGCCGCACAGATATGGAAGTTAGCCGTAGAGAACGGCCATGGCGGAAGCACGAGTATCCAAGGCCGCAACCGCTGCGAAAAGGCTGCAGGCATCAGCAAACCCGTGCCGAAGCCATCGGGGCCTTCACGACGGCCCGCGGCCCCTACGCCCAAGAAGAAAACATCCGCCCTGGACGACCTTGAGGGTGCGCCATCTGCAACCAAATCAGCATCATCATTCGACGCTGTGAACCGTCTCCGGGAAGCTAATCAGGCTGCTGAACGTAGCGATGAGGAGAAGTTTGCTCTGACAGACAGCGTTGATGCGCGTCTGGCAGCGTGGAAGAGCGGCAAACAAGACAACCTTCGTGCACTCCTGGGCAGCCTGGACACCGTCTTATGGCCCGAGGCCAATTGGAAGAAGATCAACATGTCCGAGCTAATTATGCCGAACAAAGTCAAGATCCAGTACATGAAGGGCATTGCCAAGGTGCATCCTGACAAGGTATGCCGTGGTACCATTCTCATGTCGCGTCGAGTGAGCGTAACTAACCAGCGTCTTCTAGTTACCAATTGATGCCACAACAGAACAGCGCATGATAGCCGGTGCCGTGTTCGGCGTGCTAAACGAAGCCTGGGATAAGTTCAAGGCCGAGAATAATCTGTGACGCTCTTGCTCTTTTGCATACCACTACCCACATCCTTCTGCATTTACTACAAGTATACACTGTTGCTGGTCGATTTCTACCTCTAAATAAGCGTTGGGGTCCGCCGCAGCTCACTGATCAAGCGGAGCAGTGGAACTCTGTACTTTATGAGATATCCCTTTGATATGCTGTATATAGATATGTTTTCTGCGTGCATGACAATAACGTACATTGACTGCCAGGCTATCATGCCATACATAAGCTTCTTTACTTTCATTCTGATCTGGAATAAGTAAGCCGAATCTCACCCTACTTTCATTGCTACGTCTAAATCGGGAACACAGGGTAACCAAAATGCACACTGGAGAGCGGCTAAAAGCCATCTTATTCTATTCATGTGATAGACCAAATCTAGTCCATTTTACCCTTCATTCTCATTCTTTTTCTCCTCCTCAGCTTTATTCACACCCCCTGCGGCCGCCTTTGCCTCTTTCTTCATCTGCCTCCGGCTCTTTGCCTTAGCAGGCTGCGCCGCCTCCTCATCAACAGTTTGACTCGGCCATTTTTCTACACATTGACGCTCGTCCTCTTCGCTCCACTCGCGTGGCAGGACCGCGAAAACAAGATACGACGTGTGTGTCTTTAAATCGGGTTCAGAGCGATGGACGAGACGGCCTTGTGCGTAGGGTGGGATATCCTTGTAATGGGTGGGCGGTATAAAGGTAGGTAGTTCTGAGTGCGTTTGTGTCTGCGATTGCTGCTGTTGCGGTGTGCTTTCGTCTTGCTGTTCTTGATCCTGCTCAACTTGGCCTACTACATCGCGGAACCGTATAGATCGTTGCTCGACGACGCGCATTTTCTGAACCGCGTCATCGATGTTTCGCGGGAACACATTTGCGCCACGGACGCCCTCAAACTCTAAACCCGTCTTCTCGCGCTTCACTTCTATCCGGCGGTGCTGCAGCTCAACCATTGAAATATGCAGCCAGCCATTTTGGCGTAGCGCGCTGATAGTTCGTTGAACTTGTTCCATGCATGGCGAAAACGTGCAGATGTGGACAGGCGTAGTCGGGTCAAGGGGTGATTCTGCGCCTGATGGCAGGTTACGGACGAGATGTTTGAGCGCGAGCCAGGGGGCGGGCAGGTCGAGGAAGATAGCGTTTGCCTTGGGAGATGTGGATGGTTTGCCGTCGGAGTCGTTGAGGAGGAATCCGTCCTGGTAGACGTCGCGGTGGGTTACTTGAACGAGGCCGTCGAGCCCGTGCTCGTGGATCTCGTCACGAATCTTTCCCGCGCGTTGCGCGTGGAACTCAAAGCTGCATACTTTGCCTAGACGGCGGCGACGCTTTGGAGGAGGAGGTGTAATCTCCGGGTATCCGTTGAAGACGGCGCGAACAGCGGCGTGTGTGAAAGAGCCACTTCCAGCGCCAGCTTCGATGAGCGTTGAGCCTGGCCGCACGCCGAGCCGGTGCAGGACGTAGCTGTAGTCGGGGGTATAGACAACTTGGGTGCGGTGAGGGAGAGATGCCGTCCAGAGTTCGGGGGTTGGGCAGAGAATGTGGAGGAAGCCGCTCGATGCAGCGACGGGCGCCTCGCGTGTTGGTTTGCTGCTGTCAGCGCCGTCTTCATCGCCACCAGTGCCGCTGGCGGAATCGAGCTGGTTTGCTTTGCGCTTTTTGAGTTGGGCGCGGCCGCGGGAGCCAGTGTCGACCTTAGAAGCTATAATTTGGGAGCCCCATGGTTTGTCAAAAAGGGTACTGTGCGGAAACGAGCCGAATCGTGTGTTTGTCACGTTCCCTTCTTTGTAGCCTAGGTTTTCCTCATCATGGAGTCGGAGGATGGCCGGGATAGTATTGTCGCGACGGAGATGGAGGAGGGCAAGCTGGTCCAGCTGGGAGTGGGCGCTCGGGGTTAGGAAGGGAGAAGGCATTCTGAACCGCCGCGATGACTAGAATGCCGCAGAGAAGCTCGTGAAGGCTGTGCTCAGGCTGTAATGGAGCTCTGCGTTCTCTTCGCGATGGATATCATAAAGATCTAGACGGAATCTTCCCCACTAGGCCGCATTCGGCCGCGAATTAGGGCTCAGGGTCGCAAAACCTATAAGCTCTCTGATTCGAGGGTATTTCACCGCCTTGTATACTATGGATCGGTTTGTTCCTCAATCCTCAGGCCGCCAATCAAGGAAAGGATGACTCTTAGTAGTCTTTTGATGCTCGACCCCTCTATTATTGCTCAGGCCCTTGGATCCCCCACTCTTTTGTTTCCATCTTGATGCCCCTCCTCCCCCTCCGGCATCTTCGCCTTCTTTCGTCCCTTCGATCCTCCCGGCCGGTTCTCTTCTCTCAGTTATCGGATCTTGCTAGATTCATGGCTACCGCGCGCGAGCAGCCAGCATGGCGCCAGCCGACTGCTCACCCTGAAGCGCAATCGCTCCCTTCGCTGAAGGTCTACAATTCCCTCACCAAGTCGAAGACGCCGTTTATTCCAATCGACCCTCAAGGGAAGAAAGTGACCTGGTATGCATGCGGACCAACAGTATACGACGATGCGCATCTTGGACATGCTAGGAACTATGTCAGCACGGACATCATCCGGCGTATCATGCGCGATTACTTCAAGTTCAACGTTCATTTCGTTATGAACATAACTGATGTCGATGATAAGGTATGGCATCTTGTCGATCTGGGATGGTACTAGGTTAACGGCGTTCAGATCATCCTCCGAGCACGACAACAGCACTTGTTTACGAAGTTCGTGACGGCCCATCCTACAGTCGACGACGAGGTTCTCGATGTTGCGAAGAAGGCATATGCCGCTTACTTGAAAAAGAACCTGCCGCTATTGAGTCCCGAGCTTCCTCCGTCCGATTATTCCAAGGAGGTGGAGAAGACTTATGTGGTGATTTTGAATGGGGGGCCTCTGCCGGGTAACGAGAAGGCCGGCGATGATGAAGCCAAGATCAAGATGCATATCAAGACGGTGTCGTCAGCGGCGAACGTTATTGTGGAGGCGGAGAAGCTTGACAAGTCCACGCAAGGGTCCTTCCACGAACGCTTCTACACCGATGCGCAAGACCTTTTGCTCCCGTACCTAGATGCCCTCGAGGGGTCCTCGATCGATGCTGACGACCATTCGATCTTCACAAAGCTTACGCGAAAGTATGAAGATCGGTTCATGAAGGACATGGATGACTTGAACGTGCTTCGACCGGACGAGTTAACTAGGGTGACCGAATACGGGCAGGAGATTGCCGATTTCGTCGAGAAAATCGTCGAAAATAAATTTGGTTACGTCTCAGCGGACGGCTCAGTATACTTTGATATTAATGCATTTGAAGCGGCCGGGTTCCCTTACGCGCGACTTGAGCCCTGGAGCCGCTCGGACAATAAGCTACTGGCTGAAGGAGAGGGATCCTTGGCAAACAAAAACACTGAAAAGCGTTCCAAGTCCGACTTTGCCCTCTGGAAGTCCTCAAAGCCTGGCGAGCCGAGCTGGTCGAGTTCCTGGGGACGAGGCCGGCCGGGATGGCATATCGAATGCTCGGCAATGGCGTCTGCCCGTCTAGGCAAGCACATGGATATCCACTCCGGGGGTATCGACCTTGCGTTTCCTCACCACGATAACGAATTGGCACAGAGCGAGGCGTACTGGCACTCTCATGGTGACCAGTGGGTCAACTACTTCCTGCACATGGGCCACTTGTCCATCCAAGGGTCTAAGATGTCCAAGTCTCTGAAGAATTTTACAACTATCCGTGAGGCTCTAGAGAGGAAGGAGTGGACTCCGCGCAGTCTGAGAATTGTATTTCTTCTTGGCGGATGGAAAGACGGTATTGAGATTACCGACGAGCTTGTCAGCGCCGGTAACTCGTGGGAAGATAAGTTGAACAACTTCTTCATTAGGGTAAAAGACCCTGCAACTCTTCAGGGGCCCGCTTCAAATACAGACACCACCCTTGCCGAAGCCTTAGAGGCAGCCAAGTCGGCCGTGCACGAGCAACTCTGCGATTCATTCAACACTCCAGGCATGATGAACTCAATCTCTGAGCTTATCACCAAATACAACATCGCTGATAAATCGACGCTGAACCCGAAGGACGTCGAGGCAGTTGCTCGATGGGTAACTTATATGGTCAACGTGCTTGGCCTCAACGGCCAGACGCCTGCCGACTCGCAAGAGATCGGATGGAGCGGCATTGACGTCCCGGAAGAAGCCAAGCCGTTCCTGTATCCGCTTTCGGCCATGCGTGATGCCTTGCGACAGTCTGCGCGAGCCAAAACGCTCAACGCGGGCGAAATTTCGAAGATTGTCGAACAGGAAGCCATCCCAGAGGCAGCAACAGAAAATACGCAGCCCTACGCCACCGTGGTGACTAATTTCCGCACCAAGGTATCGTCACTACAAGACTCCCCAGACCTCGGAAAGGAGGTCCTTGCGCTCTGCGATCGCCTCCGAGATGTTGATCTGTTCGACCTTGGTGTCTACCTTGAGGACAGAGAGAACCTTCCCGCCATCGTCCGACCCGTAAGCCGCGATCTTATCCAAGCACGTGAGGAGAAGGCTGCTCAGGCACTGCAAAAACAGCGCGAACGAGAGGCGAAAGAGAAGGAGGCGCTAAAGAAGCTGGAGAAGGGGAAGCTGAGCCATCTGGAAATGTTCCGGACGAACGAGTACAGCGCGTGGGACGAGGAAGGTCTCCCGACTCGCGACGCGGCGGGCGAGGAGATTGCTAAGAGTCGCTTGAAGAAGCTGCGCAAGGACTGGGAGCGACAGAAGAAGCTGCATGAGGCGTGGCTCGCGAGCCAGCAGGGCAATAAATGATGGACGATGGGCTATGATGGACTAGATAGAAAAGTTCGGTTATCACGTACAGCATAGACGGCGTTATAATATCCAGGCAGCATTGGTTTATGATTTGGCTACATAGCTTATCCTCTTACTGCCATTTCCAGTAACATTCCTGTTCTAGATGACGATGTTGTCTCTATCCAAGACAGCCTAGTGGAGTCAGGTGCATCTACGGCGACAATCACATGCAAGTCAGTATAGTCACCACTTCCCCCACGGAGTCAGCTTCAACATGCCATCAGGACCATCTGACCTCTCAGTGGCTCCAAATTATTGTCTAGATGGACTGACCCATTTGCTATGTCTGATTCTACCGCGTACCGACCGCTCAAGACAAATCATCCTGGTCGGGCCGACCTCCACAGTCAGACCTCGGCAACTCCTCGTCCCCTCAGTCGCAGTAGCAGAGGTCCGCGGCAGTCTCCTTTAGAACCGCACGTTTCGTCTTACTACACTTGTCTGGTTTATAGCGACTGTTCCAACTCTTTTCTTCAAGCGTCCACTTTATAGACTTTGTCATTCTGCGCATCGTCATCTTCACGCTTTTTACAAACCAGCACAATGGGCTTCAACACTACATTAACCAGAGCGCTAGGGATTAAAGGTAAAGCCACCCCTTTCACGACATCAGCAAATACTGACCAGCCTAGTCCCTGTCGTCCAAGGTGGCATGCAATGGGTGGGATACGCTGAGCTCGCAGCAGCCGTCAGCAATGCCGGTGGTCTTGGAATTGTACGTTGTGCAACCTTCACAAACAAATGGCAGTTTCCAGTGAGCAAAGATTAACTTCTCCCAGCTCACTGCCCTCACCCAACCGACTCCTGAAGATTTGCGCAAGGAAATCCGCAAATGCCGCTCCATGACGAAGAACCCCTTCGGCGTTAACCTGACCCTCCTACCCGCCCTAGTGCCCCCGGACTACGGTGCCTATGCGCAAGTGATAATTGACGAGGGGATCAAGATCGTCGAAACAGCAGGCAACAACCCTGGTCCTGTTATCCGGCAACTCAAAGCCGCAAACATTACAATTCTGCACAAGTGCACGACAATCCGACACGCCAAGTCGGCTGTTAAGCTGGGGGTTGATTTCCTATCGATAGATGGTTTCGAATGTGCCGGACACGTGGGCGAGCACGATATCACGAACTTCATCCTTCTTAACCGTGCGAGACAGGATCTCGGCGTGCCGTTCATTGCCTCTGGCGGGTTCGCAGACGGGTATGGGCTTGCCGCGGCACTGGCGCTCGGTGCAGAGGGGATCAACATGGGGACGCGGTTCATGTGTACGGTTGAGGCGCCGATTCATCAGAAAGTGAAACAAGCGATCGTAGATGCCGAGGAGACGGACACAGCGCTTGTGATGCGACGGTGGAAGAACACGACGCGACTGTTTGCGAACGAGGTGACCAAGCAGGCGCTCAAGGTTGAGAAGGAGAGTAAGTCCGGGGAGTTTGCGGAGATCGCGCCGTTTGTTAGTGGGAAGAGGGGGAGGGAGGTGTTCTTGAACGGCGATGTCAACTTCGGGGTATGTTCTCTTTCCTTTCCGCTACCCTTTGGCTATGGAGAAGAAGGGAACAAAAGTTAATGTTTTTGCAGGTCTGGACAGCCGGCCAGGTCATCGGTCTCATCCACGATATTCCCACATGCGCCGAGTTGCTTACTCGGATTGAGAAGGAGGCGGAGGCAGCTCTGAACCGGTCGAAGTCGTTGTACACGGCAACACCGCAGAGCAAGCTCTGATTGTTTATTTGTGTTCTGTAGAGCTAGAGCTCAGAGACTCGTACACTTGATAGCCATGCAAAGCAATGCGTTTAATAGTTCTCCCTGCTGGAGGCGCCATCCCTTGCGGCACCGTCTCGAGCTGTAGTCTGTGAACAAGGGATAGAGAGTCTGTTTATACCTGCATAGAGTCCTTTTCTACAGATATAAGATAGATGTGAGAGCAGCCCCGGTTCATGATGCCTGATACATTCTAGATGACTATATCGCCCTTTCCCGCGTCAGTATTTACACCGATGGCTTCTGTCCGCCATATACTCCATATTGGACATGATACGATTATTATGATTACGAGTCCAACTCCTGAATATGTTCCTTGCAGACACGAGCAACCTTCTCCCCAACAGAACAGCCCTTGCTTAAAATCGCGCGGATCTCAATGACAGGCGCTGCAACTCTAAGCGTCTACCGGAGAGACAATAGACGTTGGAACTGTATTGAATCAATATATACTCAGCAGCGTGTGTACAGCAAAATAAAGTATATACGAGTTACTATCGAAGTTAGGTGGGAAGAAACTCAACGCTGTCAATTCATCAGTGTAGGGCTCTGTTTAGGCTCCGACTACAGGCTTTTATCCTGGATAGATGCAAGCCTTATGCAATGCAATGCATCCAGTAATCAAAGCCAAGGCATATCGAATGAGCCCATGCACGCCAGTAATCAAAGTTTGGAGTTCTATATAAGACATCAGAACTGTTGGTTGACCCTAATTCCTCAGCCATCTTCTGTACATTACCCCAGTGCATTGGAACAATGGCTTCCCCCAGCCAGATCTCACCTTCATCTTCATCTTCATCAGGGCTTCTGTCCTGCCTCTCGCTTCCATCTTTCTTGTCTCTGTTTCTCTCATGCATCCAGACACCAAAGAACAAGGGTCGAAGTCGACGGAGCCCTAACCCTCCCTCCTCCACGGCCACCACCACCAACATTAACGACAACAGCAGCAACATTACAAGAGCAGATGGGTGCACCCACTCCATCACGGCATGTGCATGTATGTGTACTCTGCCTCCGGTAAACACAGATCTCGCCAAGGGGTCCTATCCCGTCTCTCCCGCAAGCAATAATTCAAACACTATATCCATAACGCAGACCACAACGACAACAACATCCATCCGTATCGTCGACTCGGAAACTTCCTCTGATTGCGATTCGCACTCCATCACGTCCGCTGATACAGACGCAAACTCTGTTTCGGATTATGGCTGTGGCTGTGGATTCGGTGGCGATGAGCATAACTGTGAGGATGATATCGAAGACAAAAACGACTCGGGCAAAATCTCACTGCCGACGAGACCACTTCCACCCGTGCCAGTGCAGCGTCAGATTCCATCAACATCAAGGAAAAGTTCTGAGGTGAAAACCAAAACTCGTCTTTCGTGTATCGAGGAAACGATTCCCGAGGAGGAGGAGGAAGAGGTGTATCTCGCGCAGCAACGACAGGAAGGAGACACGAAACAGCATCGACACACGACTAGTCGGCGCAAGTCAATGATAGAGCTGTTTCATCTGTCCACGTCTTTGTCTGAAGCATCCTCATCCTCCAGAGCAACATCAACATCATCAGGACCAGGCCTGAGCCTGTCATTCTCGAACCTGAGCTTCCGGTTTCCCATGCCGCCGATCTGTGGCAGTGGCAGTCAGCAGAGTCAGACTGAAAAGCCGGACAATGCAGCCAGAGGAAATCCCAGGCGCGAGAACTTGGAGCACAAAAGACCAAAGTCCATGTCTGCGTTATCCTTATCCTGTTCAGCGTCTTCGGCAACAATTTTCACCTCCGTATCCGCCTCTCCTTTACAGCCAACCTCAACAGAAAAATCATACGAAAGATGCCTTGACGGAGATAATGAGAACAAAATGCAAATCCACAGTCCAACAACAAGGACGACGAAGAAACAGCGCCGAATGGGCACGATCCTCTTCCCTCCATTTGCGTTCTTGTCTCGTTCGTCGGTTGGAGGTGCTGTGGACCAAGAGAGCATGGATCAGCAATGACAAATCGTAGGTCTCTTTTTTCCTAGGCATGGCATATGGAGTTTGAGCTGGCGTTCTCTCTGGATCTGGACTCCATTCTTGGTTTGGAAACGCGCGTGGGCATTGAATGGGAATGGAGCTTTAGGGCTTGCTTGAGTCTCTTAGTCTCTCTGCTCTGAACTTCAAGGCCTCGGGGTCTGATGTTGAGATGTGTTTATAATGAGTTTCAGTCTGGTGAGATGGCTGGAGCATATACGTATACGACTATGGGTGAATGGCTGGTTTATTCCTCTGTACGATTTATCTAGCGACGTTTTACAGTTAGTTACATTTACATGACGATAATAATAATAATCTATAATTGATGCCTACATCATCCAATTCCTATTAATGACACATTCTAATTAGTAAATGCTTTACAGCAGAGCGATTGACTATCAATTCAAAACATGGTTAAATAATTCAGTGGCAGAGGCGCCTGCAGGCTTTTGAGTCCTCATGCATCTTCCGGCAGTGGGCTCACTTCCCCAGCCACGAACACTTGAAAACTACTGCTTTGGATTTGCCTATCACGACGTGGATATATAACAGGAGTCGCTAACGGTGTAGAAGTGAAAGGTGTGTATGGTATATTAGGGCTCCCAGAACGACTCATGGGAACTTCTGGGAAGATCCGGAACGACTAACTACAGAGATTGAAGACGAAGCATATGTTCAGGCAAGAGTTAGTTAGATGAAAAAAGTTCAAGCCAAACAAAGACCACACCCTGTATAAGATTAAAAGCCCAATACTCGGTGAAAAAGGGCTATAAACGTGCTACTTTGAACGACATCGCTGTGTGCCTTAGACCACAATACTGGTCTAACGGGGGAGAGAATGCAGACAAACTACAATTGAGGAGGATCTACTAAGTAGTCCATGGGTAAGAAGGAGTAAAGTCTAATTAAAGATGAATGCCATGACATATACACGACAGTCCAAAAAAGCCTTTCTCAGAGAAATGCCATGGCAGGGGAAAAAATGCAAAATGGTCAACAGAAGTTCAATGACAATGCTACAGTCCCGTACATAGAAACTGCTATCTTCAGGAAGTCTTCGGTGAAGAGACCCAGAATCCCAGAAGGCGAGTAACCTAAAGGATAGAGCCGAGGGCAACGCAGGGAAGAGCGACACCGACAAGGTCGCCGTCCTGTCATCATTGTTAGATACAGTTTAGCAAAAACTGAATAGCTTTCAAAAAGGAACATACCGCGCTGCTGGGAGAGTTCTGGCAGCAAGCAATGTTCTGCTTGCACTGCTGGTTGATGAGATCCTGGACGCCGATGATAACTAGTCATTGTCAGTAATGACCTATTACAGAAGCAAGTATTGAAAACTGACGAGCAACGTCGAGCTTGGAGCACTGCTCGAAGAGACCAAGACCGTCGGCACCAGAACCGGCGCCGATGAGGTTGCTGAGGGCACCTGCCAGAATGCCGTCCTCAACTTCCGTGGTGTCACCGGCGTACTTGGCCTTGTTGCAGCAAGAGAGCTGGGCCTGGTCACCGCACTTGTCGGAGGCCTGCTTGACGGTCACGTTGTCGGGAACAGGGAACCTGACGTTGCTGTTGCCCTTGTTGCCAACACCATTGCCAGCAAGCTGGGCATCAGAGGCAGGAGGGAGCGCCGCGACGGAGGCAGCGAAAGCAACGACGGCAGCAGCAATGGAGAACTTCATTGTGAATGAGGTGGAAGTTGGTTTTGTTGTTTTCTGAGAAAAGGCTTGATAATGAGGGACTAGACTGTCAAGGAAAGTCTTGTAGAGAGCGTGATGGAGGAATTGAACAGCTGCTGAATTTAGCGTCCTTATATAGACTGCTGGAAGTGTGTTTTGTTCTCTCAGGCTCTACCAAACCATGTCCTTGTTCAGAGAATTCTTCCCTCATGGGGCCCTTGGAATGCGCCACGCAAGGAACCGAGCTTCAAGCTCTAGTCTCGCCCCTTGTGTGCTCGGTGCCTGGGGGAAATGACCCGTTATTCGGTATGGATCAACTGGATGTTGCCTCTGAAAGGCAGCAGTCACTCATTTCGCGTTTCTAGCGGACGCTGTGTACTCAATACTGTCTCATTCCCCTGCTCCAGTTCTGTAGATCGTTATGCAAACAGCACCGCTACCACTCAGGTTGCATCCCAGCATTTCTTGCCATTCTAAAATGTCAACCTGTCAATATTCAGTATCTTCTGCTATCATGAGTCATAGTAGCAACGGGATTACGTGACATTTGCAGCGTCGATTGCGTCCATGACAAAATCAGCCGCAGTCATCTCGTGGTATGCAAGTAGTCAGTTCACATTCCTCGGAGTTTTGCGACCAGCTTCAGCTCCCAGCACCTGCTGTTGGTCTATTGCATGCTTTGATCTGCAAGGGATGACTCTAAAAGTCAGCCCGGAAATCTCAAACACATATGCACGGTTGGTCCCTCTCATGTCCTGACCCTTGAAGCGGCAAGGGATGCGCGTCCTCTATAGGTAATCTCCCAAGCAGGGATGGAAACTTTCAGCATGTATGCTGCACTATAGATGAATGCCATAGGCATATCGAGCTCGTCTGGATTTGCCGATGATGTGAGACTGTGTAGGTAGGGGTGTTCAGATCAGGATCAGGCCCTTGGAAGAGGCGTCTGGAGGCAACCCGTAGCATCGTAGGAACCAAACCCAGAAACTAAGCTCCAAGCCTGCTCAAGAATGGATAGTAGTCTGTTTTCCTACGTCGGTGGCTGATACTGACCCCTGTACCACGGTAAGCATTCTCTTTCGGACAGCTTATAGTTCCCGATAACAGACAACAAGCCCTAAGTTAGGCCTTGCAAATCAGAGCCCTTCCATGCGCTCTCTCGATTACCTTGCGCTCCAATATTTCAGCTTATTAAAATTGTGACTTCTTGGTGCAACCAGTGATATTCACCCGGCATCACTGGCAAAGTAGTAAAATCAGGCATAAGCACGATCTGGGCTCACGGCCGCTCATCCTGTGTCTGCTACTAGATGCCGCCTGCACAGCAGAGCAGCAAGTCTGAGGGCGAAGGTGAATCATTGCCCAAGCTTGCTATGTTCGGCTTCTCAGTTCTGACCTTTTTCCTCGGAAGGGTTGGGTCATCCGGGCTCAAAAATCAAGGATCGGGGAAAGGCCGCAGTTATGACTCAGATATTAGGACCATAGATCTGCGTAGAGCATCCTCTAACTAAGTCATTGCAAGCGATTGCTGTCGTGATCTCCTTGAATGAAGAGCCCTAGATCCTGCCAAGTTTCCAGTATGGTTTAGGCAACGCCCCGTGCAATCACAGCAGATCTATTTCGTCTGCTTTTCATGCCCATCTTTTTCGTTCAGGGTCCGGTCCATCGGTCAGCATCAAGTCTCCAGCTTCGGGGCTTGCTCGGCAATCGACTTGTCTCTTTTCTCCCATATTCTAATATGTGGTTCAGTGGCGTGCCAACAGATTGTCTCATCGATATTTTCCGCCGTGTGTTCTTGAACACATTCGGCTGCCACGCATAGCCCTTTGGAAATGTTGATCAAGGATACTTCTGACTAATATTGTCAAAAAAATGTTCCATAGCGGTCGGAGTTCAGAGTTCAAACAATTATCTTGCAGCTTTTGTGGATGCCTCTTCACTGGCCACTGATGGGGGGAGACACACTCCGTCTCTTCTCGCTGGCCATTTCTAGTAAGTCCTAAAGTGTATTATTGTACTGACCGCCGTAGACATGGCATATAGATAGGCTAGCCGGAAGAAGATAAAGAAGTAGAATGAAGTTCGGATAATGATGAGGACGAAGGTGTTATTTTCGATCTAAGTCAAGAAAGCAGTCTGACCCATCGCCAACCCACCAGGACACAACAAAGTAATATATCTCTCAGAAAAAAACAAAGAAGATCAACAGGAACCCTAGTTAGGCTATGAGTTAAGCTGTAGTATGCATTTATGAGAATCCTAGGTAGTTGCACTGCTCCAGTAGGTATCTACAGTACAACAGGCACCCCGCCAAGACACCCATTTTTGACGCCGACCATATATATACATCTGCAGGTTGGTCTTACATCTCAATAGGCACTCAAATACAAACATACCATTCACTACCCACATCTACCCCTCAAAACTCGCAACTAAAGACGTTTACGCCCCAAAAGAATTAGGACCATGTCCTCATCACCTTTATCAGCTCCAACGTATGCAGCTTACGCTGTCGCCGAAACGTCCCTCGGCCCTCTCGACCACCACTATATCTTCATCGAAACGCACGAGCAAGGCCCAATGACAGGCCATCGCTTCCACGTTATCGGCAACATCCAAGAAGGAATGACATTCAATCATCGTTTCTGCAACAAACCCGAGGACGAGCCAATGTTTCTGTCAAAAGAGAGAATCGGTGCTGTGCGGATTGACGACTACGAGAGCGGGCGGTTCTTGAGTGTTTGCCAGGAGATCGAGGTCCCGAAGAAACAGTTTCAGGGAGCAAAGAGGCTTTTTCCAGAGGAAAAGTTGAGACGGTGTCAGGAGTGGGCTGCTGAGGCTGTGGCTCTATTAAAAGAGCGGGGGTTACTGAGATAAATGGATTCTTGATCTCTCTTTGATTCAGGAATGGTAAAATACATGTGGCCTGAGCCGTCGCTTCTAATGCAGGAATGAGAATATGCCAAGTCAAGCCATAATGCAGTGCAGTCAACGCCGACCTTTTTGGGATCCGGCGCAGGAGGTATCTCAACAGATTAACGAAAGCAGAACAGAGCCAGAAGACTAGGAAAGGGTCCGGAGAAGAGGTCAATCACGCAGCCAAGCCCTTCTCTTCTCCTCCTTTTTCTCCCTCCGCTTATCCTTGAACATCTTCAGCTCCTTCTTGCTCAGCTTCTTCGCACTGCGCTCGGCCCGTAAACTCCGCCCATCATGCGCATTCGCCGCGGCATCCACATCAAAGTATGCATTCATCTGCCGCCGCGATTTATTCTCATCATTGTGATACTCCGGGTTCAGCGACGCCGCCTGCCATCGGCCCGTGAACCGATTGAACGATCCAACGGCCTCGTAGGCAGCAGTGTTCACCATCCCCAGCCCTGGTCCAACGTGGATCCCTTCCTCTTGTCTTTCGTATTGCTGCGCATAAGGTGCTGTCGGGTCATAGTCGCCGTGAATGGCAGGGTTGTACCCGCCCAGCGGAGCGGAGACTTTCTCGGCCAAAGCTGGTTTCTCTGTGCCTGCGGCTGGAGGGGCTGCGGCAGTGGCAACGGCTGCATTCGGTACCCGCGGGTTCTCCCATTGTGAGACGCCCGTATACCGATTATAGAAGTAATATGCTTGTGCGTTGGCATCCCAGACGGGCTCCCAGCCATCGTCCTCGCCCGGCGGAGCTTCGTTGGGGAGCGGCGGGGGGACTTCGTCCGGTAATGGTGGCGCCTCTGTTTCTTTTGTTTCACCTTCTTCTTGCTCTCCTTCCTTTTGTTGTGGCGTACTGTCTTCGCTCTTCTGTTCTGATGTGTGTTCCTCTGCCTGTTTTTCTGCCTTCGTCGTCACTTTCGAGTCATTGTCTCTGCTGGGGCTAGTAGTATCTGGTGACGGTGATGCAGATCCAGATTCGCCCTTTGGGGCGTCATTGGTATGGCTCGTGGACATCGTGCTTACGCGGTGCTATATAGGATAGTAGTATGGGACTCGGATATGAGACTCGGAGTTCGATGATGCATATGGAAGACTCGACGGGAGGAATGTTCTTCCGCTGCTAGCACTAACGATGGATTACTAATGGCGAATTGTGCGCTTAGTGAGAGTGAACAATATACTATGTGCTGTATAGAGTACGGATGCTAGTATTTTAAGAACAAATATTCAATCCTTATCGATCGATGCATGTCCGAAGATTCAGCACTATCGTACATAGATAATAACGTTTCTTGTGTAAAAGATGGGGCAAAAAAAAAGAAATCGTCAGCGACCAGATTCGAACTGGCGCGGGCGAACCCAGTAGATAATCGATCCTATCCTCAAATAAGGCATTCGAATCTACCGCCTTAACCACTCGGCCACACTGACAGCTTATTAGCTAACTCTTCTATATTGAGACTATGACAAACAGATCAACAGAGTTAGATTTTAACCCTTCGTGCCCCGCCATTGGTCAATCCCTTCAACTTCGCATAGACTCTCCCGAAGTTCTCGAGAAGATTATGTTCAAATTTTGATATTGAGGAGCGCGGCAGCACCACACTGAAACTCGAATAAGCAGGTGAGCCATTTTCTTCCTTGGTATGCGTCTTAAATTTGCCATCTCTGGTTTTCCTCAGTCCCAATGGGTTGTGTTCATGATTATCGTTCTCTCTTGGAGCCGCATTTGCAAATTATATAGCGACTACATGCACCACTATGCCATGGTCTGCCAGATTGCACTTCACCAATCTGCCGTTATAGAGTTTCCGTGTGCTCTGTTTCTAGTAGACATCTCGAGGTGGTTTAACTGCCTTCGAATTCGACCATACTACGGTTGCGTTGGAAGTGAGCTGCTGCCCAGGTGCAGATGTCTCGGCTCTTGAAATTTTCCCCAGTGTGCAAATCATAAATTATGAGTACAAGACAGACTAACCGTCCCTCAGATCAATCCAAATCGGGATAAAAAGGCCATTTTACGGTGGTGTCTATCATAAGGCATCATCTGACTTGAACAGCACAAGAGACACAAAACAAAAGAAATCAGTCAAGGACTCAAAAGGAAAAAAGAGAACCAAGATGCCCCTAATAACCCTCAACCCCGATGAAGTCGACGACCTCATCTACGACGTCCGCGCCGGCGATTCTGCCGCCCTGGAAGAGGACCTTACAGCCCTATCCCAGAAGTATTCCGTCAAGCCCGCCGTGATCATTGCCTCGGCAGTCGACTTGGCGCCCGAAGATGAGGGCGGGAGCGGGTGCTGTCTCCTGCATTACCCTGCTGCAAATGGAAACCTTGGTGATTATTCCCGAACCCCTTGCCCTCCGGCGCCGGGCGTGGGTGATATGCTAATGATATACAGAGATTCTTACGAACTTAAAAGAGCTGCTTCTTTCAGCCCCGAATGAGAACATATTAACAGCAGCCGAAGTCAAGAACACTGTCAATCACCGCAACCACTCTGGAAACACGCCCTTACACTGGGCAGCGCTCAACACCCACCTCGAGTGTGTGAAGGTGCTTGTCGAGGCTGGGGCAGATATCTCAATCAAGAACGAGGCAGGCCTTGATGCGGTGTTCTTAGCGGAGCGGGCGGATTGGAAGGCGCAGGAGGCCACGCAAACTCCAGATCCGAGTCAGGGGCAGGATCAGGATGGGGATGAGGAGATGGAGGTTGAAGTTGCAGATGACGCTGCAGAAGGGGGTAATGCTACGCAGGTACCGGTGACGAAAGCGAGGCAGATTGTTGACTGGCTGTTGGAGCACGGGGAGCCTGCGGAGGCAGTGGGGGCTGGGTCTGCGCCTGGGAACGAGCCTTGATGTGAAGAGAGGGCAGTGGGATGAATTGGCATGAGGTAAGACATTTTTATTCATTTTTCTGTTTGGTATGTGAAAAGTTTCATATATAGTATCTATAGACGTTGCGATAAATTCATGCCTCGTTACCATTATCTTTCGTGCTCTATTTTCTTCATGCTCGTCGGTTCCTCCGCTGCTGTTGTTTAACGGCAGTGGAGATAAGTGAGGTAGCCTCGCTCTCGCTCTCCGTACTAGACGCCTGCTCTTCTACTTGTCCAGCACGGCTATCACCCCCAATCTCATGTGCCTTCGTATCAAGTCCAATTCGGAATTGTCGATCCCTCCAAGTAACGGTCATACCGCCCCAGATAGCCCAGAACCAAATCGGAAAGGCAAGTATTTCTCTCCCGAGCCAGGCAGCCAGCCAGTGTCGGAAGCGCCGCCTAGCTGTGGCCCGAGGCGGACGCGCGAATGCTGGGGTATTCTCGTCGCCTTCGACGGTTTTGCCGGAGTGGAGCATGATATAAACGGTCCAGTCGATGAAACACCATGTTAGGATGGAAAGGCCGAAGAAGGTGAAAAATGTTGTCCATGTGGCGAGAGTCTTGTTCTGGAAGTACTCTGCCAAAATAGTGGTGACGCCCCAGGCACCGTATAGCGAACAGAGTATTGACTCTGTGCCGGGCTCCACTAGGGTTGCCAGCATGACAATAAATTTTCGGACACGCAACCACCGTACCCGGCGTGCTATGTAGGTTTGTACACTCATATTTGCGATGGGCTGGAAAGCGAGGTCTCCATAGACTAGCGCATGCTTGCCCAAGCGCTTTCCGTCCTCTCTCTCCTCGCGGACTTTGTTCTTCCACAGCAGATCACCAATCAGGTGGTCCTCGCAGATATTGTCCGAGAAATAATCGATACCTGGATTGAATTGGCAGTTGGCAGTCGTGGTAAGATAGTCAAGATGAGAGCGCCGGAACATGTTCGATTTGCCCACGATGCATGGTGCGATTAGAACCGTGTTGATAGCGGTATACATTTTGGCATGCGAGGACGAGAGAAACAGTTCTTCTAGCCGGCCGCCACCCATGGCCAAAGCACCAGGCGCGCAAATACCCTTTCCGTCCTTCACTTTGGCAGCACCGCTTGTTTCCAGCGCACGCTGCTCGTCTACGCCAATAAACCCAGTAACATCCACAGCAACTGGCAGATGATGCACGAATTTAAACTCTGTACCGGAACCTGAACCGAGGCCGCACAACTTGTCCACCATGCGTCCGCAAACTCCCTTCCCAACCCAGATATTGCAGTCTGCAATCCAAACGATATCACCCTTTGCCTCTCTATACGCGCGACTCATGTTTCGGATCTTGGGATTCGGACCGAGGTTATACACTGGTTTATGGTCAGGCTGGAGGAGCGGATCTTCTTCCTCCACGTAAATACGCGCATCGATATGCGGAAAGTCGGCGACCAGTTTCTCCAAAGTTGCGTAGGCAGGATCGCTCCGGGAGGACACACAGAGACACACGGTGAGTTTGCCGCGGGGGTATTCTTGCCGGAAGGTCGAGGCTAGGCAGTCGTACAGGTGCGGCTCGAGGCCTTTGACCGGTCGAATGACAGTGACATGGGGAGCGTTTTGAGCGGTGGCGCAGTAGGAACCCTGAGGGCGTCTAAGACAGTGCTTCCATCTGAGATCATTGCGTTAGCACAAGTCGCAATGGAAAACACAATTGAAATACAATTTGTAATATCCCAAAGCACAAACAGTCGTCACCGTAGAATACCAAACCAGGCCGATCCACCCTAGCGCGACCGACCACGGGAATCCGCCATAGCGGGCTGATCCCAAACCGACGGCGTCCGTAATCGACTGAAGCGTTATCATAGGCGTACGCGACGGGGATGGAGAATTCGCATTATATGGCGGACGCGTACGTGGGGTGGAAGAGGGGTGAGGGAAGAGAGAAGAGAAAAGAGAAGAGACGATCAGACGCGGTCAGGTCAGGTTCAGCTCCACGGCGTTTGTCGGTTTAATATTGCCCTGATTTCAGTGCAACGTGCAGTACTGAGTACTGCTGATCGGTATTTATGCCAGCACAGACCAGGATCCAGTCGGATGCACCGGATCATGTTTGGAATTTTTAAGGCAGCTGGAAACATGAGGACTTGATTTGGAGGTCCGGGCCCGCTCGGAAGTCATACAATAGTACGTTCATAGTGAGACAGCGAGGGTTAGATCGTCTAGTTGTCGCAACTCATCAAACATTATTATCGTAAGATCGAGCATTTATTACGAGGGGAGAAGCGAGAGAGCAGGATTTAGCTGAAACCTGCCAGTCGCTTCGTTAGGACATATATTACGAAACGTAATCCATTTGTAGCATCAGGGTTTTGACCTGTAGATTTTGCGGTTGGCACTGTATAATCGATTGGAATTCATTATCATTATCATCAGGGCTCGCAAGTTTTCTTCTTCTTCCGAATTAGACTTCCCTGTAACAGATTCACCCCGGCGTCCTGAGGAGCACTGGGCTCTGTAGATCCACTCGGAGACTGATCTGACGCTGCGCCTTCAGCTTTCTTTCGTTTCCGGACCAGCAGAGTAGTAGCTGGTATTTCAGACGGCTGTGATGGGATCAGAGGCTCCTCAGATGTGTTCTTTCCCACAACATGCTGACCAATCCACAGCTCGTCTGCAAGTGTTGCAACCTTGTCGTTGAACGCCTTCGTGCTGGCCAACGAGACCTCTTCGTTGTAAAAGTCTTGCTCGAGAAGGAAGTCAATGACTTTCTTATAGTCCTCTTCGTTCAATACCGCATGTCCTCTTGCCGCTTGTGGCCAGTGAAATGCACTTCCGTTGTTCGCCTGCTGATTCATCGTCTTTTCGCCTGAATGAGTAGTTGAAGCATCTCCGTTGCTTTTCGGGACCTCCAGAGACTGTGCCTGATCAGAAATAGCCGGCACATCAGACGTCAGCAGTTGAGTCTCCGTTGCTGGTCTTTCCCCGGTCTCGGAAATGGTGCCCTTGACCTCTGCAGAGCCGACAGTGCTGTTTAGCATTGGCTTCGAATTAAGCACCCCAGGAGGATTGATAACAAGCCACAAAAACCCAACCAGTCTTCCGGCAGAGCACTCCTGGCGGAAGGACATCATCTCCCAAAACTCGTCCAAGGACTTCACACTCCTCCAGTGACCACTCGAGCTCTCTCCGCTCGCAGCCTCTGGGAGTTCATCGTCAAGGTCAATCAGAAAGCGCGTTTTGGGATCATCAGGGAACCGAGGAACCAAAGAGCGTGGCGGAGCATCGGGCTTGCTGCATATTTGACGTAAAGGGTAAGCATTCAGCCATCGGGGCCGGTCTGGATCGTCTGATTTGGCACTGCTAGGGAAGAACCCTCTAGTTTCAAACCTGTCGCAACCAGGCACGATGAGATATGCCGTTGCTGAGCTCCGCGACGACTCCTCGTGTTTCTTGTTTTGCTCTTGGGAGGCAGATTCAGGTTCGTACTCGCGAAGAATTGGATCGAGAGCGCGGCACCACCATTTGATCAGTCCACGATCGTCGAGGACATGTTTTTCAGGGTTCTCAATACTTCCAGGGAACAAGTACTGGTTCTGGGACCGGGCAAAGAGAGACACAAGCAGTCGCACGCCAGGTCGTTGGTAGACCTTTACAAGAAAAGAGAGAAAGGTATTGGCAACTCGCCTGAGAATTGAGCTCTTTGACGCAGCTTTGAGTAGGTGCAGGTGCCCGGTAGAGTCCGCCTTGGAAACAAAAATCGTGGTCAGGTGTGCCGTAGTGTAGATTAGCACCTCGATGCCGAAGACGATGATCTCCGCGCCACCATCCTTGCCATCAGGGATCACAGAGGCAACAAGAAAATGATTCTCGCAGAAGGTCGGCTCTGGTTCTTCGCCTGGTGGAGGAGCGAAGAGAGCGGTGGACGTCGCGGGAGTAGACGAGATATGGCGGATGGTGAGCTTTACATCGGTAGGGAGCACCTTGGCTAACAAATCTCCCAGAGCAACATCGACCTTGGACATCGCCGCCTGAGCCCTGAAGGCCTTAATTGAAGTAGGATGATAGTATTGTGCGTTTCTAGTGTTTTAGGATTTTTCTTTCATGTTACTGGGTAGCCTCCTATCCATTCAAGCGTTCCTTTGCTCGAAAATCACGTGATCTAGCTCTGTGGCCAGCCTTTCTCTCTGTGAATATGCGCATGACTTCCTTGCTCATTGCTGGGGGCCTGGTACTTCATATCTATCCCCAGGTCCGAGTTGAGGGTCTGTGGTTGGTCGGTATATATCAGTTGCCTAGCAGGCAGAGATGACAACATTTTGTTTAATTATATATTACATGATAATCTCTAAAAGTATTCAGCAGCAGCAGCCAGATCATCGACATTGAGCAATCCGACTCCCTCATTAATCAGCGTCGTCCAGAGAGTGTTGCGAGCCCTGATCGGCCACGAAGGCGCACCCCAGTATCTGGCCTTAATGCCCTTCTCCTTTGCCATAGAGATCTGCGATCGGAGAGTGTTAAGCTGCTCATCGCTCAGGACGCTATCAACACCCAGAGTCAATTCGCCAATCGCAGAGGTGAAGCTGGTAGAGGCAATCGGTGAGATGAGCGGCGTGATTCCATCATTCCCGGTTTCATTTAGAGCAGCAAGGGGCCCGTCGTAGAAGTAGTCGCGGTCTGCGACAGGTCCAACCATATCATAGGGAGTGTTGCCAGTACCAATCACGGTGACCGGGCCTTGAGTGAGAGTTTCGTTGTTCTTGACGGTTGTCAAGTAGCCCTTTTGGCGCAGGGGCTCCAGAGCGGCAATGACGGCCTCAAAGGTCTCAGGGCCGGATGTCTTGGAGTCAACCCATAAATAGAGCGTTTGGTCGGTAGAGGCGTCAAAGACACCACTTGAAAAGTTAGAAGGCAGATTACAATGATCTTGGTTGGTACGCACTTGTGTGTTGGACCTGTCAAGAATTTGCTCTTGGGGTTCTGACGCTCAAGAACGTCAAGAATCGGATTGATGTAGAGCGACTCGAACGTGCGCTCGTCAGTTAATGATGACTCGTCATGACCGACCTATCCCATCAACATATGATCCATGCTGTTCGAAGATAGCGAACTCACATAGAGAGTGCCGTTATACAGCCACACATCGGCTTCAACCGAGATGCAACCGAGCGAGAGAGCTGGAGATAATCTTTTAATGGATGCTTTATGAGAGAAGCACAAAGAAAACCAACCTGTATAAAAAGGAACATCTCTCCAATAGTCACTGGACAATCATCAGCTACCAGCCAGCTGCTCTAATCAAAGCACAAACTCACTTGTGAGAGTGAACCGGGATCTATGGAATGGGAAAATTGGTTAGCGGTTCTTTACCGGTGGTTCAACCACGAGAGCGTTTCCGATCAGGGGAACTCACTGGTAATATACCCCTGGTGAAATCAGTGGGATATTTATATTCCGAGCTTCGGTGAGTGTTCTTCAGGATACTTTGCAGTTCTGATGTTCCCTCGAGCGCCTGGGTCGGAGACACGAGGAACATCGCCGAGGCTGCGGTAACCAAAAATTGGAGGAGAGCCATTTTTCTGTAACGAATGACACGTCCCTGAGCGTTAATGTGCCGGAGGATATGAAGCCCGTGATCAAGAAGAGCGATGAATGGCATGAGCTTCCCCGTCTTTATATTTGTTGGGGTTGAGAGCATGCAAAATCGATTGGCTGCAGATGGCCCATTTCCCCAGTGGACTTGGCATGTCAGCAGCCAGAAAGAAGCAAGTATTTGCCCACCTGCGCCTCTTATATTGTCATCTCGGGGCTTGGTATGGGCCATGCGGGTCGTTGCAATTCAAGTTTGCTGTCATCGACCCGATATGGGAAAGCGTGAAGAACCCCGAAATCGATGAGGGTTGCTGTTGAGCTGATGGGTTCTCTTATTATATACTCCATTGAAGACACAAGCTAGGTATCTATAAAGAACAACTAGAAGATATAGACATGGCTCTATCAAACCTCTCGAACTGACGGAGATCCCGAGTTGCTTCGAGTCTCCGGTTGTGTGCTACTCCGTCGTAGGCCGAGACTTCCAATCCGCTGCACCAGGTTACTTCCAACCGCATCCACCGCGCCTTTGGGCGCCAGTAGTGTGGGACCCTGTGCAGCCGCCTCCTGCACCTTGAATAGCTTGATTGAGGTTCCGTTCCAAACACCCACCGTGCCAGGCGTAGCGCCAGATGCCGAACCGACAACCATCTCAGCCGAGAAAATGAACCCCCAAAGCAACGATTCGTACCAACCCATCGAAAGGGCGGACCACTCAAACGAGTGGACACGCGGAGGGGCGGGATCAGAGATGATGCTCTGAATCATTGGGTCTTCCGCGAACGACGGCAGGCTCGAGATTAGTGTGCGGGATTCACTACTGGAGGACTGAAAAGCGCTTTCGGGAACGCTTGGCATAATGGCTGAGATAATGGTAAGGATTGTGTGTAGAGGAAGTTCAGGCAACCATGACTCAAGCTAAGAGTTTATCAGCATATTACAAATCTCCGTGGCGTAAATGCATTGCTACTTACCCAAGCTGTAGTGGGCGTAAATCCCCCTGATGATGAAGGGAAAACAGCCGACATGCTGATTTGACTCGTCATACTGTTTTGTCGTGAGAACGACGGCTGACCTGCCGGCATCTTGCCTCGGGCTTTCTCCGACATCCCTCGCAGCTGTAATGGTACACTTTCGTCTACTACTGACGACAATGACTGCCTACGAGATGTCTGGACGGAGGCCGAATCCTGTGCGGGCGTGTGCTGCCCTTCGCCCTCGTCTTCCGAATCATCCCCCCCAATAGCGAATGGGTTATTCTCTTCTGGAATACGACCAAGAGGTGACCGCGCGCCCGACGAAAGACGGGGATCCTCATCAGAAGCTGAAAGGACTGGACTGGTTATAGAGTCGCGGTTCTCTGATTTTCTTCGCTGGTTTTGACGCTCAATTTCTTGCTGGCCACTCTCAAGAGTGAACTCCCGGACCGCTTCGAAACGTCTCCTGTACTTTAGGATGGCGTATACTAGAAGTGGATTTTCTGTATGAATTAGATAATTGATCATGGAAAGATACAAGGGGTTGACTCACTGGTGAATTTGTGCTCAAGAATTGCATTTATAGACTCGAGTACTGAACCAAGCAGAGCGTGATTCGACTCGTTAGCCAGTAGGAAGCTGGGCGCTGACATGGACGTAAACAGTTGCAAGATTTTAGAGCACGCCTCAGCGGTCAGGTGTTCGGCATATGGCGCAATGTTATTGATAATAGCGAGAAGTGCAGGGTACACTGCCGTCAGATTGCCTTTGCTGGTGGTTATCAAGGTATGAATGGACTTCAAGGGTTAGCTGACCAAGGCTCTGACGGACGAGGACGGGCAGAACATACTATAAGGAGAAAATCGGCATAAGAGCCTTTGAATCCTGGAATTCGGATACTCTGTGGTAATGTGTCCTGGGCTTCGAATTTTTTGTTCAAGCTCTTCCCAAAAGTGGGCTCCACGCTCATCGTTTGCAGGATGAATATGCACATCCGGACGACGCCTTGCTTTGCTGGATCCGACTTGTACGTAATGCTATAAAATATACAGAGGATTATAAAGTCGTGGGATCGGTTCGAATCGATGATGAATGATCTGAACCGCTTGTTACATTGCAGGGCTTCCCAGAAAAGAACCAGCATCTCCGGTGCCCACTTGACCGACTTTTGGCTGCCAGGAAGGTAAGCTGTCGTTGCTTGCATCTGATAAATGATATGAGTAGGGCTTCCCGTTTGAGAGACTGGGAAAATTACCGGCTGATTGAGAATTCTGGTCATACCGTCAACCAGAAACTGGAAATCTTGCGGCCGGTGCAGACGACCAAAATAGTGGCGATAGTAGTTCTTGGGTGGATTTCCACGGCCATCTTCTGGGACAGGATATAGAAGCAGCACGAGAAGGAACTGAAGACAGTATATTACCAATATTTGCCTAGGGTCTTTCCATACAACATGGTCATATGGAACCCGCCACGAGGCGGGGTTGTATTTGATCGCCTGGTGGTTGAAATGTTAATTATTGTAACAACAATTTTAGTGTCTTAGCTTCACTTACTGTGTTCAAGAGGGAGCATAATAAAGTTAGAACTGCCTGCTTCTCTTGACAAGTCGTGATGTACGTAATGGCCCTGACACCTTGGACTGGCAGCAAGCCTATATAAGAAGTAAGCTTCAGCTCCGAAACTTCATGAACAAGCAACTTACTAGAAGACATGTACATTGCCTTTCCAGTGATTGTGAGCAGTAACCGGAGGACCTCGCAGCGGTTGTCCTCTAATTCCCTGGTCGAACCCATCGAAGTATTGCAGCCGACCCCACTCTGCCAGATGGAATATGATACCTTGGACTTAGCTGAGGGCAGTTTTGGAATTGTAAAGCCCGTGTAAAACAGAAGGTCCATAAGCGTGTCAATCAACTCCTCAGCCAAGGGCTTCACATCTTCGTATTCATTGACACGGGGCGATGCCCTATCCCGTCCTTCTTCTACCTGCGCTTCATCGAACAGTACATCTGCGGCCAGCTGGGCCTCCCTGGTCTTCTTCCTCCGCCGGGTCCAAAAGAACTTCTCTTCCCATTGCTCCAAGTGTTCTGCCTCGTAAACATACGGGAGGAGGCGGGTGAGAATGCGAATGCAGTTCAAGGCATCTCGGTCGGGGGCGAGATCTGGGTCGGGGAAGGAGGGATGGTTCTTCAGGGTCGTTAGACGAGAGGTTATAGATAATAGTAACGTTTCAAAGTTCCCCAAAGCATAATCACGCGTGCGCCTTATATCTGCTGGGGTGAATAGGCTGAAGACGTCTTCCGTGGATTCGGGAAGCTCCCAAAACTAAGCCCAGATAGTCAGCATTCTAGGCTTCAAGTCGAAGTCATCCGGAGATATGAAGTATTTACTCTCGACCAGTATGGATCATCTGCAGGGATTTCTTTCTCCTCCGAGAGGCGAAAGATGCCCTGTTTGAAGACCAACTTCGACTCTGAGGCTCCCATCTTGATCCACCGATGACGCTCAAAGGCCCCTTGGCTTCATGCGGGAAATAATTTATCAAGCCCTAAGTCTTCAGAAACGAAGTGCCTTGAGAAAAGCGACACGAGTACAAGCTCGCAAAGCTTGATGCCGCGCCAGAGAAGTGTGGTTGCGATGCTGGCTTTTGGGACGAATGCGGGAACTCGGCCTCGAAAGCTGGAGATGCTCACTGTACCTTGTATTCCGGGGCTCCTCCCCACTAACAAAAGAACCACGGTAACGTCACTAGCACGATTAAAACAAGCAAATCTTACGATGATTTCACTCTTTAATTGAACAAATATTTGTATATTATTTCCTCTAGAAAGTAAAGAATCGATACGCAAATTAAACTAGCAATGCTGTGGTGCGCCGCGCACATGATGATCGAAACTAAACCGAAACACCTCTTTAAGAAAAATGCATCTCAATAACAAGAACCCATCGTTTGCGCATGAAATGTAGCCAGACAAAGGGGCGCCAACTTAATAGCTGCCACTGCTGATTGACGACCGTCTGCTCCGCTCATACAACCACTTATTGCTGACCCCCAGGCTCCCCCGCTTTCCCCCAGCCGGAGAAGGCGTGGCTGGCAAGGCAATCGACTCTTTGAAAGGTGACGTCCGCAGAGGTGAAGACGATCCGAAACTTGGCCTGCGTACGTTTTCTCTGCCACTATTTGAAACCATTTTATGAAGTAATGGGCTCGGCGACGGGGAGAAAGGGGTGCTAGATGAAAACCGAAGACTCGAGGCGCTCGCACTGGTGGACAATGGTGACCCAGAGTGGCTAGCCGGGCTACCTGCCCTTGACCCGGATACTCGGTATTTTGGAGGGGTCGCATAGGACGTCGCGGGAGCCGGGGAGGAGGTCGCCGAGGGATTGAGCCCGAGAAGAGCTCGCTGTGTAGGAGTGAGGGGGATGTCCGGCATCTCATCTTTCGGTCTGACGAGAGGGTACAGTGCAACGAGGATGTTGAACACAAAAAGCAACTGAATCATAAGCAGCGACATGTCGGAGTATGTGGGAATCTCGGTTGTCTTCTGGATCCAATGGGCGCTACGGCAGCCCAGTCAGTTCAACAAAACGGCGAAGCCATCCCTCTGAATCACCTACTAGGATTTAAAAGTGTTCCCAAAAGCCCAAGTTGCCAATAAAGCAGAGCCATTCCATACAAGCCTCCTCACATTCTGGTCCCCAAAAGTATTTGCCTGCTGTCGCCGCACAATCTCATCCAACTGCGGATGGCGCCATTTCCCAGGCGTCTGTGATTGCTCAGAGGCAGGCGCAGGGGTAGCCGCAGGCTTAGGGGTCGAAGGAAGAAAAAGCGACGCCATTGAAGGTTACAAGAAGGAAGCTTCTGGATGTGAGCATACGTCAAAGGAAGTTAGGATCAGAGCTTACCTGGAATAAATGTGTGAGAAAAAACACCACTGCATTTACCTGACCGATTTGCAAAGAATGGCTTGACTTAATGCTCCATTTATACTTTGATAACTAGATCCCATTCATGGCGTTCCTCTTTGTCCACAAGCTGGCTGGATGGTGTTGGTGGCCGGGAAGTTCAACACTGGCAATCCAAGGACAAGCGCCATACCCGCGACCTTACCTAATCAGGAGATATGCTAAACACCTTACACGCTAGTGACCCCACATGACAGTTGCTCAACCATTTCAACTCACGTCATCCAAACACCTCAGCTATACAGTGTCAATCAGACCGTTGTGAGTTGAGTATTAAACTGATGCTTCGACAGCTGTGGAGTTGATCCATCCAAAATGGCATCAGAAGTGTCGCTACTTGAGAAGCTGGACGGCTTGCTCAGCGACACAGTAGCTGACTGGAACCTCTACACCACCTTGATTGCTGGCGCCATTGTCGCTTTTGCTGTCTTCTCGTTCGTCACATCTAAAGAACCAGAAATCCATCCTTTTCTCCTCGCCCGCCAATCGACGGCTTTTCCAGTACGACAGCCTGGTGAGTCTGCTGCGCATAGGAGCCTGGAAACCCCTCATGGATTCCCGCTTAGATCTGGCCTGAATGTGAAAGATCCTGGGGCGCCAAAGTGGACAAGTGGCCGAAATGGAGACTTGCGTGATGTTTGGAAGACTGCGGTGCGTGGAAAGGTTGATGAAAATGGTGCTGTTACCGGCAAGCAGGGCAAGATCTTTACGGTGCTCGGAAAACAAGCTGTGGAACATTCGTTGGACCAAATCACAGCCGAGCTCAATGTAATCGGGAGACATCTACAATCAGGCAGTGCGAAAATCGTTGCAGTGTGTCTAACTGACTCAATTGAACTCTTGGCCTCGATCTTTGGTCAGTATCCCAAGTCATACTTGGTTGTCGATCTGCTGACAAAGTCCGTTAGCTGGAGCGTTCTATGGATTCAAGGTCGTCATCATCCCTCACAACCTTCCCGCTGAGCAGTTGTCTGGGTTATTACGGAAAGCCCAAGCAGATTCGTTGATTGCTGAGGCCGGTGCGCTCGATCTCACACTGGTAGCCAAAGATAACAAGCAGCTTTCCCATGTGATTTGGGTTGCGAAGATGGGAAGTAGACACATGGACTGGAATGATGTGCCCAAGCACGTTGAAGACCGTCTAGATGTTGCCGTTTGGCACGAACTTGTTGACGAGAAGAAGGAACTAGCTGGACTGGATATTCCCGAATGGGATCCTAGCTCGAAGACCCCTACCTTGTCTACATTGTGGTCAGGCGAATTCGTTGAGTATGGCCCAGAGGTATGTTTGGATTCTCTACTGTTTAGCACTGTTTATTGATACTAATATTCATTTGATTAGCAACTGGTTGCAGGCATTTCGGGATTGATATATTCATTGCCTCGAACTCAGCGGTTTAACAGTGATGATTTGGTTCTCTCCATTGACTCACTCTCCCGGTTGTATCCCCTATGCCAGGTTTTTGCTGCGCTTTTCACCAACGCTTCTGTTGCCTTGAATTCTGTTGCCGGGGAGAAAGTCGATTTTGCTCTTGCTACAGTGGGAGTCTCTCCTACTGTCATCGTCGCGTCCTCTCGCACGATCTCTGAGTATCATGCCAAGTTCATGAAACCGCATTCCGGTCTTCTTTCCTCTATTGCCCGCTGGTTCCAGGTGCGATCACTTGATGCTGGGAATATGCCGTCTCAGGGATTCTTCAATCGGCTAGCCAGCGTTGGACCTACTGCAGAGCTTTCTCTAGATAGGCTCCGGCTACTTTGCATTTCACACCGGATCGACGATGCTACTGACGCTCGTCTCGACTATGAGCAGTTGACTGACCTGAGAGTTCTCACTGGGGCTCGTGTGGTTTACGCTCTCACAGGCCCAGGGGTTGCCGGTGCCATTTCACAGACGAATGTCTTTGACTACCGCCGGTTTGAGGGGCCTAGCCATTTCGGTGCTCCATTGAGCACGGTCGAGCTTCTTCTCAGTGGTTTATCCGAAGATACCGAGCAAGGACAGGTAGGCTTTCTTTTTAGCCCGGCTTGTCTAATTGCAACTTGTTGGACTTATCACTAATTGCTTCTGTTAGCTTACGGTTTCTGGCCCTTCGGTTATCTCCAGCAAGACGACCTTCCCAGTACAGGCTCGTATTAGGGATGACAACACCTTTGACCTTTGTTAGTATGTGTCAGCGATGATTCCTCTCACTTGATAGTCTGCCATATTCATCTCGACATTAATCAGTTTACGGGACTCCATTGCCTATATATGTGATGTTAATTAGCATCTAGCGTACTTTCCACGATGAAGCGCCAATGAATCAACAGAAGATCTTCGCAGATACAAGTACACCTGAATAGAAATTGCTCAGAAAATAATGTACATTCATGATAAATGAAGACGGCCCAAGTTCAGTTCTGATGCAGCAGTTGAGCCTGTGCTAGGCCGATTGTAGGCTTTTGTCGCACGTCCTTGGGTGCCATTTTCTTGATTTTTGCGATAAACATGCCAAGCTCATTTGCACGCGTCTTCAGCGCTGACGCAATCTGTTTGTTATGAGCTATATCATCCAGTTGCAAAGCAAGCTTCAATCCGTTGTAACATGGCACAATCCGTTGCAGGAGCTGATCGTTAGACAGCCAGTCCTGCCCTTCGGCGCTGAGGTTCTGGTCCTTCAGGCTGGCAAGAAGACGCCGTGCGTAAGCCTCAACCTGACTGATATTGCTGCCGCCCTCACTCAGAGCACGGGCAGCGGAGAGCTCTAGCAAAGTACCAATAACTAGGGCACTCCTCTTGGGATCTCTTTCTAAGTCATGAACAGCGTGTTCTGGAGTTTCCATCAAAAGCGCAAATGACTTCGCAAGGCCCTGGATTTTCGCGATGCCCTCGCCCGTGAAATCAATCCGCTGGCCTGCCAGGTGAAGCTCAAAGAAAAGCCGCTCAACGATGGATACGTTTTTCAGCTTGAACTTAGTTGCCTCTGACTGCTGCGCACACATTAAGAGGTGTCCCAACCCATTGGAACTTCCGGCTTTCCGCACCAGCCATTCCCAGCGATCCTGATGAATTACCATACCCGACTTGTGAGTTCCGATAAGAAATGTAGCCAGGTTTGACCAGTTTTTTGTCTCATGCATGAGGCTTAAAACGTGATGTTTGTCATTCGTCGTTGGCACTGAAAATAGGTCGATTGAGCGAAGTTGATACGGCTCTTCCTTGGGGCCGATCGACACAATAATCGGGTGTCCATTTAGCTTGCTGGCATTGCGTGGACGGTATATCAAGTTTCGCTGTTGAATATTTAGGGAATGGGGGATAAATAGTTCGTCGCGGAAACGGTTGAGGAGCTGGTTAAGTTCTGGGGATGGTGTCGGGGCTAGCGAAGGTATTGCTGTTTTCATATTAGCAATCCTAGCACAAATATTACTGAGTGAGAGCTTTCTTACTTCTTGCTGACCAGCTGCGTTTTTGTGTCAGGTTGACTGACTGGTGGACGCTGGTTGGAGTCTGGCAGCGGAGGAGCCTGCCCATGGCGTTGTGCGCCATTATGGTGTGCGGGCTATGATTTGGTGCGTGAGCCGCAACAGTCTGTGGACCGACGTGTAAGAGATGAGTTTGGACCGGAAGCTTCTCGTATCGCAGGAGTGGGAGCAACGATAATGTATCCCAGCGATTCGGAGATGTTGGCGGCAGAAAAGTTCCTGGGCGGTAGTTGTCCTGGACAGGCAACTGAAGTCTTGGCACAAATTTGGCTCCGCCTTCCAGATAATTGTTCTTCGTCGACTACGGGGTCATCCTTCGACTTCATCCGTCCTGCAGCATGGCAAGCTTCTCACAATTGACCCGGCAGCTGGGCTGCCTAAGGTCATTCGCAAAAGTCCACCAACCGGTTGCCTCTCAAATTAGGACGCTCACCACGACGTATACGCCTAAGCCAGCGCCGGTGCCTTTCCCTGAAAAGCTTCCGAAGCAATTCCTCTCTCAAATACCCGCTCGATTCCAACCTCACGGTATATAGAATTGTCTCAACCCCTGGAACTAGCCACGTTTGTCTAACATCTTTGTGCAGAGCCCAAGAAAATCAAAGTCCATCCTCCCCCGCCATCGGCTCGCGATGTGTGCAAGGATCCCATAGCGACAGTAAGGGATGCCCAGTTGGCGATTCTTGATCCCACCGGAGAACGAAAAGCTCTTTTTGACTACCGACGGAATCCCCGAAGTGTAAAGGTCGGCGATATTGTGCGAGTGACGTTTAAAAACGGCGATCCATTTTCTGGTGTTTGTTTGAGCATCAAACTCCAGGGCGTCGACACCTCATGTTTGTTACGAAATGAACTCACCAGAGTCGGTGTCGAGATGTCAATTAAGGTGTTCAGTCCGAATGTGGAGAGCGTTGAGATTGTCCAGAGAGCGGAGAAGAGGAAGAGACGGGCGCGGTTGTATTACATGAGGTGCGTATCCTGATATTACCCGGCCCGAATGGTTCTCAGTTACTCATCTGCGAGAACATTGACTGACACTTCTTTCAGGCACCCTAAGCACGATATGCGCAGCGTCGAGAACATTGTTTCGAATTACCTCCGCCAGAAGTCCGCGGTAACAGGGCAAAGAACTTCACAGGGAAAGAAGCGGTGATATCGCGTCTAGTGTTGAATTGCCTGACTTGGCCTTGTATTACTACCAGCACATGTACATTGAACCTTGAATATGATGACAACTTTTTTCAGTATGTTTTTGGACGCTGTCAGCTCTTTAATGGCTGGTAGTGGAGACTATGGCTTTTGAAATTCGCAGATCACCCTCGCGAATGTAATCGCAAGGCTGTTGGACATTTTGCAATTCTTCATTAGTGGATTCCTTTGTGAAGCATTTAGGCCGAGGTGCCCTGAGCAAAGACCTACGAACCCCCCTACCCCCTGCGGCGGCCGGTAAATGGCCCGATTCCTCTAGTAGCTTGATGTGTAGTCATATGTAGGCTAGCGTGCCGAATTCTTTGCAAGGCTGGCATTCCTTGTGTGTGCTTCACATGCGGACTCTCGTCGCGCTTCGGAACGAGGATTCTGGACGACCGCTCTTTCCCCGCAACTGCCAAACAAGCGTGATCTATTCCTGTCGACACCGCACAGCAGCACGTCTTGCACGGTAGGATTGGACAGATTGATTCTTTAGGCTTGCTGGTCAGATTCTCATTTCTCGATGACGTCTCGAACCGATCGATCGCTAAACAGAGAACGGGTTCCCAGCTAACCGATGCTCTCAGCGCCAATCCACAATGACCGTGCCAATGCTTGGCCGCTATAGTTGCGAGAGAGATTCAACTGATTTCCATAGAACTTATTGGCCGATCTGAAATGGAAACCCCGCTAGACGCAATCTTTTGGGAGACGGATTCTAAGACGGATTCTAGCCCCGTACGCGTCCAAAGAGTTGATAATCCTGGCTTTAGGACAAGAAAGACAGGGGTGTTCTTTTGACGCCACCAGTCTGGGAACAAGGCACAGGCAACGGTTCGTCTCGTTCGGCAAAAACTTGTAAGCCTAGTGACTATGGTCATTTAAAGTAAGATCCCTTCCCTGTCTCTAGCTGTTCTCGTGTGGCGTTTTTGACAGCCGCAGGGAACCACCACGTTTCTAGCCTCGAGTCCCTGAAGCCCAGTTGTGCTGAGGAGATGACCCTCTTTTTCCGACAAACGTGGACTCTGACAGTCAAAAACCTACTGGTTGTCCTTGTTCGCCCTCTACTTTCGACCGTGTTTCGAGCACTGATTCTGCCTGTGCTCTTTGTGGCGTTCATGTCTGCACTCCCAAATCCACTCCATGGCATAGCTTTAAATGCACGTCTGACGTCAATGCAGATCGTATGCGCGCAATCTTTTTATTGAACCAGCGACATATGGAATTGGCGAACCGACCCGTATCCAGTCGTTTTCTGATGCGTTGGATTTCGTTGGTGCTGGGAGAAACAGGTTGATTTTTGTTGACAACGGCTTTGTTGGTGGACCAATCGAGCAAGTGATTAACGAGGTCGCACAGCCAGCGAGAACTAGCCAGTATGAAGTCCACATTCTTTCGGACGAGACTGAGATGCGGGAGTTGTGTCGAACATCGCTTCGTGGTATGTCCAGATGCATAGCGGCGGCTGTTTTCTACTCGTCTCCGACAGAAGGCCCGGCAGAGGCGTGGAACTACACCATAAGGACGGATTCAGTGTTGGGTAAAGGCATTGATGTGGATAGTTCCAATAATGACCAGCAAGTATACCTTCTTCCGTTCCAGCGATCCATTGACTGGGCGATCGCACGAACCAATTCATCGTTCGATTCCAATACCCTCCCTGAAGAGGTACTGCCACCTAAACTTTGTTTTGATCGTGGCCTTCTACTAACCAATTTCAGACTCTGGAGTACCCATATACATCCCTGAATGAAGAGGAACGCAAGGATCGAATTCGGACCCGGTATATGGGGGCGATTATCGACGTAATCGCCGTTGCTGTATTTATTGGCATGGTTGGCGTGACGTACCAGCTTACAGGTTTGATCGCCATGGAAAGGGAATTGGGAATGAGCCAGCTTATAGACTGTATGTTGCCGGATTCGTCACCTTGGATGTCTCAAGCGGCCCGGTTTTGCGCTGCTCATCTTGCCTTGGATATTGTTTACGGCCCAGGCTGGATAATCATGGGGGCAATTCTGAAAGCTGGTGTATACAGTAAAACATCGGCTGGAATAACGGTGGTATATCACATTTTATCTGGTCTCGCCTTATCATCTTTCTCCATCTTCGGGGCTTCTTTCTTCAAGAAGGCGCAGCTCAGCGGTATATCTGTCGTTCTTGCCTGCCTTCTCCTAGGCGTGGTAGCCCAGATGGCGCCAGCAAGAAGTAACGGCCCGGTTATCATTCTTGGTCTCCTATTCCCTTCCATGAACTATGTCTACTTCTCGATATTCGTGGCTCGATGGGAAAGGGAAAATTCCGCCGCAATACTAACGGAATCCGCACCCAACAACCCGTGGAGCCTCCCTGGCGTTGTTTTGTGGGTCCTGTTGATTCTTCAGATCATTGTTTACCCGATGCTGGCCGCCGTTGTGGAACGGATGTTATACGGTACTGCTTCGAGAAATCGACAAGTTTCCAGTTCTGGGACTTCTGCTGCGTTAAGCATTCGCAATCTTAACAAGATATACAAACCCGGATGGTTCTATCGGACAATAGGACCATTTTTCGGTAGTAATCGCCAGACTGTGCATGCAGTCAACAATCTCTCCATCGACGTCAACAAAGGTCAGATAATGGTCTTGCTTGGTGCTAATGGATCGGGAAAATCCACCACACTGGATGCAATTGCTGGATTAACCAAGCTGTCATCTGGCGATATCAACATCAATTATGGTAAAGAAGAACCGGGGTTTGGTCTCTGCCCGCAGAAGAACGTGCTTTGGGACAATCTGACTGTCAAGGAACACGTGAAGATTTTCAACAGACTCAAGTCCACCGGGAAAGTTGATACAGATGAACAGATTATGCATCTTCTAAGAGACTGCGATCTTCAAAAAAAGGCCAAGGCACGCTCAAAAACACTCTCTGGAGGACAGAAGAGAAAAGTGCAGCTAGCCATGATGTTTACTGGTGGCTCTTCAATCTGTTGTGTCGACGAGGTCTCTTCTGGCCTCGATCCAATATCACGGAGGAAGATATGGGATATCTTGTTGGCAGAAAGGGGCTCCAGAACAATAGTCTTGACAACGCATTTTCTGGATGAAGCGGACTTGCTTGCTGATCATATTGCCATCCTCTCCAAAGGTGTTCTGAAGGCTAAAGGATCTAGCGTTGAGTTGAAAAACCAACTAGGTTCTGGATATCGCATTCATGTCCTCAATGTCCCTGGGTCCGAAAAGGCTTTTCAAACACGGTTTAGCAACATACACAAGGAAGTCCACTTTGACGAAACTGTTTACACGGTTCAAAACTCTGCAGCAGCTGCTCAATTTGTCTCCGAACTGGAACAGGAGGGCATGATGGAGTATCGTGTCAGCGGGCCTACAATTGAAGATGTCTTTCTAAGGGTCGCGAGCGAATTGGATTTCGAGTCCTCGAGAGGCCGTGTTCAAGAGGGCGAGCAAGCAGCGGAGCAATCCTCTGATGCTGATGATGAGAATTCTGAGCATCGCTCACTCCATCTTATGACTGGCACTCGTATCGGCATAACTCTCCAGGCATGGTACTTGTTTCGCAAAAGAATTACTATCCTCCGCCGGAACCCTCTTCCCTATCTTGCGGCTTTTTTAATCCCTGTGATCGCGGCGGGCCTCGTGACTTTGTTTCTCCAAGGGGTTGCGAAGCCAGGATGCTCGGGAGAGAATTCCTACCAAACGCCTGAATCTACCATCGCAGATCAATGGGATAATTTGCTCCTGGTGATCGGCCCATCAGACAAAGTGCAGCCAGAACTTCTAGAGAGCTTCGTTGTCTCAATGAGCGATCAATCAGACGCCGGCCAGCCATCCAGTAATGCGTCCCAGTTCTATACTGTGGACGACTACCCAGATTTCAGCGATTACATAGCAGCAAACTATTCCAAGGTGACCCCAGGCGGGGTTTACCTTGGGGACTCTTTGTGGCAGCCGACCATTGCTTGGAAAGGAGATAACGGCAACTTCCCTCTTGCTGCGCTTACGCAGAATGTGCTAGACCGGTTCTTAACAGGGATGTCTATCAACATCGGCTTTGAATTCTTCGATATACCTTCAACGCCGGATTTCTACAATACCCTACAGCTTGTCGTATACTTTGGGCTTGCCATGTCAGTTTATCCGGCTTTCTTCGCACTATACCCAACCGTTGAGCGGCTGAGGAATGTCCGCGCGCTCCATTTCAGCAACGGAGTTAGGACACTATCATTGTGGCTGGCATATATATCTTTCGATTTTTGCATTGTGGTTGCATCCAGCGTTTTGGCAGTCATCATTTTCAGAGCTGTGACAGATATCTGGTACCATATTGAATATCTTTTTGCGGTTTTCTTCCTCTACGGCCTATGCGGCACATTATGCGCTTACCTGGTGTCACTCTTTACGAAATCGCAACTCGCAGCGTTTGCTTTCGCGGCCGGGTTTCAGTGCGTCATGTTTCTCATCTATCTCATCGCGTATATGTGCGTCCTTACCTACGCATCGACGGACAAGATTGACTCGTACATTGACATAACGCACTACACTATCGCGCTCGTTTCCCCATCCGGAAACCTGCTCAGGGCCTTGTTCGCTTCCTTGAACGTGTTTTCTATACTCTGTCGAGGCTCCGAAGGCCGAGAGATAGCTTCCTACCCTGGAGAGATTGGTCTTTACGGAGGGCCCATTCTTTATCTCATTCTTCAGTCAATCTTTCTCTTTGTTCTCCTAGTGTGGGTTGAAGGCGGCTCCTCTGTACTTTCCTGGTTACGTCCTAAATCTAGGCAACGTGATATTGAGGAGAAAGAACTCATGGACGGCGATATCGCAGAGGAAGTTGCCCGTGTGTCCAATTCGAAGGATAACCTCCGTCTGCTACATGTCAGCAAGGCGTTCAAGAAGTTTATAGCTGTGGAAGATGTCACGTTCGGCGTCGGGGCAGGAGAGGTCTTCGCCCTTCTCGGACCCAATGGAGCAGGGAAAACGACCACCATCTCCCTCATCCGTGGTGATATTCAGCCAACACGCAACGATGGGGAAATATTTGTCGAAAATATCTCTGTTCTGAAGCAGCGCGCTGTTGCCCGGTCTCGCCTCGGCGTTTGCCCACAATTTGACGCGATGGACCAGATGACTGTCCTCGAGCACCTCGTCTTCTACGCCCGTATCAGGGGCGTGCCAGATATAACCCACAATGTTAATGAAGTCATCAATGCTGTCGGGCTCGAACATTTTAGGCATCGCATGGCGGCAAAGCTTTCCGGCGGGAACAAACGCAAGCTATCCCTAGGCATCGCGCTGATGGGAGATCCTTCTGTTCTGCTTTTGGATGAACCATCCTCCGGCATGGACGCCGCCTCAAAGCGTGTGATGTGGAAGACACTAGCGGCCGTTGCCCCTGGGCGCTCCATAGTTCTCACAACACATTCAATGGAGGAAGCAGATGCTCTAGCCCACCGCGCCGGTATCATGGCTAGACGTATGCTGGCTCTGGGAACAACGGATGCCCTTCGTTTGAAATATGGAAATATGTACCATGTGCATATAGTCCACGCACAGGCACCACATACTAGCGATGAAGACATGGAGAAGATCCGCGGCTGGGTGATCGATAACTTTCCAGGCGCCGTGATTGAGCAGAAAACATATCACGGACAGCTGCGGTTCAGTGTCCCCGCGGGCTTCTCCCCCGAGAAAGAGCGAGATGCTCACAGCGACGACAGCAAGGGCTCATCTTACCGTGAAATCCGGTCAGCTGATGAGGTCCACTCTGTCTCGCTGCGATCCGATGTCTCAAGTCCCGTCGGGCTAGGGCCAGGCACGGAAACGGGGCCTGAAAACTTCAAAGCCAGAAGTGGTGTAAGCAAGCTCTTTTCTCGACTCGAACAGAATAAGGCCGCGCTGGGTGTGGAGCATTACTCTGTCAGCCAAACGACGCTCGACCAGGTTTTCTTGACGATTGTCGGGAAGCATCATATTAGGGAACAGGATTCTGGCTAAGTGCCAATCGTCGGAGAACTGTGTTGCGTTGGCACTTTCTTTTCTGAGAAGCTCGTTTTGTTAGCGTTTCTGCATATATGTCAACTAGTATATATCTGACCATCTTAATCGTCATCACTTGGATTTCTACGCTTTCAATGTCCGGCATAATGGGCTAATTTCTTTTATAGCCGTTACTCCTCATCTCATCTTATAAGGTATGCTGAATCCGTAGTAATAGAAGGCACCGCATCCACTCTTGAGTATTAGAATCCGCACTTTTAAATCGGCTTGTATAGCCATGACTTGATTGATGGTCTTTTATTCGGATATCGGTAGGACCTTTGTCCCTTAGCCTGCATCATGAGTAAGCATCTTTGCTTGTAATAGCCACGGCCAGAGCATCATTCGTGGAGCCCATTCAACTGATTCCTGCAGCTGAGCGCTACCATGGTCAAGTTTTGCCAACCTATACGAAACTAGGTCTATGGTCTGGGGGCTTTGTATTTGTGACTACTCTCACATTATGGTCCTCCGTCGCAAATCAAGTGCAGTTCCTACCAAATCCTCAAGGACAGTCATGAATTCCCTTTTCCTTCCCTCTTTTCCAGACATCCTCCATTTCATGTTATGTTGCCGCTCCATTCACAAGATCTTGATTGACAATCTATATCTTGCCAGCATCAAACATACAACAGCTCTGCTCCAATAATCTACTTTCAAGGGACATATCGACATGGATCAAAAAATGCCTATCGCTCGATGCGGACCCAAACACCCGAACCGGTATCGGGAGATATCCGATCCCGTGGAGAAGACAATGGCGTTAGTTATTTGGGATCTAGAATTCTTGCCGCTAATACTGACAATTACTGACTACTACATAGAAACACGGACGCTGCAAGGACCTTTGCTTGCGGCCGCGGCCGATATAAATAAAGAAGACCACTTCTCGCAGACAGCGTTGGTTATTTCCTCAAAGGAAGGGAATGAGCGGCTTGAGGTACTACTGAGTTATGTCTGGGTGGATGTCGGTCGCAGAGATCCAAATGGGAATGCCATATTGTGAGAATGGACGGCAGAATATAGTTCGAGTGTCGCTCAGTTGCAGCAAGGACGGAATGATGATACCAAGGGCATGGAAGCCCGTCACCGCGCACTGACAGTTGCTTCTTAGAACCAACACGGTGCAACGGTGGGATTCTCCTCATGGCGGAATTATATTTTTTTTACGCTGCTACGTGTGGGCGTCACCAGATGATGAGAATACTAGTTGAGGATGGAGCAGACCTTGGCAAGGGAATCCAAGTCTGATTCTGCACGTGTTCTGCACGTTTACCCAACCGGTTGCGCAGTTGAGCAATATGGAAGTAGCGGAGTTTGGAGGCGACACTGCGACTTGATGACGATGTTACTGACAGGGGTCATCGGGATATTCTTGCGTTCCATCATATGGTTTGTACAAGACAAGAGCAGACAATTTATATCCATCTGCTGTTCCAGCGCGGTTGATTGGGGCATGCGCTCACTGCTGCGGCACTTATGGGACATGCGAAGATCGTCGGAATGTTTCTGGATCGAGACGCAGGTATCAATGGCCTCGGAGCTTGAAGGAGATAGAATCAGCATCTTCGATCTGCACTGAGTGGACGGAGCGGTCAAGTGATTCCGCTGTTGCGACGAAAGGGCGCAAAAGCGTAGTAGCCAAGCAGTATAATGGCACAGCGACCTTATGATGGAGCGGGCGCCAGAGGGGCCCGTCCGAGACATACCCCCTGAGTGCTCATAAGAGCATATGTAATCCGACTGCTTGGTGATGCAGTAGCAAGTCCGCATCTGATCTATAACCCCTTGATCTCCAATGAGAATGGGAGGAGGGGGGAAGTCCATTTTCTAGAGCCAAGCGGATCCCAGTATCTCCAAGCCTGGCGTCGACCCATAGTCTTAGATGCAGGCTGGTGGAGTAGTAAGACATGACTGAATGATGTCGATATCTTCTGGAACTACTATCCCCGTCGATATTTTGTTGTAAAGAGCACGAAAGAGTACGACCTGAGGAAGCGGCAAATCGTTGACCAGGCGCTCTCCGCCCTTCGTCCCCAGCGCCCCCACGCCGCACGCCTTATGACAGCCTGCTCGTCCCTGGACACCGTACAGTATAGCGATCAAGTGAGGACTGGATACTGGTGAGTCAGGTCCAGGTCATTTGGGGGACGGTAACATCACAGAAGACGAGAGAATGGCCTACCCGCCAATCAATGGAGGGGACGGCCAGACGAAATTCTGATCTTGACCATAGCCGGCCTCGTTATATGAGAATGGCAAACACGGAGAGCTATATGTGTATGTCGTGTGCCTTGTATACACCGAAGATCCAAGAGTATCGCCAGATTCGATCGATAACGCTCGCCCAGACAGCCGTGAAAGTGTTGGTCATGCGGTGAGAGCAGGCTACTGCAGTGCACCGAGTCCACGTTTTCGTGGCATACGAGTCGTGGCTGTAGGACGGAACCGTGAGTGGCTGAAAGATACTTAAGACCTGGGATTTGCTTTTTGCTTCGAGTAAGAGATAGAAGAAGAAAAGCAAAAAGGTTACCATGAAGTACAGAACACATCAATACTCTGCCGCGTAGGCCTTGATGAGTTCCCACAGCTTAGAAAGCCAATTGGACGCTTCCCGAGGTTCTTCCGGGGAGCTTCTCTCCAGTCTCCATCCGTCTCCATCCTTCCTCCACACTTCACCGACCAATTTCTATCTTCTCACATATAGAGTACTATACTCCGTATCAATTTCAACAGTTAAATATAATGAATTTATCTTGGAATACTATCTTCGAATTGTTTTGATGGAATAGACGCCCAGCTGCTTGGCGTTCATCGACCCTTCGAAATCTTTGAGTCATTCAGGGCCATGGCGTCGAAAGCCCAGCCGGCTGTCGGCAACTGCCGACTCTCCCAGACTAATGCGTGTGGTCTCTCAGTGAGTAATACGACCTTGGGTTTCTGTGCCTTGGCGTGCGAAAATTCTAACTGTTCTTGCCGGAAGCGGTCCCCGATGTCTTGAGCAAGATCGCTTGCGTGATATGTGTGATAGGCCGTACGCGGCCGCGAAATGAAATGACTGCATAGTCCAGACGATGCCTGAGCGATTCAACACATCCAATTCATGCAGCCCCTTCGGTGCGTCCTAGCTGCGTCCGTGCCCAGTTTGAAACCACCTAATAAGCTACTCTTTTAGCCTCGCCCCCAAGCTAGACTAGAATCCTATGTGGGGTAGATACGTGCCTGGCCCTGCCTGCCATGGGGCTTCGAGGCTGGAGCAGGGTGTCTTCCCAGTCACGTATTCGTGGTCACCCGCCTCGGGCCCTCACGCCTCGGGCCCTCATTCAGAGCCAGGCTCCGCCCCGACTCGGCGACTATGGTCTTTTCTCGCTTAAGTGCGTACGTACTAGAAATCTATAGCTACCGCTGTTAAGGGCCCTGCTTGCCGTGCTTGTTTCCGGTGGGGAAGGGGAAACCACTTATCTCCGGCTAGTTTCTGGGATTTCTTTGTCGTGATAATTTCTCCGTTAGTCTGTTTCTTCCTCTTTCCACCTCCCTCAGCTTGTGCTAACACAAGAAGAGTGTTGATATAGCACTCGTGCGCTGTCAGGGCCATGGATGAGAAGCAGGGGGCCTCTACCGGTTCAGACGTGGACACTCTTAATTCAAGCTACGAGCAAAGTCGGGAATGGATCCGACATAGCAACCCTCAGGGTGTTGTCTCTCACGACTCAGGCGTCAATGTGGAGAGGGCCGAGCAGGAATTTGCTGAATTGAACAGGGAGTTTTCTAATATCTCTTACCAGGTTCAGCGGCTCTCCAAGCATGCGTCTAGGAACTCAAAAGCTGAAATCCACGGCAAGGATGTCGAGCAGTCTGCCAGCTCAACAGATTCTGTCGAGCCCTGGGATCTTGAGACTGCTCTCCGGGGGAACCAGGCGGCCGAGCTAGAGGCTGGGATCAAGAGCAAGCACATTGGTAAGTTCGCTGCAGCGGCCGCTTTAGTTCTATGCTAACAGTACAGGTGTTATCTGGGACAATCTCACTGTTCGTGGGATCGGCGGATCTAAAAGCTTCATCAAGACCTTCCCTGATGCCATCGTGGATTTCCTCAATGTACCCGGGTTGATCATGGACTGGACAGGCCACAGCAACAAGGGGAAAGAGTTTGAGATTCTCAAGGACTTTCGCGGTGTGTTGCGCCCTGGCGAGATGGTGCTTGTTCTTGGCCGTCCGGGCTCTGGCTGTACTACGTTCCTCAAATCAATCACGAATCAACGCTTTGGCTACACTGGGGTGGATGGCGAGGTTCTGTACGGCCCGTTCGATCATAAAACCTTCTCGAAAAGGTTCCGCGGCGAAGCCGTCTACAACCAAGAGGATGATGTTCATCAGCCAACCCTGACCGTCAAGCAAACACTTGGTTTCGCGTTAGATACAAAGACCCCTGGCAAGCGGCCACTGGGCGTGTCCAAGGAAGAATTCAAAGACAAAGTGATTCGCATGCTGCTCAAAATGTTCAACATCGAACACACTGCAAATACCGTCGTAGGAAATCAGTTCATCCGAGGCGTTTCTGGAGGGGAGAAGCGTCGCGTCAGTATCGCAGAAATGATGATCACTTCGGCTTCTGTTTTAGCATGGGATAATTCTACGCGCGGTCTTGATGCTTCGACTGCTCTTGATTTCGCCAAGTCGCTGCGAATAATGACCAACATCTACAAGACTACGACCTTTGTTTCGTTGTATCAGGCTTCGGAGAGTATATACAAGCAATTTGATAAGGTCCTGGTTATTGACAGCGGTAGACAAGTCTTCTTTGGCCCTGCTAGCGAGGCACGAGCGTACTTTGAGGGCCTAGGGTTCAAAGAAAAGCCTCGCCAAACCACTCCCGACTACCTCACATCGTGTACGGATCCATTTGAAAGGGAGTACAAAGAGGGACGGGACCCTTCTAATGTTCCATCTACGCCCGAGGCACTTGCAGCGGCCTTTGATGACTCTATCTACAGTCAGAATCTTGCCACGGAAATGAACGAGTACCGCCAGCAGATACAGCGTGACAAGCAGGTCTATGAAGATTTCGAGATTGCCAACCAAGAAGCGAAGCGTAAATTCACCTCCAAGTCATCAGTCTACCTCATCCCTTACTACCTACAAGTCTGGGCTCTGATGCGGCGCCAGTTCCTTATCAAATGGCAAGACAAGTTCGCCCTCAATGTCTCTTGGATTACTTCCACCGGTGTGGCGATTATCCTCGGAACCGTCTGGCTCAATCTTCCCAAAACCAGTGCCGGCGCGTTTACCAGGGGTGGTCTTCTTTTTACCAGCTTCCTCTTCAACGGCTTTCAAGCATTTTCCGAGCTTGCTTCGACTATGATGGGTCGTGCCCTCGTGAACAAGCATCGACAATTTACCTTTTACAGACCAAGCGCACTGTTTATTGCCCAGATATTCGTTGATGCCACGTTCGCAATCGCCAGGATCCTCGTTTTCAGCGTCATAGTCTACTTCATGTGTGGCCTTGTCCGGGATGCAGGAGCCTTCTTCACTTTTGTGCTGCTCATCTTTACGGGCTATATCAACATGACTGTCATCTTCAGGACCATCGGTTGTTTGTCGCCTGCTTTCGATCATGCAATGAACTTTGTCTCTGTCTTGATTACTTTGTTTATACTGACGTCTGGGTACCTTGTTCAGTGGCCGAATGCGCAGGTTTGGCTACGATGGTTCTACTATATCAACCCCTTCGGACTCGGATTTGCTAGCTTGATGGTCAACGAATTCAAAAGCCTTAATATGACCTGCACCAGCGAGTCTCTCATCCCAAATGGTGATGGATACACCAATATGAGCCACCAAGTGTGTACGCTTGCTGGAGGTGAAGCAGGTTCTCCAATAATCCCTGGAGAAAGCTATTTATCGACCACGTTCAACTATAACAGAGAGGATCTTTGGAGGAACTTTGGTATCATGGTGGCCCTCATCGTTGCTTTCCTGGGCATGAATCTGTATTTCGGTGAGGTTGTTAGGTTCAACGCTGGCGGCAAGACTGTCACCTTCTATCAGAAGGAAAATGCTGAGCGGAAGAAACTGAACAAAGCACTAAGCGAAAAGCGCGCTGCTCGACAACCGAATGGCCTTGGTAACCCTGGAGTCGATATGCCGTTAACATCGAAGCCAGTCCTAACATGGGAAGATGTATGCTATGACGTTCCTGTGCCGTCCGGCACTCGACGACTGCTGCACAACATCTACGGTTACGTACAGCCTGGTAAACTGACAGCCTTGATGGGCGCATCCGGAGCGGGGAAGACGACCCTGCTTGACGTTCTCGCAGCGCGAAAGAACATCGGCGTTATTTCTGGCGACATCCTGGTAGACGGTGCTAAGCCTGGCACATCGTTCCAACGAGGTACTTCCTATGCAGAGCAAATGGATGTCCATGAGCCTATGCAGACGGTGCGCGAGGCACTGCGTTTCTCAGCCGACCTTCGTCAATCGTATGAAGTCCCGCAGTCGGAAAAATATGCGTATGTGGAAGAGATCATCTCTCTGTTGGAGCTCGAGAATCTTGCAGATGCGGTGATTGGTACGCCAGAGACTGGCCTGTCCGTCGAGGAGAGGAAGCGTGTCACTATTGGTGTGGAGCTGGCTGCAAAGCCGGAAATGCTGTTGTTCTTGGATGAGCCTACTTCTGGACTGGACAGCCAGTCTGCGTTCAATAGTAAGTTGACACCGATCATGCTCTTGACTTATGGTTAACCGGGGTAGTTGTTCGATTCCTTCGCAAGCTCGCTGCCGCGGGACAGGCCATTCTATGTACTATCCACCAGCCGAACTCTGCTCTTTTCGAGAACTTTGACCGGTTGCTATTGCTGAAGAGTGGAGGCGAATGTGTGTACTTTGGTGATATTGGAGAAGATTCAAGTACCTTACTCGCTTACTTCCGGCGTAACGGCGCGGAGTGTCCGCCTGATGCGAATCCCGCCGAGTGGATGCTTGACGCCATTGGCGCCGGTTCAACTCGCCATCTTGGAAACTGTGACTGGGTTGAGTTCTGGAGAGCGTCACCGGAGAGAAAGCGGGTGAAACAAGAGATCGCTGAAATAAAGAGTCGGCGCGCTGAGGTGGCTAGACAGAATCAAACAACGAAGGCGGTTGAGAAGGAATATGCAACTCCACTCTGGCACCAGATCAAGACTGTTTGTAAGCGGACAAATATCGTCTTCTGGCGCTCTCATAAGTATGGATTCACTCGGCTTTTTACCCACTTCAACATTTCCCTGATCACCGGTCTTGCGTTCCTGCAACTCGACGACTCCCGGGCCTCGCTGCAGTACCGCGTTTTCGTCCTGTTCAACGTCACGGTTATCCCAATTATTATCATCCAGATGGTCGAGCCTCGATACGAGATGTCGCGGCTAGTCTTCTATCGAGAATCCGCGTCAAAGACATACAAGGACTTCGCCTTCGCCGTGTCTATGGTCGTCGCCGAGATCCCGTACTGCATAATGTGCGGAATTGTCTTCTTCGTCTTCCTTTACTACATCCCCGGCTTTCAAGGCGCCTCCGACCGGGCGGGCTACCAGTTCTTCATGATCATGATCACGCAATTGTTCGCCGTGACATTGGGTCAAATGATTCAAGCCCTAACCCCCAACAGCATGATCGCATCCCAGTGCAACCCCCCACTCATGATCTTGTTCAGTTTATTCTGCGGCGTCATGATCCCGAAACCTCAGATGCCGAAATTCTGGCGAGTCTGGTTCTACGAACTCGACCCGTTCACACGTATCATCAGCGGAATGGTTACAACAGAGCTGCACGAGCGCCCTGTGGTCTGTACGTCGGGCGAATACAACCGGCTCCAGGCTCCAGCAGGCCAGACTTGCGGCGAGTACATGCAGTCATTCTTCGATCGGGGTGGGATCGGGTACCTGGCCAACAATGCGACGCGGGATTGCGAGTACTGTGCGTATCGGGTCGGGGACGAGTATTACCAGGCTTTTGAGATGAGCTTTGACCACCGGTGGAGGGACCTGGGCATTTATGCGGCTTTTGTCGGGTCTAACCTGATCATTTTGTTCATGGCTGTAAGACCTTCTGATTTTCAGGCTCTCTCTAATGGTGATTGGCTTAGGTACTGACGCTGGCAGGCTCGCTATCTGAACTTTAACCGACGGTAAGACAGGATGGAGCTGCGAGGTGGCTGGAACCATGCGGTGTGGAGGTGTAATCGCAAAAGCCGTTTAGTAGAAGTGGATAGAATAAAAGTCTGTTCAATATACCTACTGTAATCCATAGTACGCACCCTGCTTATCATGTAACCCCGGATTCTCCCCGCAAATGGGAGTGGAGGCCTAGGAACCCCCACGCCTTTCCCCCCACACCATTATCGACCATTGCAGCTCTTTGCCGTTTCCTCATCCTTTGTCCATCCTCACCTCCTCATTCTGCTGCTCTTTCGTCCGTTTTCCCACCTATCAGCCCTTTTATCCTCCCAATGTGTTCGGCGTTCGTCCGACATCGCCTGATCCTCGCATACGGGTTTGACTCGGTCTCTGTCCTCGAACTACCGTCAAAGCTGCAGAAACTGGTTGGCAAATGATGATATAACAGGCACAAATATACCGAGTCCAAGCTTCGAGCATCGTCACACCGTCGAAGAGGCGTAATATGGAGGATATCTGATGATCCCGCAGTTCGTCCTATCCCGCTATGGATAGCCAGTGGACCTCTCACTCAGGGCTCCTCTGCTCCTGACGTATCACGGAATAACCCCGAGTAATTCAACTTTCTAGCAGCACGCACGCCTTGATTTTTTGATGGATATAAGCGGGGAAGTCTGTTGGAGAAGGTACAGGGTAATCGACTAATCGCTGTAAAATCGAGGCCGTGCTCGAGTCTAATCCCGGATCCCAGCGACAGCATATAAAACGCGCTGCTTCACGCTGCTCCACGTCTGCCAACCTCGTCTTCGTCTCTGGTACTCTGGCTTGCGTTGATAAGAACGAGCTCAAGAGGGAAAGATGGGTATTACATCCCGTTTCCAGTCGCACGGCGGCTCGGAGATTACTAAGGACAACAACACAGCCACCTCAAATCACACTGAAGAAGTCCCAACAAAGCCAGTATTCACAGGCGTGAAAGACGGTGATGTTGCTCAAGCCTTGTTCAACAGCCCGGAAGAGCTTCATGAAGAGGTTGACCCGGCCGAGGCACGAAGGGTGCTCTGGAAGATCGATTTGATGATTCTGCCGTACTTGGCGGTTTGTTATGCCTTCTTCTATATTGATAAGGTACGCCTCGCCCTTTCCCAATCCCATAATGCTGTCACTGACTTTTGCTGAACAGACTACGCTCAGCTACGCAGCCATCTTTGGGATCAATGAGGACCTGAACCTTCATGGAACACAATATAGCTGGCTTAGTAGTATCTTCTACTTTGGGTTCTTGGCTTGGGCATTGGTATGTGTGAGAAGATACAGAAACGATCCGATACTGATCCTAGCAGCCTACCAATCTCATGCTGCAACGGTTTCCAATTGGTACGTGGATCTGACATGCTCTGCAATCTTCTGGCCACAAACCTAATTCTGCCCAGGAAAGTATCTCGGCATCAACATCTTCATGTGGTAAGAGCTCCCTCCAGCCCATCAACGCGCTTCCAAACTAAGAATCAGGGGCGTTTTCCTCATGATCCAAGCGGCATGCCATAACTTCGCCACTCTCGCCGTTCTCCGAGCGCTAGGCGGCGCCGCCGAAGCCTGCGCAGACCCTGCATTCATGCTAATTACGAGCATGTGGTACACACGGCGCGAACAGCCCGTACGTATGGGACTGTGGTATACAGCTAACGGTTTTGGCATTGCCCTCGGCGGTCTGTTGGGTTACGGGATTGGTAATATTAAGGGTGTGCTTCCGTCGTGGAAGTACGAGTTCATCGTGATGTACGTCTTCTTCCTGGAGTAAGCGTATGTTGGTGCTGATAATGGTAGTGGCGCTCTCTGCTCAGCCTGGGGCATTGTCATGTTCATTTTCCTCCCCGACTCCCCTGTCAACGCGCCAGGCCTGACACCAAGAGAACGTCGGATTGCCGTTGAACGACTACGCGAAAACCAAACCGGTATCGAGAACAAACACCTAAAGCCGCGGCAGGTCCTTGAGGCGTTCACCGACTACAAGATGTACTTCTTCTTCGTGCTGGGCTGTGTCTGTATGTCGCTATGATTCCACCGATTAACCGCGTACGGATTGACACTGACATCCTCATTCAGGCAACATTCCCAACGGCGGTATTTCCAACTTCGGTACAATCATTATTAAGGGTTTCGGATTCTCGACACTCGTTACGACTCTGATGCAGGTACGTCTGTCGTCGACATACTCGTCCACATCCTTATCAAACTGTCCAAACGAACTGACATGTGAAGATCCCCTACGGCGTCCTGATCGCACTCTCAATCCTAACCTGCGTCTACCTGAACGACCGTTTCGAGAACCGCCGGTGCATTTTCATCCTGCTATTCCTGGTTCCCAATCTAGCTGGAGCATTTGGGCTGCGCTTCGTTCCCGAGAGCGAACAAGTCGGTCGGCTGATCTGCTATTATCTCACAGGCCCGTATAATGCGGCTTTTGTGCTGATTCTTAGTATGCAGACCGCTAACACTGCTGGTATGTCTGGTCGACGCCCTTACCTCAGCCCTAGGGGTGTAGTTTGGTAAATTAAAGTTGCTAATCGGTACTGGATGATATGGGATAAAAGGGCATACAAAGAAAGTTGTCACAAACGCAGTCCTTTTCCTAGGTTACTGCACCGGGAATATTGCAGGGCCGTTCTTTTATAAAGAGAGTCAGAAGTAGATGCCCCTTACTTTCCTTCTTTTCCCCTCCTTCCCCTTGACCCTTGGTTTAAGACGATACTAACGATCTCATTCAATGACTAGACCCACATACTCACTCGGCATATGGTCCATGATCGTTTCACACCTCATCGAAGCAGTCCTAATCAGTGCACTTGGCTTGCTCCTCCGCTGGGAGAACAAGAAGCGCGATCGGATCCAGAGCCAGATGGAGGGTGGTTTGGAGGGACGGGATCTTGGAGCCACGGCGTTCTTGGATTTGACGGATCGTGAGAACCTGAAGTAAGTCCTTTCCACTCCTCACGTCTGTTTTCGTTTTCGTTTGTTTTCTGGTTTGCTGTGTTGTATGCCATGACGAGGTTAACGAAGAATTGTCTAGTTTCCGATACATATATTAGAGCAACTGGATATATGGGGATCCTGGGGATGGCTTATATCTCGTGACTGAGGGAGGTCGGGAATGGGATAGTTTGTCTCGTTCACCACTTCCCCAAAGTGCTATTGGCTAGGTACAATAGGATAGGTTATTGAGGAGAATATAAGCAAAGTATTCACCCCCAATAGAGGATTAAACAGCACACGAAGAAGGCCACTGGAAGTAGCAGCCCAGGCTCAACGCTGTTCCAAGGACTAATCTTGCTCGGAACGCACCCGTCATGACAAATATAGTAGAGGATTTATGTGGCTGTAACACCGAGTGTCAGATAGACCCTGACTCGCACCACTCAGCCGACAGTACACCTTACCTGCATATCTAAAACTAGAGTCCGTTGAGTTGTGCCTAGAATCTTCCGATCGAGCCCGCGCCACATCGGGATGTGGGGATACTGGCATAGCGAGCTGGTGATCACTCGCAACTTCAGAGGAGCAGGGGCACGAATCCACAGGTCCTGAACCTATTAGAGAACCCTGGGGTACAAGTACCTACTGTCTTGAATGGGGCATTGCGGGAAGAGAGAAGCTGAATTCGCTGTTTTCACCTAGCGTTGTATCTTGTTTGTCCACTCGTAACAGTTTCTAAGAAACGGGCACGGCTGTGTCAAAAGAAGTTGGTGTAGTCAAGAACCATCCAAGAGAACCGATCAATATAGCCGACGCTATTATCTCGACTTAATAGCCCTCACTCGCCTCAGTCCCAGAGAGGAGCAATTCAGGAAGCTTGTCGTTGTGAAGTTTTAATAATACTGTTGATATCCACCTCTCCTCCTGCAACTTTCCTCAACACCGAGGATAAGAAAGAGACTTTGCGAGGGACCTATCGCTCTCGCAGCCGGTCAATATCTAGACTGGAGCATGTACAAGGCGAACGGAGTCGATCTCGCGAATGGCTCGTGAAAAGTCCACCATTGGTACGGTTTAGTGGGCATAGTGCTCCAAAAGCACATCTATGAATGGGTTCTCAGTACCAAACAAGCAACCCAGTGTGATTCTGCGCTCAAACGCCGCTACCCGACTTGAATCACCCTGTCGCAATAGACAGTTGTATAAAGCCGAGATGTAAACCAATCCGCATTTGGCTCCCTATCCTGCTTAATGGGTTCACAGCTTTATACCGGGAATAAAGTCTCGTTCCTGAGGGATTTTGAGATATGCCATAACGGATACGGCGTGCATGTTGCTCTCGGTGTACGCTCGCTCCTGGGCGGGTGAACGGGATCCCGTTTGGCGAGGCTGAGGGGCCCAGGGGTATTTAATCGGTTCCACAGTCAAACAGCCTTGGACTACTTACTCGAAGTGGTCGACGGTAATTAGCTATATTCAGAGTTCCGGTCGCCCAATATTGTACGACATTGCACCCATCAACGACCCAGTAGACGATATGGAACTGTCTTGCTCGGTACCCTGCTCACATTGTTTGACGCTGAATCTGCGTAAACCCTGCAATATATCATCGCCGTGATAGCGAGAGTGTCTGCCGCCCACCCAATCTTCCGGTCAGTTTCAGAGCGGCCTCCGCGGAGATTTAATGGTCGTCGCAAATTCCAAAGCGATGCAAACGTGGTGTTTTACGTGCACCAGTATTGTTTTGCAGGCCAGCGCGCTACTCACTACATTTGTTCCGATGCGGAGGAATCACCGGGCGATGGCAAATTTCCAGTCTTTGCCGGCGGCCGGTCCGTACAAGCCGAACTCGACACTGCTTTGGCCCGGCCGAAAGCCGGCCTGAGCGCTCCGCCGTACGCGTTTGCGGCTCACACTTGTGGGAGTTCTCACTGAACTGCAGTACTCCATGACAACGCCACAATTAATGGCGAGGATTCGCAGGCGGACCGTTGAAATTATCTGGCATTTTCCGAGCAGGGATAATCAAGCGCAATAAAGGAGAGAACGAACGCCCTTAGCATTCGCTGGGATTATTTTATCGCCGCGAGCTGCAGCTCGCTGCAGCGAATTAACAGCCGAGAACCCTGGTTCGGTGGCTTGTGTTCCTTGCTTATCCCTAACAAAGGCATCGGCAATCTAATTGTATAGACGACTCCGCTATTCGACCCCGGATCAGCTCGAAATTGGCAACTCCATAACTGCGGGGAGTGGGTTGCTGATCTGGTGAAAGACTCGAGGCTTGAAAGTTGGGCTTTGACAGAGCCCTGGGCCTGTAAGGGCACGAGCAGTCCGACCTGGCGTGAAACGATAGCAGTCTGGCATTTTGCTTCAGAAATGTGCACCATGGTAAAGAATGCCGGCAAAATCATGGCCAGAGTGGGCTTCCCATGCCAATGGCGTCACTGGTTGTCTTGAATGCGGGATGTCGATGCACGCTCGAAATTTGGGTACCCCGCCTTAGGCTGTAAGTCCCACGCGGTGATGCCTTGTAAGAGGTGAGAGGTTGAGGAGGGAGATCCAAGAACCAGAGATGGACTAGGGAAAGAGAGGGCCAGCGTGGGTGAACCGAGACAGTCTGGGAGGGTCAGGCCTTATGACGTAAGGTATGCAAGCATTACTATTAGCAGTCCTGGCAGCCGCGCAGTCCAGCACCGCCATTGGGTTCAGCCCCCAACCATGGCCGGCCCGCGGCGATCTCTTGCAAAACTCTGCACCGTCCTAAGACCGCTGGTAGCATGACTTGGCTATGGGCTGCTTCGTCTCCTGATCGAATACCTCATAAAATTGCCTACTCTGTAGTACTCTGCAGTATGCCTACGGAGGTCTCTGCACCGTGACCTGTTTCGTGGCCGCACTCATTCGCAGAGGGCGTCATCTCTCGTAGGAGCTTAACATCCACTCGACCCACTGGCAGACCACTTGTGATAGCAGAAAGAGTGGGTATCCAGGTGGCCATCCTCGGTGGGACGGTGCCCTTTATAACGTCGACGCTGCCCTGATAGTCGATTAATCCTTGATTCAGCTCTTGATCACTGAAAACATCATTGTGAAAGAACCCGCCGGCGAGCCCGTTTTCAACCCTCCCATCGCCGCCTGCGTTCCCTCCCAGTACTTTCTTCCTTTCGCAACTCTCCCTCTCCGCCAAACGGCTGCTCGCTTCGCTAATCTAATCTACCGATTCGTTGCCGCTTTGGGAGATCATCATTATGTCACGAACAACCGTTCTGCTCATCGGAGCTGCGGGTGAGACCGGAGGTTCCATCGCAGCCGGACTGCTCGAGCACCCGACTTTCGTACGTCATCACCGTTCGCTATACTATTGCAGCGAGGAAGAAGAAAAAAAATCCAGTGTTTCTGACTTTCACCGCCGTACAGGAAATCCACGCCCTCATTCGACCCCGCTCTGCTCAGAAACCAGCGGTGCTCGCCCTGCAGGACAAGGGAGTACACATCCGTAAATGTGATCTGAAATCGTCCGAGGAAGAGCTCGAAAAGGCGCTCTCCGATATCGATGTCGTTATCAGCTGTGTTGGGTCGGCCGAGCAGCAGGATCAAATCCCTATCGCCAATGCAGCGAAGAAAGCCGGTGTCAAGCGATTCATTCCCTGTGGTTTCATCACTGTGGCACCACCGGGTGGGATCATGTGGCTCAGGGACGAGGTAATTTGCTATGCCGTCGTCTTTTGCTAGCGATTTCTGACAATACCTACAGAAAGAGGCCGTTTACAACCACATCAAGCAGCTCCATCTTCCATATACCATCATTGATGTTGGTTGGTGGTACCAACTTGCGTACCCCCGACTCGAGTCCGGAAAACTCGACTATGCCATGACGACTTCTAACAACGAAATCGTTGGTGATGGCAATACGCCCTTGGCCTTGACGGACTTGAGAGACATTGGTCGCTATGTTGCTAGAATCATCACGGACGACCGCACACTGAACAAGATGGTCTTTGCATACAACACCGTTCTCACACAAAACGAGATTTTTGGCCTTCTGGAAGAGATTAGTGGCGAACAGATTACTCGAAACTACGTAAGTTCAGACCGCTCTAAGTACCTGTTCAATCACGTACTAACCTCGATAACAGATTTCGGAGGAGCTGGTTCAAAATCGAGTTCTCGCCGCTCGTCAATCTAGTGAAACCTATCCTTTCGATCCAGTCAAGTTCATCCCTCGGTACCTTGCCGAGTATCAGCTCTCATGGGGTATCCGTGGCGACAACAACCCAGAATATGCCAAGTACCTAGGCTACCTGTTGGCCAAGGATCTGTACCCTGATTTCCAGCCGATAGACTTCAAAGACTATCTTATCGAAGTCTTCCAGGGAACAGCGAAGGGAATCTACACAGACCGCACCATTTCCAAGGCACAACAGCGCATGTTCCCACGAAGCGAGTCGACCGATTCGTTGCAGGGCCGATTCTTCCCAAGAACCGAATCCAGCGACTCTCTCTATATGTCACGATAGACGCACGCCCGTCGCAAATGCAGGAACATTTCACGAATATTACGAGGCGTGCCAACAGGCCTCACTGCTTTGTTTTTTCAGCATAGAACAATTTCTTTCCAAGGTTTCTTGGTACTTGGTTTTATTTGGCTATTCGTCTCTAGAATGCGGCGTTTGGACATCACACGAGATCTATTGTATCAGAGATCTTTTATATACCTGTGGTATTACTTCATTTCTTTGGTCATAGATATATGCAATAGGGCTTATACAAATCCTCTTTTCACTTGTCCGTTGATCTTCAATCTCCTGAAATTCATTACCGTTTTTGATACCTCGTTGTCATCAAGTGTGAGACATGGCCCTAGACAGGCACAGAGGTGTACAGTACCTCCTCAAATAGGAAGGTGCTTGTTATGGACTGGGGAACCCCAACGCTCAACACTTTCAGGCTTCTTATCTCTTCTACGAGCTTAAATGTCACTGTTACTTAACCTTCATAAGACTTCAGGCCAGATATGCCGCAAGTGGAAGCGTCAAGCGATTCGTCGAACTTGCGTGATGCGAATACCCCAGAGTCGGCCTCCACACGAAGCCAGCACTCATTCCAGCCCAATCCCGATGCTGGGCTGAAGTCGTATCAAATCACCCTTATAAGTCTGATCCCCAAAACCGCAAAAGTTGGACAAAGCATTAATCCGTTATAGCTATCGGTTCGGCAATAAATTCCGGCCTGTTGTTAGGACTAGGAGATGCTCTATCACGGTCAGTCTTCCGGCTATCCAAAGATACTCTCCTGACTTAGAGCTCTTAGATCAGGAGTAATACTGTCGCCCAAGCTACAATTCAACGTGCTAATTCCAACAGCCAGCCTCGATCCTGATCTCCTACACCTTTGTCGGTTTTATAGTCTTCCTCGTCCTCTCCGCACTGGGAGAAGTGGCTTCATTTTCGAGAGAGCCAACCACCTTACATACTCAAGCAAAACAATTCTGCGGCCCGTCGTTAGGATTCACTCTGGGATGGATGTAAGTCTACTTCAACTTGGCCTGTTGACCTGGGATTCACGTGTGACAGATACTGGCTTAAGTATATGATGGTCATTATCAACCAAATCACTGCGGGCGTCTTGGTTCTGTCCTTTTGGACTACTCTCGGGATCGGGCAGAAGGCCGCTTATATTACGGTCTTTCTCGCTGTGATTCTTAGCATGAATTATTGGAGTGGCCGCTTCCTCGGCCGCTATGAAGTCCTTCTCTCGTCTTTCAAAATTCTGGTAGTACTAGGACTCATGATACTATCACTCGTTATCGCACTTGGAGGCAGTCCGAACCATAAAAAGGGCTTTCATTACTGGAGAAGACCCGGTGCGTTCGCCACTGAGGAAGACAGGTCCGCGTTGGGGGTGTTTCGTGCCATATTCAGAACGTTCCCTCCAACCACACTATCTTACCTAGGAACCGAACTTATAGGAATGGCCGTGCTGCACACGCAAGACTCCGGAAAGGCTGCAGCCCGAGCAATTCAGCAGACATTCTATCGCATCCTGGCCTTTAACCTTGTCGTTGTCACGTTGTTGGGGATGGCGATTCCCTACGATGAAGACATACTAGAGTTGTCCACATCCACCACCAAGCGCAGAGCTATGGCTTTTGTTGTGGCTGTCCAGATGGCCCAGGTCACTGTGCTACCAGATATCCTGAACGCTTGTATCCTTATCTTTGTGGTGTCGTCGGCAAGCAGGGCCCTTTGTATGGCTACCAGGATTATTCGCGAGCTTTCCCTTGAAGAGAATGCACCCCGTTTTCTTCGTCATGTCAACAAACGAGGAGTGCCCGTCTACGCGCTAGGAGCAAGTTTTGCCCCGGTATTGTCGGGATTTTTGAACCTCCTCAGTACTTCCGGGCTCCTCTGGACCTATTTTGTGAACCTTGTGACCATGTTCAGCATACTAACATGGGCGTCGATTCTCATCGTTCATATATCATTTGTACATTTTCGGAGCGTCAATCAAATACCTCCTGAAGGTGTTCCATTCAAAGCCCCCTTGGGTATCTTAGGGTCCTGGGTCGCCCTTGTGCTTTGTATATCCATACCCATTATGCGAGCAATCGAACTGTCTGATCATAATTTCTACAGCCAAGGCCTAGATATGGGGGCTTTCGTCACGTCGTTCCTCGGAATTCCCCTATATTTTGGTCTGGTGGTCGGGTATAAGGCTGTATACAAACGAAGGAGGCAACGTGCTGGCATGAAGGCGGAGACCTCAGCCACAAGAGTGAGGAGCTTGGACACTGAGACGGATGGTGCAGGACTAGGCCAAACAATCACGAGGGAGAAGGCGCTATGGAGGAGTCGAATTATTCCCGTATGGCTGATATGAGACGTTGTCACTGGCACTCTGATGGCCCTCGTGCTCGTAATGCTACAGGTCTAGCCTCATCAACATGCCCAAATATCGCATGTCACCCACATATGCAATGAGGCAACGTGCGTTCAAACAACTTTTGCAATATTGACGGCCATCCAGTGATGGTGATCGTGGTTTCCTGGAAAAAGCGCACCGATACGAAGCATCCCATGAAGTCATCAATGCTCACAGACTGTATAGCATGTGTATATATCTATTGTCAAGGAACAACAGAGGAGCTTCATAAAACAGCCTCGGTGACAAAAGCATCAACGCGGTCTTCCAGAGCGCGCCCAATCACACTGCTGCCTGTTCCTCTTCTCAGTCTTGAATGTTTGCTTTTGAACAGTTTTCAAGTCTTTGTATGGATCTCCTAGTCAAGCCTTCCTTCTCTTCGCCACATTCAAATCCCAATGCGACGATCATGATACGCAGCTCATATGTACGACGTGACACTGTATTTACAGTCCCCCAAGTCCCGCCGAAGCTTCTCCCAAAGCAACCAGCTCCATGGCGATCATGTCCATCGCTGTCCTCAAAAACCACACGACACGAGACAAGAATTTATATACAGCAATTTTTGTCCTTCCTGTTATCTATATCCAACCTGTGCGATTCTTGATTAAGGGGAAAGAAAAAGCAAGATATAAATGCTCAACAGAAATAACCACCCAACTGTACACAACCCCATATGAGGCATCACACAAATCATTGATACCTCAACGACCATTTCTCTCTCGACCACCCTAGCGGCCGCGTCTACTTCCTCAGCAGGGCAGGGCAAGTCCAAGCAGTAAGGTGCGGTGATTGCTGTGCAGAGTGGAGCCAACTTCAGTTTTGGTGCCGTGAATATTGTGGATGCGCCGTCCTAGCTTCTGCCTCAGTCTGTAGGACTTCAACCGTCTTTCAACACGATGATCAACTTTGGTACCGAAGGGATGACGGATTCGGGCTTGACATATACCGATTAGGTTGTGGCTCGCATGCTCAGCGAGAGACGATTATAATTCCTTTCACCCTACTGGCGGAAGCCCTCAATACTCTGCTCACTGCGAGGCTTCGCTCCCAGTAGCAGAAATCTGCAGACCCTAAACCCCCCTTCCAGCTGCGAGGGCATAGACTTGGCCATCTCGCCTTCTTTCGTGGCCTGTTGCTTATTGTGTTTGCTGCCTGTGCGGGTTGATGCAAAGCACGAGACTTTCGAAGCAGTAGATCAGTGATGGTGTTGTGACCATCGGCCTTCACTCAAGAACTGCTCTGCACCCCTGACTTTTCCCCTTGCCCAAGCGACTCGGATGGTGTTTGAGGGATTTGATGCCGCGATGTATAGACGAACTGCGCATTGAGGTGCCGCTATACCCATATGTTTTTTGCATTGTTGATCCCATGGAATTGTGGAGGACGAAGTGCAGTCTGGGCTTTAGACAAATCGGCAAGATGATCATGGCCGCTTTAAAAAAAAAAAAAAAATTGCTAAATGGGTATTGTGGTCCTCGTCGGGCGTGTTCTTGCTCAACTTCCATCTAAATCCAACGTCGATGGTGGTTTGGAACATGGCTCCATCACTCGAAGGACGTTATGATCTTCCTTATAACAGGGATACCCCGTCAGCGGATGTGTTTGAAAAAAAGAAAAAACGTCCAACCCTTCTACGACGCGCAACCACCCAGCGGAGTATCTCTTTATTTGGGGCCTACCAAGGTTCCGTTTCTATGAGGGATATTCAAGCAATGCGCGAACTTCTCTGCAGTCCCTTCACATTCCACCTGACATTGTCCAATCTTGGCCACTGCACCATGAAGCACGAAAAGCTGTACTACGATGGACGATCGACTCGTGGAACGCGAAAAAAGTTCCCTTCTCAGCCGTCTTGCTGACGTGAGTAAAGCTGGTGTGCAGGAATACCGCAAGGAAATCAGCCTGAGATTCCAGGAAATTGCCAGCACAAAAGAATCTGGACCGAAAGCCGCAACAAAACAATATCATCGACTATATTATATTCATGGTCCGTGCTGATCAAATCAGGTGTTAATCAAGCTGCAAAAATCCTTTCCGCAGGACGAGTACCCTCATACTAAGATTCAAGGCCTTGTTCAGCAATGGATGAGGTTTATAAGAGGCCGGAACACGAGCATAGCAGAGGTCAGATCAGTACAATGGCCACGGATCGATTCAGGCGTTAATGAAGACCACTACTCGAAACAATTCCCTTTGCGGAGGGGCAACTCATCCTCAACCCGGCCGGGGAGGCGGCTGAGCAAGCTCGAGCACTTTGAACACCAGTTCAGGGAATCACCCATGCGCTCATTTTGGCGGCATGGTCAATGAGAATGGCTCGAGGTATCGGCATTCAGACGCATACCGGAAGATGCGGTCGTCGAGTTCTGTCCTGCCTGCATTTGGGAGGATTCTCTGCCAGACCAAGAGCAGAACTCTTGTGTCTCAAACAGTGCCACATGAAGTCCTTGCCTTTATCGAATCAACAAGAAGTCGATTGCACGCCCTGCAGGTGCAGGAGGGTGCTGAAGAGAAAGAGAATGTCGGAGACGAATACGAAAGGCACGAAGATATTGAAGCGATGCTCTATGAACGATAGATGTCGGCGGAAACTACGATTCTGATGACCAGTTACTGTAGGGTGATCGTTCGATTTGACACCCATAGATTTGCAGATGTTTGTTTTATACATAATCGTATACTCTGTGTGAAGTCTTTTGATACCTTGGGACTCCACAGGAGGCTACGGCTACCACGTGAGTGTTAGCTCCTTCCCTTTTTGGATCGAGCAGAAGGCGGTGGAGCTGAGATCACATGCAAGACCCGCGCGATTGAGTTTTAGGTTTGTTAGGTTTGACTCGTGGGATTATGGGGGGATATTGGATGCGAACTCCTCACACCACTAAAGACAGACTCGGGGAAAAGGTCCCAACAAACTCTGGCAGAAACAGAGAAGCTCATGAGTGGTGCTCCTGGAACATCTGATGTCGGCTACGTAGTATGCTGCAGACTTGCCCCGACTGCGGACAGCCAACAGCAGCATTGGTTGAACCCGGAGGGTTCTCCGAGCTTAGCATGTGATGTCAGATGCCAGCCACGGTCCAGCAATCACATTCAGCACTACGCGGTTGTTAGGCTGTCAGGCTGTCTCATCAATATGTTTGCTTCGGTGACAGGGATTGCCTGACTGCTGATCAATAAATTGACTGCGTTAGGTGGCTTTGGGCATTTTTCCGAGGGGTCCTGGACTTCCTGGGCTGATGTACTCCGTAGTGTATAGTTATGTAGACTAGACTTGATCAACCACCGCCAGTTTAGGGTACTTTTTGCATTGAGGTTTCTGTTATACCAAGTAGAAAAAACCCAGCTCGGACTTGACTTTCCTTTATCATCAGATACCATCCTCGTCTTTCTTCTCTTGTGCTAACCTCCTTGGCTGTCCGCTGGCCGTGGTTCCCGTACGGATAGAGAAATTCACGTGAAAAGCTCTCGAGTGGTGTTAGCAAACTCCATCTCTTGCCTCAGCCATTATCCGTGCCAACCAGTCTTTCGTTCACGAGCGACCTCCCATCGTTAATTTCTCCGAATTGATCGCCCCCTCCCAGTCTCCGATCCATCTATTGTTGTCTTTCCCTCCTTAACTTTCGGCTCTGGGCCGCTATGGACCGTAGCTCAGACGGCATTGCTGCGCTCTCCGTCCAAGACGCCACCGCGAATCCTCCTCCCTCCGCGACTCCTCCGACTCCTAGCTATTCGGCCCATTCGTCTTCGACACCCCTCACTGCTTCACCACACTCTTCAAAACCGCACCATGTGTCCGCCATAATGGATACAGATAACGCAACTGGGGCTGAGGACCGCTCTCGTCGCGCTACCAGTGTCTTGTCTATGGATGATCTCGAGGCCGCTCAAGCACTTGAAGGGCTCCGTACAGGTATTTTTCTTCATCGGCCAAAACGGCTCTCGACACTGATTTTGGTTTTCTAGATTTTGGTGCATCTCCTCGAGCTTCGCAACAGACTACTACCTCCCCCGAATCTAAATCGCAAGAACCGATACTCTCACTGTTAACATCCACACACCCTCTGATATCCTCTGCGATCAACGGATCGGTTGCGGCTTATACATCTTCCAAATCGTACTCTCCCCGTTTCAGATCTGGTGCCGAGTTCATTGAACGAAACATTGGCTCGCCGGTAGCCAGCACCGTTCATACTGTTGGTCGCAAAACAGGCGTGGAAGGCAGCCTGCGCTGGGCGTTACAGAGGCACGCCTCCAATTCGTCAGAGTCTACCCGGTCAAAACGCCGCAAGGTCAACAGTGATAATCCTGCTCCTGCTGATCGCGATCTAGAAATAGGCTTGAGCACGATGGAAGCTAACAATCCGCCGGAAACTCCAGATCTCTACCTCAATGAGTCTCTGCCTCCTTACGATGATCACAGGTCGCCCAACTATGAGGATGTTGAAACAGCGGGCTCGTCTCGTCAGTCTACATGGCAGAGTCGGCTTATGATTTCAACTTCTGGGCTAGGCGTTGCCATGAGCGAAGAATCACTGAAGAGCCTGCAATACTGCTTAACATGGCTGAGGTGGGCCAATAGCAGGCTAGGAAAGTCCATCGTGGCTTTACAGGAATCTCTTCAAGAGTGGGAGTCCCTGTCCCGGAAGAATGGCGATGCTTCTGCCGATAGTCAAACATCCAGTCAGACTCTGCTGTCACAGCGCATCCAAGCCCTCAAGCAAGACGTGCTGGCCACATTGAAGCAGGTGGTAGATATTGTCTCCAAATACGCCGGCGGGGCACTTCCCGAGAATGCGCGCAATCTGGTCCGCCGCCACCTTACTTCGCTCCCGCAGCGCTTCCGAATCGCATCGACCGCGGTCCCTGCGCCAGACGAGTCCGGCGCGTCATCCGAGCCCTCCAGCAGTGCGCGCCGGATTCTGGTACTCGCTCAGGAGGGTCTAGATATGATGTCTCAGGTCAGCGGTGTCGTCAATGAGACTCTTATCAGTGCTGAGCACTGGTGCGAGCGGCTGGGCCGCAAGCGTCAAGAAAGCAAGAACGCTGACGCTAAGAATCCTGCATCCCAAACTGAGGCGCCGGAGTATCCTGCCGACATAAAGCAGCCTGTCTCAGACGCCTCTCAAGATACCCCCATGACTGGGCTGGAGCAGGCATAAGCCTCCAGTTGAATATGTACTCTTCACCTCCATACAACGTCACAAATTTGGCAGAAATTTGCCGTGCGGCGCTCTTAAATCAACCCGTCTAGTCCGTCTTTGACCGACTGATTCCACCTGCAGCAGTATACTTCACCGTCGTTTACCTTTTCTTTGGGTACAAAAGAACACTTTTCCTGATTAACTACGATTACCGCTTGGGCAGTACCAGAGTCGTCACAATGTGTCTTGGTGCTCTGTGGACCCTACTTTATCGTTACTGCCGGTTCCTTCCATTCTATGCTATGCCATGCTATGTTGATCCTGCCGCATTGCTACTAGTTAGTCGTCTAGCTCGGTATGAAGTGGAAATCGACACTCTTGACACTTCCAGTCCTTTCTAAACATCGAAGACAGCATTGCCTCGTGCTATATATCCATCTTCTTTTCTAAATACACCATATGTATTGCGCACCTCCTTTCTTTTCTATACCCACCCCTTCTAACCCTGTTTTCTTCCAACCCCCACCTCCACCGTCTACTCTCAATCTCCTCCCAAGCACGCTCAACCGACATACCATTCACTGATGCTATTTCATGCAAATATTCGTGGTAACGCTTCTTATATGCTGCGAACGCACGCAGCTCGCCCTCCCGTCTGCTAGTAACACTGCAACTAGCGCTATTATCAAGGAAGGTCAGATAGTCTTCATAGGTGATACCCGATACACTTTCTGGCTTTGGATCCGAGCAAGCACTCGAACCTGGAGAAACAGGCCTGGACTCTCCGTCACCAGGAGCAGGATTTGCTGTCTCCGCTTCATGATCTGGATGCAGAATTTTAGGATTGGAAAATGCTGGCTCATAACGCGGATCATAGAAGCGGGCTAGAGTGTCTTTGTAGAAGATAGACGGGGTTATGTTGTTTATCAGATGGGTGCATCCGCGTGAACTAGGACAGCAGGTGTTGTCCTTGTTGCTATATATGCTGCCTAGAAAGTAGCGCAGTGGTATTTGTAGGAGTCTTTTAAGGGTGAGCTTCGTGGTGGTGTAGATGGTGATGAGGAGAGTGAAGGTCAATGTAAGGATAAGAGTGAGCATCATGAATTTAGTTTTCTGCACAGTCTGAGGACTGGAGTACGGATGTGGATATTAATATGAGCTCCGCTAAATAGAAACTTAAAAGACGGTGGCCCTTTTATACACATGTATACCAAAAGTAAACGGTATAGTGAACAAAAGGGTTGTTGATAGACCACATTTCAGTGTTCCCAGTTTACCTTGAGGCCGTCATTGTTCTTTTGGCCATCCTCTCGGTTGTTTTCCACACTTCCCTGCCTTCAGACGATGCACTGTGTGTCCATTGCAGAACATCCGCAGAATGTCACTGAGCTCTGGCAAACGATAAGCTCATTATGCCATGTATATTTGCTTGGGGCATATCTTTCGTCTTTCATACCGCTGAGCCTCCGTCAAATTCTTTTCTACTTACTATCAACGCAACATCAACTAACCCACAAATACCAACCCCCTGAACACAACTAATAGGCAAATTTCTCCTCCCGCTGCATATCCAGACCAAGAGCTTCCGCCGCAGTCCCTGTCTCAACCATTCCTCCTCGGGTTCTTTCCTTGCCTCTGCCTCTCTGCCTCACTACTCCTCGTCCGGATCTATCATCTCGAAGGCTATTGCAGGTGGATGACAATCACTATGCCAGGGAGGTTGGTCTCAGTTTGGGCTGAATCGGTGGATATGGCTACCGCGGGTTGATGGAGATGAACATGAAGATGGTGACCAGGATAGGGACGATTCAGACGGAATTGGGAGCGAGGATGCAGGCAGAAACACTGATAAAGCAGGACATCAAAGGGTAGTAAGAGATGGAAATGCCCTGTAGGTACCTTTCACCTAATAGACTCTACAGACTCCACCCAGTTGCATCCAGGAATCAGGAGGAACGCCACTAATCGCTCTCAGAAACACAACCCGACGCCTGGCTTTCCCACTAAGCACGAGCTCGATTCCCTTGAGATCGGAATACAAAGCGGAGCCAATCTAGGTCCAAGCCCATCCGCAACAATGACAACAACAGCGACAGCAGCACCGACAAGAAGGCGGAATAATCCTCTATATTGTGAGATATTCGACCCTACAACAAGCCCTTATGGAAGCATGTCTGGCACCACTGTCTCCATTGCCATATTCACCACGGTTGAAGCGAGGGGTTCATTGTGATCATACCATATACATGGATTCAGAAGAGTATATTGCGATGAAGGGACAATGACATAAAACAATAATAATAATAATAACGGGCATTATTATGTAAATGCAAATAGTAATACCGAGGCATATTCAGGGCTAGGATGGGTGTATAGGATTGCGACATGAGCAGTGAGGGGCTTGGAGCGGCCATACAATACATATGGGAACGAAAACAAAGCCGATGACTTTGAGCCGGAGAAGCCTGAGCCTGGATCCGGGTAGTCATAAAATCAGACTATACTACTAGTACTTTGCACTCGGCAAATGATGGGCATGGTGCGGTGGTTGAAGAGCGGTGTGAGTTACAGGGTATTCAGGACGTCTTTTGAACCGACTTAATGCTTGATTGGTGGTTGGTGGTTGGGAGCTTGTGCCTGAACGCAGTATCCCGCGGCAAGCCAACATTCCAAACTTTGGCCTTAATCCCTGAAGTCTGGCTGGGCGGACTGGGGTCTCAGGGCTTTAGCTGCTGGCTGCCAATTGGGATGCCATAGAGGTAGGTTCTGATCTCTTGTCGACATTTCCGCTGGCTGGTCTTTTATGGTTAGATGGACGGGTTTGGAGAACAATCAGCAAGTCATTTCTCGTCTATCTTATCTATCGTTCTATTGATCTACCGTCATCGATGATTGTCGTAGCCAAAATTCGGGTCTTCGTAATTGTACGAAGTTTCGGAGTAGTACTCATATGTAGGAATCATAAGGCAGATTATTTCATGGGGCGCAGTAGCCACCATCAACCACAAGATCAGCACCTGTCGTGTAGCTGGACGCGTCCGAGGCTAGATAGAGGTATGCGCCCTTCAGCTCCTCTGCACGACCTTCACGGCCCATTGGGATCTTGTCACACCAGATGTTCTTGGTCTCCTGGGGGACGAAGTTGGAGATCTCAGTAGCAATGTAACCGGGGGAGACGGTGTTGGCGCGGGCGAACTTGACCCATTCAACGGCTAAGGACTTGCCTGTGCTGTGTTAGCCTCTGGGGAACCGAGCATTGGTGTCTAGTCAGGGACGTACATAGGTGGATAATGCCGGACTTGGCGGCATTGTAAGCGGCCTGGAGTTGAGGGATGTTGACAATGTGGCCGCTCATCGAGGCGGTCGCGACAAAGCTACCGTAGGTGAAGTTCTGGAGCTTGTTGCCATTGAGGTCAACACCTTCCTCCTTCTGCTTCCTCCAGTAGTAGGCAGCATACTTGGCGCAGTAGTATGTACCGTTCAGGTCATTATCCACAACGTCAGAGTAGTGGCTCAACGGGCCGTCCACGGCCGGACCCTGAGTCCAAGGAATACCGGCGTTGGCGATGAAGACGTCCAACCGTCCGTTTAAGTCCTTCACACTCTGCTCAAGAGCCTGTTTAACTGCCTCGGAGTCCGTGATGTTGACCTGATAAGCCTTGGCTATAAGATGTTAACGGGAGTCTGCCGTTTACCCATAAACCATACTCACCCTGCACGCCGTACTTGGCGGCAATCTCCTGCGCCCGTTCATGAGCTTTGGTGTTGCTGTTGTACCACAGAGCAACGTTGGCACCAGCTTCAGCCAGACCATCGGCAACGGCGAGGCCAATACCAGCAGCGGCGCCGGTGACAATTGCCGTTTTGCCTTTCAAGGAGAACATGGCCATCAGGCTGGGGTGGGCGGGAGCTTCGGTATTCCCGTGGACAAAGTGTCCAGTCGCATCGATAGGCGCGCCAGACATTGTATGGGGCTTGTACGGTGGAAGGCCTACAAAAAAGCAGACAGGGGAGCAGAGCGAAACAGACGGAGGGACGAGGCGTGGACGATGATTGCGATGGTTGCAAAGGTCAGGCCAACCACCTTTTATAAACAAACGGGGCTGTCCCCACGGACTCGAGCCTGCGTAGGCTCCTTCACTCATTATCCCCTCCTTCACCGGTTCCAGGCCTACAGACCCCACCATTCGCGAGTTGACACCTTTCAGCGGTCATCCCGCTGTGCTTAGACCAAAGTGTACATCATGGCTCTCCACTCTCGAGAGAGATTCGTTTTCGCGTCACTCGCAGAATGCACTATGTATGCGGCCTTAGATTAGGACCTTGGCGATGCAGACGTGAGCCAGCATCCAGGTGTCTAAGTCCCTGGAGGCGCCAAGAGATAGCATCGCTCTTAGCTCTATCGGTATTATGCGGCAGATAGAGTGTGCTCCGAAACATACGCTACTCCAAGGCGGTGCACCGGTCTCGTTCTCTCCGCCAGAATTATGGATCTGAGGACCAACTTACAACAAACATCAAGAATGCAAGGATGACAAGTCGTCTACCAGCTGAGCGGCTTCATTTGAGAAGCTCAAACTATATCATAACCGGTGCGATTACATTGTTCTGGTATGGCCCCAGAGGTAGAATATACTGTAAAGTACTGTTGCCTTGTCTCGGCTTCATTTTTTCCGGATTATCCGAAGTGTGTTATCTGATTACTAATATCGTAGCTGACCCCATCTCTCTAGTACAGACATCATCTCGACTCTATAGCTCAGGCAGCTTGTCATTAGGTTTTCTCACAACGTGAGCAAGCAGGACGGTAACAAAAGAGTTTTAATTGTGACTCCATGATTCATCATTCTCATCCATTGCAGTCTTTAAGTATCTGATAGTCTTTTCATCAATGGATTTGTTTGAAGCCTCTGACTGTTCACTTTACCTAGCCTCACCTAACTTCTCAATTCACTTCTCAACGCTAAATAAGAGATGACATTGACCGACCATTCGATGGTAAGTGAGGGCACAAAGTGAGCTGATGCTCCCATAAAGTCAGAGTGCTTTGTGCTCACAATCCAGGCAATCAATTATCTATGCTTCCGTCAACTATGCCACAAGCGGTCCCCTTCAACTCTCGTTCTCCTCCGTTTTATTGGACAATTGACCACTATCCAAGGGTCTCTTGTCGATACATGCCATCTTGAAAGCCAGCTTGCATAGGTATTGACCTGTTTTTCCAAGGGATGGACTGCCACCGCATTCCTCACGCCTTTGGGCGCAATGCGGGCACATTCCTCCTGCCTCTTCAACAACAACGCCATCGCCCAGTCTGAGATGGCTTTTCCGCCACCATGATGCTCGTGTCTGTCTCTCATCTCTAAGCCTACGTTTGGCCGAACATTACAGCAGTGCGGCATATTTTCGCACGTCTAGGGCTAGGCTCAACTCGGGAGTGAGAGGAAGAACCGGCAGCTGGGATAAGGTACGCCTATTGACTGCTTTGCTGCGAAACTCGCTTGTCACCATTGCAGGGACGAAGGGGCATCATGATAGCGTTGACGACGGCCGTTGCGATAGCGGTTACCTGCTCAGTCATTTTCATGGTTTCCGCAGTCGTAATTACTATCATCTGGATCAAGATCCGCCAGGAACGAAAATCACTTGCGATCATACGCCACCCCCACGGACCTTACGCTCATGGGCTGTCGACCTTCCCAGCAGAAACATTTACTGAGCTATCACGCGAAGAAGGCTCGGCTCTCAGACAATATGGCCAGCTGCCATATGGTAGACCAACGGAATGGGGTCTCTTGGCTTCGAGAGAGAGCCTGGGCCCGTCTGGAGCCGACAAGTCGCCAATTCAGCTGCTGAAAAAGACGCGCAGCTCCTCTCTGAAACACTCCTTATCGTCCAAGTCGAAGCGAGAACCGAAAAACCTAGCCCAGCCGGGGTCCTTAGTAGCTCTGGCAGAAGCTTCAGAAGAGCCTCATACCCAGGTGTCAGCTTCGAAAGAAAACTTGATTGTCTCAGCGGTTGACGGGGTATTGGAGCTTCCAGCAGAGACAACACCCCGGCAGGCACCAGAGAAGGAGGAAGGTCAGCCCAGTACGGCTAATACCATTCGCCCTGTATCGGGCGGCTGGCCGTTGCTTCGCCAGACAGAACGCCCAAATGCTCTGTTCCCTGTTTTTGAGGATCATCACGAAGGCGCTGGAACTAACGGAACCCGGGTTCGGGGTGGCAGCATCACATCCCAAACACCTGGGATGGCACCAGACCAACCCGTTCCACCCCCTCCTTGTGCGTATCCTCCGAACCGGTTCCGCTTATCGAAGAATGACTCGATTCGGTTCTCTTCTGTCAGTCTTGAAACAGCCGACAGCTCAATCCTAGACGAAAGCCGAAGGACATCCGCAAATATCGATGGCAGTCTCACATCTCCGGCGTTACCTCCGTGCCCCACGTTTATGCCATTCAGTGCGAATGATGTTGGAAAAGAGTGTGACCGCCTGAGCTTTGTGGTCAACGGAGCCCCTTATATCTTCCCTCCCAGTTCTCCTGCGCGCAAAGGACAAAGAGTGGACGAGCGTTCCCCCCCTCGTCGCAGTTTGACTGCGTGTAGCCCTACACGCTCGTCCGAACGGGTTAGCCCACCACCAAGACGGAGCGAATCTTTGTCAGCTAGGCAGTCTTTGGACAATGCATGCAGACCATATCTTGATTTGGACTATATTCCACCACTGAATACCAGGAGCCGCAATAACGGCTTGCTACCGCATTTTAGTCAGATGCAGCGCCATTCAATGCATGCCAGTTTGCCAAGAGACAACGATCCTTTTTATAATGCAACGGACACTTTATACAGTTTCACATATCATCCACAGGCCACGGGAAGACGAGCGAGTGGCTTTCAGCCACAAGAAACATCGTCTCAGATTACGAACAGTCATCCGAGGCTGCCGTTGGCATCCGCTATGAAAAGTAGCGGACACCGAAAAGGACACAGACGACAGAACTGTGTACGAATCTCCATTCACCCACCAATCACTTTCAGTGGACCTGCGTTCTCCCCAATGGTTGAAGAACCAGAAGACGTCGAAGAATCGAACATTCGCCGGTCCGAGATATCTGACCTGTCCACGTCGAATATTTCACGAAATTCCAGTGTCTCGGCCATGTCCACCACGAACAGAAACAGCTTCCAGAGTACCAAATCAGACCGGCCGGTCTCGCGAATAGTTGATGTGGCCATTGACAAGCGGATTGACTCTTCCGGTAGTCCGGTCAAGAAGAAAAGACATACACAGCAAGATTCAGCTGTCGCCAACGCGAAAGCATTACCTGAAATTTTCACAAGCTTGCCAACAACCATAGAAAAAGATAGTTTGTCTCATACTCCATCACCGGAGCGTAACCCGCGCGTATGGAAAATTCCGTACCAAGCCTCGCCCACTTCGCTTGAGAATCCACCAACTCCTGGTAGTCCTCGCAGGTCAGCAGTTATGGGTCCGCGCACCCAGCCCAGGCCCGCACGCAATAGCTATCAGTCGCTGATTCCGTCTGAGGACACCAAACCATCATCTCCGCCACCAATCCGCCTTGCTCGCAATAATACCGTGACGGATACACGCGGAAAGCAGTCTCAATCACCAAGACGAGCCAAAAGTGAAGCCAAAGAGCGAATATCAGCGTCCAGCCACACTCAGAACAGGAAACGGTCTAGTCACATCCCCACCAGTGACACGTCTAGTAACACTCAGCCAAAGATTGCAGGAACACAAGTCAGCGCCATCGTCCCTATTTGGGAAGATCGAAGCAAGAGTGACGTACAGAAGACGCCGCGACGGTCAACGGTCTCTCTCGTCCATGACCCTCCCAACCTAAACGAGAAGGGTGATGCCTCCCCCCAGCGCAGTCAGGCCGATAGGCTAGCGCGCATGTCGAGCTTTAAGGACTCCAAGCATGGCTGTACGACTCCAGCGAGAAAGACCGTCGGATTGGGTATTGGTGCGGCAACGCCGGGGAGTCTGTACGACGGGGATGGGTTCTTGAAGGAGTAATAGCTTGGATGGATGATATTTGGCTTCTGGCTTGGCGTCGTTTTATTATTCCCCGGTTTTTTTCTTTACGTGGAGCACTTTTAGCTAGCTAGTAATTGGACAATATCTCTATACATCGAACGACCAAGTCAACCTCAGCTCCAAATCTTTCTTTTTTTTGACAAAGTGATCAATCTGTCCGCCTCCACTTCGTCTCTTCGCCATCCACGCCAGCATCCTCATCAGCACCACCATGCTCATCCCTCTCTTCCTCTCTCCTCCTCACACTCCCCGCGCCGGGACCTAGCCCACTCCCCATACCCGGAAAACTCGGCCCCTCTCCCTCCCCAATCCAATTACCTTCTTCGTCAAAGAACTCATGCATATTATCTGCCGTAATCCACCCGGAGCTCCCATCCACCGGAGGAGGCAACCCTCCATCCTGACCAGCACCAGGAAAGACAAGCCCTGAAGCAAACGCACCGCCATCCTGATCTTCTTCTTCAACAGGATCCGGATGAAGATTTGCGCACGCTGAGACAGCATTGTAAAGCTTCTGAATCTCGGTCTCTTCCCCCTCTGGTGTGACTGCCGGTGTTGGCGGGACGATCGTCACAGTGAGACTCTCCTCCTCGTCTGATTCTTGCGGGAAGGATGAACCCGAGGCGGGTTTCGCGATGTGCATGTACAGCCCTTGGACTTCGACTTCAACAGGCGGTTCCTGCGGTGCGGATGGTGATGAAGTGGGGACTTTCAGGCGTTGAATTGCATGCAGCGAGATGGAGCGGTAGGGGATCGAGAGGCCTTTTGAGATGCTGGTGTTGTAGACGAAGAATTTGCTGCATGAATTCCTGTTAGTTTATCATCCATTCAGATGGAGAGGAAAGGATATTAAACATACTCCGATGTAACCCAAATCTCCAACCCTTCAATAACGACTGCCTCCTCAGATTCGTCTTCAGTATCACTTTCGCCATTTCTTTCCTGCACTCCGGAAGCTGACCCGTTAACTTCCCCGGAAGGCCACAGAGATTTCAGTTCAGTTGTTGAGGTGAGATCGCGTTTCAACGCATGTAGACTGCACTGCGAGGCATTGTAGTAGAGGACTGTACGGTCGTGGAATGATTCTGGGGTGCGCGATTGGTACGTGTCAATGGATACAAAGGTGTCGGCATTTGGAGGCGCGGATAGGATTTCCATGGTGGCTTTTTGAGTGAGTGGGTTGTGAGGTCGAAGTAGTGAGACAATTGTCAAAACTGCGATTCAAAGTTGAGGTGCAGAAGCTTGGACGGCGGAGACTGGCGGGGAGCGGAACCACCAGACTAAGTACTCCGTATCTAAGGACATAAGGCATAATGCGAATGCGAAAAGACAATATTATATGTTAAAACGGGGCTCTCGAGATTTGCTTATAAAAAACCTGAATAGGTATTGTTAGATGTCGTATCGTAATATTTAGCATAATCTGCGTGTCGTCCATCGTCTGGAGTTCATTATATACATCAGGTAGCTATCACTAACAAATGTGCTCTTCATAGAATTATTCTGTTGAATGCTCTGCTGTGGTTTGAACGGCAAGAGTCCCATTGCACGAGGCGTCTCAGCCTCGCCTTGAATGATCTTGCAAGCGATATGCGCAGTTATTCACAACTGCTGCTTGTAAACTGGCCATGGCCAGTGCATCTGGGATTTACAAGAGATGCATACATCGGCGATCACTTCAAATCGAGCCCTCCAAACGCCCTATCTAGCTCTTCACCTTCATTCCTCGGAGCCATATATGGTAGCCCCGCCGCTGCAGAGTCCGGCGCGGCACTATCCAGTAAGCTCTGACTTGGCTGGCTCTGAGAGGGCTGTTGCGTCGCATTGCTCGGCTGCAGAAGCTTCTCATCACGATCAAGCCATCCAGGAGCTACTCGGCGTTTCTCTGCGAGTTCTCGCGCGGCTATCGACTCCTCCCATTGCTTGATCGCCTGGTCCGCATCTGTCTTTGTTTTGTTCAGATGCTCCTCGAGGGCTTTGCACGAGGCGAGGATGTCCTGCGGCGTTGCGGCGTGCTCGCCGCTAGCTGAGATGACGTAGCGAGGTTTGGCGTCTGGGTTGTTTGGGTCGACAGTGACGGAGGGAGGGAGCGTTGATGGAACGGATTTATAGGTATATGGGAGGGTGACTGCGGTAGGGAGATTGATAAATGGGGAGACGGTTAATGGTACCTGAGCGAGGAGTGGATGGGGGCCTGCGTCGTTAGTTGGAAACCTGGGGCATGCGGGGATGGTGAGGTAAACGCACGGTATGATTCGTACATCATGCTCGTGGGGAGGTATGCAGGATGATAGTAGTGATGAGAAACTGAAGAGGATAGGGTCTTGGATGGAGCTGAGAATGAGTGGAAGGACTCCGTAGATGATTCCCTAACGCCTGTCGGCGTCACGATATGTGTTACCGCACAAAAGAGGTGTCGTAAACTATGGACTACAAAGCTTCAGGGTCTCAGACTATTTTGATGAAATCAGTCTGCCTGCGATAATACGAGTGCTGCCTTGGGCATGGATCGTATTTAGATTGTTGATGTGCTGATTAAGTCTGCTAGCCTGTCTCCATCTCAGCTCCAGCGTTGATCTTCGTGCTTTCTAATCTCCATTCTTCAATTTCTTCCCTCTCCTAGTCAACCCACATTTCACATCTCCTTGAATTATCGCAACAGAACATGCTTCTCGAGCAGCCTATCGCGTGATCAACAAGAGAAACCTGTTCCTGAACCGAGTCTGGCCCTGACGGTCTCTGTCGTGTGTTCGAAATTCCGCCGCGCTTAACCCCACCGCCGCCAACCCAACATCTCTCCCCTTTTCCGACTCTTGCCTCCCCGCCCCGGCTGTTCTGTCTTGGTGTGTTCACGAGCAGTCTAGGTTCTTGCGATTTGTCTTGCCAGATTATTCACGCCATTGCTCAAGATGAATCGGAATCTAGCGCGCGCTGTGGCCGATAAGCAGCCGGTTCCGGAAATTGATTTCACCCTGCATGTCATGGAAGATGGCACCCAGGTGTCCACCCTAGAACGTGTTGTCAAAGGTGTGTGCTGGTCCCCAACTTTTGGTCATACCACTGTTGATCATTGATGTTTTCCTCCAGAGGTGCAAGCACCCGCCCTTAATACCCCATCAGACGATCAGTTTTGGGATCCCGAAGACCACACGAAACCCAATCTCCAGTTTCTCAAGCAACACTTTTATCGAGAGGGTCGCCTTACCGAGGACCAGGCGCTATGGATCATACAGGCGGGTACTCAAATCCTGAAGTCGGAGCCCAACCTACTGGAAATGGACGCGCCCATAACTGTGTGTGGCGATGTTCACGGGCAGTACTACGATCTCATGAAGTTGTTTGAGGTAGGAGGAGACCCTGCTGAGACGCGGTATCTTTTTCTGGGCGACTATGTCGATCGAGGCTACTTCAGTATTGAGGTGAGTTCCCTGCCTCCACCACACGGCCTGTCTGACCTTTCCAGTGTGTCCTGTACCTGTGGGCACTGAAGATCTGGTATCCGAATACACTCTGGTTGCTTCGTGGCAACCACGAATGCCGACACTTGACGGATTATTTTACTTTCAAGTTGGAATGTAAGCATAAATATAGCGAGCGCATCTATGAAGCCTGCATTGAGTCGTTTTGCGCGCTGCCGCTGGCGGCGGTCATGAATAAGCAGTTCCTCTGTATTCACGGTGGTTTGAGCCCTGAACTGCACACTTTAGAAGACATCAAATCGGTATGTTTAACGATGCTGGATACTTCAACGGTGGCCACGCTAACATACCTAGATCGATCGTTTCAGAGAACCCCCAACTCACGGGCTGATGTGCGATATCCTCTGGGCTGATCCTTTGGAGGACTTTGGTCAAGAAAAGACTGGCGATTACTTTATCCATAACAGCGTTCGAGGGTGCTCCTACTTCTTCTCATACCCTGCCGCATGTGCTTTCCTCGAGAAGAACAATTTGCTTTCGGTCATTCGAGCTCACGAAGCTCAGGATGCGGGATACCGCATGTACCGCAAGACGCGGACTACAGGATTCCCCAGTGTCATGACCATTTTCAGCGCACCGAACTACTTGGATGTATACAACAACAAAGCCGCCGTCCTGAAATACGAGAATAACGTCATGAACATTCGACAATTCAACTGCACCCCTCACCCTTACTGGCTTCCCAACTTCATGGATGTGTTCACCTGGTCCCTACCTTTCGTCGGTGAGAAGATTACCGACATGCTCATTGCTATTCTCAACACTTGCTCCAAGGAAGAGCTTGAAGACGAGACACCGTCTACCATCTCACCCGCCGAGCCTTCTCCACCGATGCCGATGGACACAGTAGATACGGAGAGCACCGAGTTCAAACGACGGGCTATCAAGAACAAGATCCTCGCCATTGGCCGGTTGTCTCGAGTCTTCCAAGTGCTGCGTGAGGAGTCTGAACGTGTTACGGAACTGAAGACCGCAGCTGGCGGTCGACTTCCTGCCGGTACTTTAATGCTTGGTGCGGAAGGAATTAAGCAAGCCATTACAAACTTTGAAGATGCTCGCAAAGTTGATTTGCAGAACGAACGTCTCCCGCCATCTCACGACGAGGTGGTCCGACGAAGCGAAGAGGAAAGACGTATCGCCCTTGATCGTGCCCAACACGAAGCTGATAACGATGCTGGCCTTGCCACAGTTGCCAGGCGGATTAGCATGTGAGTCATTGTTGTCCTTGTTTGACTATCAACTACTAATAAACCATAGGTCCGCCGGATCAGGAAAATCTCGTCGACAACGAGACGGTAGTCGGGACTAGAACATGATGACGAAAATTGGATATTGCCCCCGACTTGGTCTATTCCCTTTATAGACACCATCTAACACGAAATACTCCCTCAATCGTTGTAGTCATGCTGCTTTCGGACCTGTATGGAACCTCCGTCCCATGGGACGGGGGATAATATCGGGAAGAAAGGGCGTCTGTCTAGGCACTGTAACGACTATGATTTGATGAGCTCCATCTGCGCCTTTCCTTTTGTGTCCGATGAGATATACGAAGCTGTACTTGATATTTTTACTGAGATGCAAGCTCGGGAGGCTATGTATATCCGCACAGAAGCTCCAACGTCTGCGACGCTGGCACTATGAGTTGATGAATCATATTATGAAAATCTCAGATCTGTCCTTCTATATATATCATCTAAAACACCTTGTAGCATGCATCTGTTAAGTATGCTTCTGTAGGGCTTCCGCGCAGTCACGGGCCCTGGCCCATCCGCCAAGACCGGCTCCTACTTTAACATCTCCAAATCGAGAATCTCCGGCGCCCTCCTACTTCTCAACTACCATAGCCCCCTCAATGCCTCTCAAACTTCGCAGCGTGCTTCCCAAGAGCCTACCGCGTAGGAGAGGTTCAACCGCAAATTCAATTCCCCCCTGTTCGTCCTGCGCAACTACACAACAGCGTCGAAACCTCTCCACGCGTCGGGAGCCCTGCTCCGCTCCTCGGTTCCGAACGCAAACACACCTACAAAAATCGTCGCCAATATCACGTCTCAATTCTCTCGCAAAGCCAAGTGCAAATCTATACTCGACTGCCCCAACAACAGCCCACACAGCTCGCCATGTTCCCTTGCGGTTAAGGGAGCTTTACGAGTCACTCGTACAGCTTCAGAGAATTGCGCCGGAGCAGGTGAATCTGAGTCGGCTGCAGCTGGCACTTAGAGGACTGGAGACTGAGGAGCCTTTGATTAGGGTTGCGGGTTGGTTTATTTTTCCTTATATCTCTAGTTTACGACGAGTCGGACCGAGCTGGCTGGACTATCTCTTTGCTGACTTGTTGGATGCATAGTTCTGGGATTGAACAATGTCGTTGCCGCGAAGAAACTGGTGAGGCTCTTATTGGCTGATCCGTTGAAGGAGAGGGAGGACTGGGAGGATATGTTGGATTCGGTATCTGAGAATGGAGAGTTGGAAAGGGGTTTGCTAATTAGGTATACCATTGAATCGTGGCATTCTACATTTCTGTTCGCGGTGGGCTAGCTAACAAGCGCAGATACGGAGAAGTCTCGGAGAGTATCTCGAACCACCTCGTCCCTACAATTTCGGTGCCGTCGCAAATCTTGAAGAAGGCGAGGCTAGAAATCCTGGTTACAAGTCTAGGCGCGCAGACGGAAATGTCTGGAGCGCAATTAACCGCAGATACGTTCCTTGTGCCGACAGTGACAATCCAGACCTCGCATACGGGACGGCATAATATGGTGCGGTATCCGGTACATAGAAGTATTGTGTGTGCGCAAGGAGTGGACGGTCTACTTGCCTATAGTGGTTTGATTGCTCAGTCGGACCTTGGGAAGGAAGCGGGTTCTATATTTGCGGCTGTCGAGCTAGGGAGTTCTGGGCCCGCTATCAACGATGACCGAATTGCTTTTGTGGATACCGACAAGGCCGCCGAGGCCTTAGACAAGTTCCGCGAGTCTGTACGGAACGCGACTCTGTACGAGCGTGGGTGGAACAGCAGTGGTGTGCAGCCGGTTATAGACTGGTTAGCAACTGCTCGCAATGAAGAAGGGTCTCTGAATACATCGTTGAGATCATTAATAACGTCGCTAATCGACGCCGCCGAGCAGGGCGTGGTGACTGAAGAGACAAGAAGATCCCAGGAACAGGAAGAAGCCTCTGTTCCTGAGGTCGTACGAGCAAGACTGGATCAGGTTGTGTCCGCGTGGGCTGAAAAATCGCATGCAGAACTGCACAGCGCGCTTGAGGAAGGGTTCGCGACCAAGGCATGGCACGGTCTGGCATGGTGGAAGCTGTTCTGGCGCGTTGACGACGTGGGCATGATTACGTCGGAGATCCTGGAGAAGAGCTACCTGCGTCGCGCCGAGAAGGACGTCATCTGGACCGCTGGTCAACTCGAGCAAGCTGGCCTGCGGGAGCCGCCAGAGGAGAAGGTCTCTATTTCTACTGAAGAACCCACGGAGGTGGCCATGAACGCCGACAACGGCAGCCAAAAGGTCGCCGTCTCTGTCGTGGAACCTCCAGAAGGGGGAGAAGAAAAAGTGCCATGGCCCACTCAAATCGCGAAAAGCCGTGATCAGCTTCTCGCTACGACCGTGCCATCGCTGCAAGCAATGGCGCAGCGTCTAGTCCTCTTCAGCATCTCGACAACATCACTATGCACCGCACTCTCCGTTCTGACCTCCGTCTCTTTACCGACAGCATCAGTGTACGAAACCGGCACCATCGCCGCCGTTGGTCTGATCTACTCGTTGCGACGGCAGCAGCGGAAGTGGGAAGCCGCGCGGGCATTCTGGGAAGAAGAAGTGCGCGATAATGGTCGAACGGCCTTGCGAGAGACGGAGGAGCAGCTGCGCAGGACTGTGCGCGATGGCGGAAAGGTCCAGCTTCTCGAAACAGCGCACGAGGCCCGCGATGCCATCAAGCAGGCCCGCGACGCGCTCAACAATGTACACTAGCCCCAAACCTGATCCAGAAATATGCATGTACCATATTCCACCTTTATCATCCTGTAGGCACGAAACTCGTCTCTCGACTTCAGCACTTCGTAAATCAAGAAAGCTCCACGGCCCCCTCCGGAACACCCTGCCAACTGCGCAGCCTCTTTCCCAGAAACCGCATTATGGGTATCATCTCCTCCCGGCTCCGCGGCATGGTATCCCCGCGCCTTTTATATTCATGAACCTCCACGAAACTGAAAACGTCCTTTGTCCTTTTCACCGCAGATTCCGTCACGACTTCGGAGTCCCGTCCGTGAACCAGCAGGATAGGCGTCCGGCCTTTTCTCCTCCCACCATTTTGGGATTTTCCAGCCAGTGAGAGCGGGTATGGAGCTCCTACTGATATGATTCCGCCAAGTTCCCCTCCCTCAGATCCAGATTCAGACAGCTCGTTCAGTGTCTGAGCAAGCACAAGCCCAGTCATCCCCCCCTGTCCAAACCCCCAAATCAGAATTTCCCGAAGTGTATACCCGCACTTGCTGACAAGAACATCTTTAATCACTGTATTCAAGAGTAACTTCGTAGACTTTTCAAATCCCGCATCCATATCCAACGCCCCACTGCGCGAGTCGAAATTGATGTCGTCGCCCCAGTGAAATCCGGGCAGGTCGAAGGGGAGTTGACTCGGCGCACGGATTGTCAGTACTGTTGTTTCGGGGAGAGAAAGCTGAGATGCGAGGGTTGTAAATGGGGTGTGCGTATCACCGAGGCCATGGAGGAGGAGGAGGATGTTGGGTGGTGGTCGGTTTGATGTGCTCTGAGGTGGTGGGGTGAGGGTGATTGTTAAGGAGGAAGGAAAGTCGGATGAGGTGGGAATTCGAGTTGGCATTTTGTAGTGAAGTGTTCCGGCGTGTTCCTGGATTGAAGCGTGAAGTGTGAAGAAGTATATTACGTGGTTAGTTGGCATGTGGATAGAGCTAGGTTCAACTCCAAGGTGGAGAGGCATAAAATTAAGGTTGAATGTACTGGTAATTACCATACATACTCATTACCAAAGTATATATCACAACATCGTACTAAAATATACTTCGCTGGTTAATATCGTTAGGCACCATTAATAGACTGCGTAGTAGTGGCAAAAATACTGCATCCTTAAATGATGCTAGGATGAATGGAAGCTGCGCATATTGACGGAATGCCATTGACAGAGCACTTTGTTGAGTTAGCAAGAGCTTCCGTTCGATATTTATATAGTCCCGACCATGAATCTTCTGGAGTGTCATCAGACCACTTTAAGACACATAAATAGCTTTCACATCATTCATCATGATGGCTCACTTCTGTTTCAGAACGGCTGAGCAGGTCACGTAAGAATCAGCATCATCGTTGCTGCCTCATTGCGCCATCACGGTAAGTAGGCATGTGGGAAGATGGGATATCAAGATCAAAGCTACGTACAAGCTTCCCGCGCATCTTGCTGAAATGTGGATTTACCTAGCCTCATGTCAGCTCATCCAAAGTTGAAATGTCTGAGATATGGCAAACCTTGTTGACCTGCCGCAAAACAGTCGCTCCAGTGGTCAGGGTAAGTGTCTAAGCAGGACTTTCAGGAGACTTTCTCTCAGGATTCCTCCCGCAACATGGAAAAACGGTTTTGTTCGTTTCTATATTTTTTTTATCAATACTCACGAGATAATAGCACACGATTCGAGTATGGGCCCGCACACAGTTTCAACATAGGGAAAGATCCATGCAAGCTGGGTATCATGCGCAAAGCTGTGACCAATAAGACGCAAATCCATAGGCAGGGGAAGTGAATATTGTGCAGGTATAGCGACAACTAGGGGTCTATATACCATTCTCTTGAGGTATCCAGGGCATTGAAGAGAGACTTTTTGTTGTTGGAGCCAGCTAGGTCTAAATTTTCGCGTGCAAGTCACTCTACAGCTATTTAGGTAATCAGTATATACATCCACATATCAACAAGCAATACTACCATGTTTCTTAAACTCCATTATTGGTAAAGCCAGCATGACATATGAACATAATAGTACACGAACATTACGGACGACCGCGCCCCAGAGTTCGAGAAAAGCGGCATTATCATCAAGCACTGCACATACAGACAAGTCTTCTACTGGTCGAGGAAACGCGCTCATATAAAAGAGGGTCAGACTTAATGCTCCGTTTCAGTATGACTTCTCGTTGTGGGTCGTGCTCTGCTCTGTCAGCGTGCTACGAATCAAGCTCTCTACAGATTTCCTTCAGAGAGGGATCTCTTCTATGCTTAAGCAAGGACACAAAACGCCGAGGTACAGGCATATCAGTCTCCTATTCACTCTAGATACATAAACATTTGACAAAAACACACCTAAATATTACAATTTGTGGCGTCTGCCACACACCCAGGAACGCGGACCGATCGCACCGCCACAATAAATCTCAGGGAGTGATTTCTTCACGATCTCAGACGTACGAAGGTAATGTATGAGGGTATGGGACAAAAACTATAACTTCGATGAGCTCTGTGATCGCAGAATCCCAAGAGCCTCTGAGATATTAGGCGTGGTCGCTTGGGTGATGAAGTGGCCGAGATGGCGAACTACAAGGATTAGGAGCTCGGCTAAGCAAGCATCGTGCTTGGAATGCGAGAACGCTTGAAATGAGTGCTTTTAATTGACCAGAGTGTTGGAAAGGGAGCTTTTCTGAATACCAGTAGGAAGAATGGCGTTCCAGGTTGGCAGCGGGCAATAAGATGTCTGTTGTTTCGGGAAGGTGTGTGAGGAGCCCACCAGGAGCCGTTGGAAAAAGAGGCTGAATCGACACTGTATTGAGAACAATGAGGTAGGTTGAATAGGGTGGGCATATCAAGGTCCAACAACTCTGTCCCTGACATACTTTGATCCGCCCAGTAGGAATTTGGCTAAATGCGAGGTGCGTTGGTGCGCTTGTGTAGTCTATACTTAGTGATCTGCGCCACCGGGAAGGGAATGGTGGACCATGTCCCAGTCGAATTCTTCTACTACTGTACCGTACTCCGTAGCTACACTCACCATCCTCCTCATTACACTGATTCTCTTCGTTAATCCCTTGTCTTCAGCTGATAAGCTTCTAATCAGCGGCTAATCATCCCTGTCGCATCTCTTTACTCTATTATCCACTTGCTTCTTTCCGCGTCTCTTTGTAGTTTTTGATTTTCTAACGTTCTTACGTTCTTCCTGGTCTTTCTTCCCCTGGCCGTCATTCAACGACAACCAGTCAATCCGTCAATCAATCTATGGAGATCTGCTACGCGCTCTGATAACGATTGATTTTTCGCTTCTCGTTGTCAACCCTCGGGAGAATCTGCTTCTGGCTGTGCTTCTGGACTGCCTCGTTCCCGGCTGTGACCATTACTGGGTCGCCCGTCTACTACATCCGGGCAGCCTCATTAGATCGACTAGTTGGCCCGTCTCACCCGCTTTTTAGTTTTACTCCATCTCGACCTCTTCTCCTCCGTACCTCGCATCGCCTCTTCCTAGTTCTCTTGTCGCGCGTCTCTTCTCCTCGTCTTGGTAAGTTCGCTATCCCTATCTTGATCATTCGTTTCGTCTTCTTTTTCTGCCCTCGCTCTGTACCCTCCTGCATTGCATACTGCGGCACCGTGCTTTTTCTTTTTCCTGTGCTCTGCGCCTGCGTTTGGGTTTGTCTTGATCTCTTTGGATCTCTTTTCCTCCTTGCGTCCGCCCATCCGTTCAATATTCACTATTCCCTCATTGAGCCGGTTGACCTACGGCCCTCAGCCTGCCAATTGAATGGCGTTCGGTCTCTCCACGCTTTCCACTCCCTGTCTGGTCACCTCTGGATAGCCGCCAAGCGCCTTAATTCTAGCTCTGTTCATGTTCTATCACGTCTACTACGTTCACTTTGTTCTATCTGTCTTGAACTATTCCTCTGTTTCATTTTCTTCCAATTGCCTTGTCCTGCCTTCTTTCTATCACCTTGCTCCCGAGCTTCCCTTCGCTTCTTTTGCAGAGCTCCCTGTCCGCGCATCCAATCCTCGGCCTCGATACGCTCTTATTAACAATCCTGGACAACCCCGGACTAACACAATCCCAGAGGAAAGCGATGGCAGGAGCTAAACGAAGGCTCGATGCAAGCCACGGCTCAGTCACGCCTTCCACAAATAATACGTCTATCCTTTACAGCAAAGGTGAGTCTATACCTCGCGCGTCTGAGATCAGCACTAAGTCTCCGTAGAAGCTGCTAGTAATGATTCCCCCAACACCCGTGTGACTCGAAACTTACGTTCAAGCCGGGATGCGCGTGCCGGTCAGAATGATAATGCTAAGACTGTCAGCACTACTGCTACCAGTGACACTAGCAATCCAAATATCAATGCCACTAACAATACCACCCCCAAGCACGGCAGCAATCGGCCGTCGCGCATTATAACGCTTAAATATGGCACTGGCAAGGTCAGCTCCTCGAAGGAGGCAAACCGCGCAACTCCTGCAACTCCGTTGACTGCCGCACCTGTTTCCGGTGCTCCTACCAGCACTCGTGAAACGCGGAACAGCCGAGCACGGGCTGCCGCTGGACCCCCTGCGGTTCCTGCGGCTCAGCCTAGTTCCAGCCGGACTGATCCCGCACCTTCTGTCACAGCGGCTCCCGAGACTCCTCGAACTAAGCGTGTCAAACGGGGTTCGGTGGCCGAAGAAAGTCCCAGAAGTACGAGGCAATCGACAAGACTAAGAGGTCATGCTCATGACACGCCCACAGAAAATGGGGTTACGGACTCTAAACCATTGGATGCAAGCCCACTGGCTCCTGGTGCCGCCAATACCAGAACCAGGAACCGTAACCGACATAATGTGGATGTTGGTGCCACTGTATCTACTCGCAGTCGCCCACCTGCCTTAGTCGCCAAATCCCCGCCGCCTGAAGATACGGCCTCAGAAGCAGCTGAGGTGTCTAACCTAGCAGATGTCGAGACTTCACATACTGCGGAATCAGCGTCATCCGGGGGAGAATCACCAAAGGGCACTGTGTCTTCCGCTCATCGGAACCAAGAAGAGGAGCACCCAGCTGCTGATGCCGAGGAGGAGTTCAAAGCAAAGTCGACCAGGTCTAGTCCAATCATGTCGCGGAAACGAAAATCTCTCGAGTCGGATGAGCAAGGTGGTATCTTTGCTTCCAGCTCACCAACTAAGAAGCCAAAAATAGAGGCAGCCGCGCCCGATCGTGCATCAGAACCAACGCCCCAGATTGGCGATGAGCGTAAATGGGAAGGATCACTTGTCCAACCGGATGATGCAACCGCTTCCAAAGAGGATGAAGGATCCCACCAAATAACTGAAGAGGCCGACGATTCGACCACGCCGGACAATGTTGCCGACTTAGCTGCTGCTAAGGCAACCCGTGGAGGCCGCAATCGGGGCCGAGGTCGAGGGGCGCGCAACAGAACTTCAGCACGCTTTGGTGTGAACAGGCGAGGACGTGGTGGCACCCGTGCCGCGCGGTCTGCGCGCACTGGACGTCAGAATGACCGATCGAGCGATATAGAGTTTGAACGCTCGCCGTCTCCAAGTGCTGCCACACAGAAACTGAGAGATCGACAGCGCGAGTTGGACAAGGCCTTTAGAAGAGTGGCCGCCGCGCAGCGATTGGCCTTGGCTGTACTTGCTACACAGTCTGAGAAGCGCATAGCTCGCGACAAAAACGCGCATAAAGCCGTTCCCGAGTATGAAGAGATCAGCTTGATTTTGAAAACGCATTTGCGCGAAAAGCAAGATACTTTGAAACGAGAATACGATCTCAAGGTAGCACAAGAGAACAGGATCTATCAAGCCAACAAAGAAGCTATTGAGGAGCGATGTCGAGTGAGTTTATGCGCCCCGTTCTTATTGCATTCCTAACGATCTTTAAGGCGTCCTCCCGCTACATTCAAGAAGAACATCTTCTTGCAAGCCATGGAGAATACATGACGTTTATCGAAGGACGTCGCGCGGCTGAAGACGATGAGCACACGGAGGTATTTTGTCCGCTCAGTGGCATGATCGAGGCTAATTGATTATACAGACCGACGGCTCTGAAACAGAAAATGACCGCGGACGACGGGTTCCTGTGGTGCGTGAAGTATATAGAGGGTTTAATTCCTCGTTCGTGCGTGACCCTGCTGGAGCAGCCGCGTATGAACGTGCTGCTTTCGGTTGGGATGACTTTGTCCAACGAGCCAAGCTCGGCGATGATATTAATCCACAAATGAAGGAGATACGAGACGCAGGTCCGTTCGCCGGACTTTCGGGCAGTGAGATTATCAACATGTTGTTGGAAGCCACCGGGACTATAGAAATGCCAGATGACGTTCCTGCGAAGGAGCATCATCCCCCACCATATGCGGATGCGCGGTCCACGGCGCTGACAGCCCTGGCCGACCTTGCGGCGGCCGAGGTGCACCGGCCTGCTCTCCAGCATACCCCGCGACTCGCAGCTCATCGTGCCATTCTTCCTCAACCTCCTCAGCCCCAACCTCAGCCTCAACCTCCTCAGCCGCCGCCAATACACCATGCGCATCCAGAACCAAGGCCTTTCTTGCCGCCACCAACCCCCCGGGGTCAACCGAGACGACTCCTCCCAGCGGGACAGCAGATTCCGCCGATCAACGAGACGCTTGGCCTTCCTGACCCGTTCTCATCACGCGGTGGACCCCCTCAGCTTCCTCCTCCACCAGGGTCCAACTTCCAGCGGCCTCCTCCACCCGGCTACTTGACGGGGCATCACCATCCCAGTATATACTATACGCCACCGCCACATCGGCCGCCGTATTGATTGTATTGAATTGCATTTGTACTAAATTTGTTGGCTATCAGAATTCTGGGTTTAGCACGGAATGCGGTGTAGGTTTGGCTAGCTTTTATGTACTACACAATGAGACATTCACATCTTCAGCTGGTTCATGATGTTTACCAGGGGATGTTTACCAGGGCACTCAGGATGGCTCACAATGAGTCACAGCGGAGCGGGATGACTGCATAATATGACTCGAGGGCCGAGAGCTCCGCCGCACCTACCGTAAAGCTAAGGCGGTGTGGCGAGCAAGAGCTTTTTTAATCGGTTTTAATTTTTGCTAGTACCGCAGCGCTCCATTTCTAAGATCCAGAGCCTCGTCTGCCTTACTATATTACCTGCTCTGGTTGTCTTGAATCTCTTATTTTTTTCAGTCACTCATATCTCCAAACTCATCACGCCTTCTCCTTTCTTCTCTTTCTACACAACCTACGCACCGCAGTGCCCTACCTCCTGTCCCGCAATACCCCGCCTCCCAAGACGATCTCTTCCCCTCAGCTCCTCGCATATAAGTCCTCAATCATGGCTGTCCGCGCTCAATTCGAAAACTCCAACGAGTTTGTTACATTCTCTAATAAATGCTACGTCGGTGACTGACCCAATATTACAGAGTCGGCGTTTTTTCCCGACTAACGAACTCATACGCACTTGTGGCTATCGGCGCTTCGGAAAACTTCTACAGGTACCCTCTTTATCTCGCAAGGAAAACTCAAATCTGCCGATACTCACATACGATAGTGTGTTCGAAGCCGAACTTCAAGACGTCATACCCATTTGCCATGCCACAATCGCAGGAACACGCATCATCGGCCGTTTAACCGCAGGGTGCGTCGGACGCTTCTCCAGCACAAAGCAATACCCCCACATGTACATATACTGATGGACAATATGCGCAGAAACCGCAAGGGACTTCTTGTCCCCACAACAACAACAGACCAAGAACTGCAACACCTGCGAAACACGTTGCCTGATGATGTGAAGATCCAACGTATAGAAGAGCGTCTGTCCGCGCTCGGTAATGTCATCTGTTGCAATGACCATGTTGCCCTTATCCACCCTGATTTGGAGCGTGAAACGGAGGAGATGTACGTCCAAACGCAGTCATATATGCGGAAAACATGGGGGAGGAACACATGCTAACATTTACACACTAGCATCGCCGACGTCCTCGGCGTCGAAGTCTTCCGTCAAACAATTGCCGATAACGTCCTAACAGGCTCGTACATGGCCCTCTCAAACCAAGGCGGCATTGTCCACCCTAAGACTTCTATCCGTGACCAGGATGAGCTCTCTTCTCTTCTCCAAGTACCTCTTGTCGCCGGTTCCGTCAACCGCGGTAGCCCCGTTGTTGGCGCTGGTCTCGTCGTCAACGACTGGCTTGCTGTGACAGGTCTCGACACAACGGCGACAGAACTAAGCGTTATCGAGAGCGTGTTTAGACTGGGCGAGAATGGGCCCGGCGGTATTGGGCAGGGAGCTGTGAATAAGGATAGTATTGTGGAGAGTTTCTATTAAATTCTCTTCTTATTTTAAGTTACATTTAGAAATCCTGATGCATCCTTCTCGCTATGCTGCTGGATGCTTGTTTACGCTACGACACTTACATATTTGATGCGTGATTGAATTATGGGATTGATCGTCCAGCTACTGCATGTATCATTTGAGTAAGACTTAGTGAGCGCCCATCCCGCATATGCGTGATGTCTCAGCTGCAGCAAAGCCCAGGTTAAACTGCATTTGTCATTATTTATTCATCTTTCGAGTCTAGCTGCAGGCATCGGGGCTTTTCTCATATCCCATATCGTGGTCAAGCAACATCTGCCAGATCTAGTATGAGGATTCATTTTTGATCAGAATTGAATTCCGGGCCACCTTCCGTACTATACGGTTTCAGTTCCAGTTATAGGCAAATGCAAGGTAGAAGTACGATAAAACGGAATGAAACCCGTAGGGCCACCTCCAGAGCAAGAAGAGTCTAATTTGGCTCCCGCATCTTGTGGACATTAGGTAAGATACAATGATAAAACAGATAGTAGGTAAGTGGCTTCTCCGTTCTTCCCTGGGTGCTTATTTAGTATAGTATAGGTAGTAAGTGGGTAGTTTAGCTAATTATACATCATAAAGAAAAAAAGAAGGGGAAAAGCCTAAATCAACTTTGAACGCCTTCGTCCGTGTCATTTGTTCCGATGAAAGCATGAATTTTGATATGACGTGTATCCCAGTTTGTTTGATTGAGGTGAGGCGTAAGTGCGAGCGGGTATGTCAGTAGATAATAAGATATAGAGATCGATGGCGGGAAAAAGGGTAGGGTATGGGTATGGATGTCTGGGTATTGCGAGGAAAGATGGTGTAATAGGAAGATCAGAGAAAAAAGGGCAAGGGTTGCGATGGATGATCAATGGTAGGTAAAAGAAGAAACTAACAAAAAAAGGACCCCAATGTGTATACTGAGTAAACTCCTCAACCCCATGCAATGCTGCCGATCTCAGGCCTACCTAACGATTTTGTTCCAAAAAAAGTGAAAAGCAGTACTTCAACGGATTGTCGGGTTCGGCTCAACCCCGTAATAGAATAAGAAAGTAGGGTCAAACAAGCGAGGAAAGAAAGATTCTATACATTTCCCTCAATGCCGATCTGAGTTTGGTGGGATCGATTCATTTCGGCGTATCCTTCGAAGCTGTGTCCATTTGCGTCTGCATCTGCGTCCGGGATATGCATGTCTTCTTGTGGAGGCGGAGGCGGCGGAGGCGGAGGTGTTGGGTTACCGACTAGGACAACCTCGTCTGCGTCTGCGTCTACGTCGGCATCAGGCTCATCGCTTCTCACGCTCATGTAGTCGTTGTCGTTATTGTCGTTGGTATTCATGGCAAGGGGAGGGGGTGGTGGTGTTGACGATCGCTGTCGTTTTGTTGATGAGGTTGGTGTATCGTCAGGGGTGTTCGTGTTGCCGACGCTGAGTTCGTCTCTCTTTCGTTTGAGGCTACTAGTCCCTTCCCTCCCAGTGCTACCTTCGTCGTCTGACACCTTCACGTCCGGTGTTCCGTCACCCTCGCTTTGGCCGCCTACTGGCGTCGCCAGCTTGTTATCTGAACTACCTTCTTTGGCTAATTTCTCCGCTTTGCGCTTCTCGTGAGCCTGGTGCTTAACAACTGCTTTGTCAAAGAATTCTTTGCAGAACTTCTTAACCTTCTTCTGCTGTTTGTCGTCGATCTTAGTAGGATCTGTGACTCGGTTGTTCTTGAAATCCGAGTTGACTAGCTTTTTTGCTACCTATGCGCAGTCAGTGGCCGTATGATATTTGAAATTTAGGAAACCTACGTCTTTCGCGTATCGCTTGAGGTCGTCCTTCGGAAGCTTGTGTTTAAACTTGTCAACGACGTATTTTATGTGGGGATACAGCTATAAGCGTCAGATTTAAAGCCAGACCTTTCATCAAAGGGGCTTACCGTGTTTTCGTAGAGCTTTTTCTGTTTCTCTTCGCTGTAGCTCCTCCACTTTTCTTGCCTGTCCTTGCCCTCTGGCGTGGGCTTAGACGGTTGAGGTGTGGTGGGCGTGCCGTTCTTTTCCTTGGGCGTCTGCTCCTTTGCGTTCATGATACCGTCAATAATACTCTGAAGTGCTTTGTCCCTCGACTCTTTCGGCGGCGGCGGCGGCGGCTGCGGAGCCGGCTTCGTGGGCCGCGTCCAGGTAGTGTCTCCTCGAGCTGAATAGTAATATGTTCGGCCGTTGGACTCGGCCGCAAACCACCCCTGTGGGAGAGGATCGAATCGCCGTCGGAACGTGCGAGGCCCCTGATGGTGTTGATTTCTTGGGCCCGGGCCGCCTCGTTTCTGCGCCGCTGGCCCTCGAGGAGCCTCAATTGACCTCGACCGTGATCGTGATCTAGGGCGTTGCTGTCGCTCGTCTGAAATATCGTCCCGTCGATGAAACTGGCTGACGGTCGGCGTAGCGGCATTGGGATCCCGCTTCATACGTGGAATTCGATAGCCAATTTCCAGAGTCGACCAGAGCTGCAGCAAGACAGTCGCTTTTTGCTCAACTCGTTCGTCGCCGCAGCTTGTGAGTGGCTGAATTGTCGACTCGATTTTAGAGTCGATGATCTTATTTCGTGTGAGACGGGGGAACTTGTCCAGGATGTCCAGAATCTGTAGCACAACGTTGAAATCATCTTTCCACATGGCGAGTTGTGAATTAAGGATTTGATAGCCGTGCATTTTCACCACCCTGTTGCGCACGCGTTCGTCCTCGCAACGTTGGATTCGACCCAGGAGTTTGACTGCAATCCACTTTTCCTTGCACTGCATAAGGGCCGCCATGACTTTTGTAACGCCGCTCTCATCCAGTGATTTGGGTTGCACGCTGTCCACGTATTCTTCATCCTCCTCACCCATCTTCTTCTTCCGCGGCCGCTTTGCAACGGCAGTATCCCACCCATCGGCATCTTCGATGCCCAGAGCTTCAATCGTCGCATTTGACAGCTTAGTCGCCCGCTCAGTTTGAGTCTTGCCGCCTATGAAGCCTGTGCAGTTGGGTTCGCCGCAATAGCACGGCTGAGGGTCTGCACCGTACCGATCCACATTATAGTTGAAAACGAGTTCCTCACCCGCTTGAATGTGTCGTTCAGCGAAGATACCCATGCGGAGCTTCTCTCCGACAACCCACTTATCGACATAGCAATTGGGGTTGCACGAGTGATTGCAGAAACGCCCGAGGTTGCCCTTCTTTGTTGCGTCGACGAATTCACCCTTGCTGAGGGACATGAAATAGAAATGCTTGATCCCTTCTGCATCATACTGCCTCATGCGGCGGTGGAATGGGCCTTCATTTATGACCTCCCCGACGTACTCGAAAATGAATTGATGTGGTCGCAGGTCCTCTTCCGCACGGAGACCATATCCCTTCTTCTCAGTTTTAATGACAGCCACGTTCGCATATTCCCTTCGCTGAAAACGTTGGTTCTGGCAATCCGGCCCACACCCGCAGTCGCCCATACACTCAATCTTAGTCGCGCGGTTGATGCAATCCGAGTCCTCTCCACATGCTCGATTCGTTGAACTGGCCGGATCTAGCCAACTGAGTTAGATAAAGAAATGACATGAGACGAAATAATCATGAGTAGATGCCGGCAGAAATCGGAGAAAAATCTCTTGCTTCTACGTTGAGACCGAACGCGAAAGCGCGGGATTGTGCAAGTACAAAATCCAAAACTGCAAGACATATGTAGCAAGAAATAAAGACAGACTCACCCCATTCTTCCGCACAATCACACTCCATAGCATGCTCCGTATAGCCCATGTATTTATTAGCATACTGGCAGGTTTCAATCATCTCAAACGTCTTCTGAGCTTCCTCCGTACTATCCGGCAAGTCCAGAAACAGCTGTGGCGGTCGCGGAACCACCTTTTGTGAGGAGCTACGAGCAAGCTTGGGAGGCTGTCCCGGCTCCATTTTGACCGAGATGCCTCCTCGAACCTTCTCTGTACCGGACACATCATCCCCACGCCTTTCCTGGATATCTTCATTATCTGAACATTCTTTTTTGGGCGGTGTTCGTGAGGAGGATCGCGATTTCGTTAAGGTCGAGGATGCCCGCTCATCTTTTATTAGGGGTTCTGGCGACGCGGCTTTGGAGTCGGGCTTCATCGCGGCGCCTCCGCCGTTGAGGATCGGAGCATCGGTGATATTCTCGGACTGCTCCAGTTTCATCGCAGTGACTGCATCGGCAACAAATTCTGACTGACGGTCCGCGTTGTCATGAGTTGACATGACGACACGGACGGAGCGCTCGAAAACTATCAGAGCCAGAGACGGCGTGGCACACGAGTCAGAACCCAAACGGAGACGGAGAAATGGAGGCCAGACAAAGTAAGGGTAAATGGGAGCAAAATTTAAGGGCTGGGAGGGTTGTAGTGGGCCGCGCGAAAGAGAAAGGGTGCAAGGAGGAGAAGTTTTGAATTGTGAGAGGAGAAAGAATCAACGTCCACTTCGAGCGTCTTTCCGTCCATGGTCCACGTGCCAAGACACGACAATAATCGGGGGACAATAAGAATCTATTCTAACGTGTCTTGACTACATTTCCTTCTCATCTCAGTCCTTGTATCTTAAAGGCCTCAGGCTCCATTTGCGTCCACTTGTTCTCATTCTCGATAACTTTTCAAGGGATATAGCCTCAGCTATCTATCCACTATCGCGCGAACGACTGCTCAGTGTCCCAAAACCCAGGAGGGCACAGAATGGTACTAGCTATCCGCTAGTTGGCCAAAGGAGAAAGAAAACCATGTTGCGAATTCGACCAGGCTGCCTGGCATTTGACGCATATCTTTGATGTAGGTAATGGCGAGAGTCTAATTCTGTGCAATTCACACCTTTTCTTTTCACCCTGAAGTCTAAAGCGTAGGCTGATGTGTCCAGTTTCAACCTGGCCTCACGCTTAGACTAGAATTCAAATCAAGTCAACTGTCACTGTCGGGGTGGACAAAAAGGTAGCACTCGAGCCACGGGTTCCGAAAGAGCCCGAGCATTCGAGGCTCAGAAACATGCTCGTATCATTCGGACCACAATAGAGGTCGGGTCCCTGGCCATTGGTATCGCATTTTAGTGTCATTGCGATCGGTTGTCATGCACCTCGACCGCTTATGGGAAGCGGGAAGGGGTCAAAGTTTCTGTCAGTAAGAATCGATTAGTAGTTCAACACGAGGACGGACACGTTAATAAAGCCATAACTTGCGAGGCGCAACGACATCTGCAGGAAAGACAAATCCATGTCCTTCGAACTGATTTAGAATCACAGCACATCAAGAGAGATGATAGGCATAGGCTATTGAATCATTAAGTCAACCCGCTGTGCAACCGGGGATGTGCGAGGGCGAATCCACACTGCTGGCCACAGTCCCGGGCACAAGATGCAGGGAGATTGATCTAAGACCGCGACGAGGATGGATCAAGGATGGGTTGACGGCTCGGGCCACCGTTCTCCAGCACCGGTGCGGTTTTGGGCGGTTAGCGATTGGCCACGCGCATCCCATTTTCAATGCTGGAGCGGAAGGGACTGGAGGTGCAGCTGTCCGGACCCTAGACAGGGGACGCGTTAGTATTCCTGCTATAAAATGGCATCGTTATCCATAAACGACAGAGGTACCTTGGTTGGCAGTGTTCTTTGGAGTTCTGACGGCTCACAAACATACATCGAATTAATAAGAAGTTCACGCCAACGGTCTAGATGGAGGCTCGTGCCCGCGAACGGGTGTTGTCTTAAAAAGGCGCCGGGGCGGTCCAGACAGAGATTATCGAGGCTGATCAGGAGAAACTCAAATAGATGAAAATACCGGGATACGTGGTAAGAAAACAGTGGCGGCTGGACTCAAATTCAAGATCAAGACCAAGAAAATCCGATTTCCGACTGCAGAATCTTGATAGATCCGGGAATCAACTGCAATTCTCCAAATTTGGCTGTTTGGCTGTCTCGTCCTGTCACACAGAGGGCGATCAAGAGATTCATCCCGGTACCTGGATCCTGAAGTAGTATGAATGTTGTACTTCACAGGATTTTATTGTTATTTTTCTAGTCCAATACGGAGTTCAGAAAAACGGTACCTGAGCCTGAGTGGAGCCTGGCTGCCTGTTTCTCTCTCCCGTACCGTAATCTTCGGAGCTTCCTTGTTGCTTCTCCCGCGCTGTCCCCAACTTCCTCATGCCCCAAGCCGACGCCCACGGGCAGTCCTCATCTGCATCGTCTGCATCAGTCTGCGACCATTTTCGTACTTCATGATCATCATCATCTCTCGGACTCTTTCTACGGAGTATTCCGTATCCGCTCTGCTTTTTGCCATGGATCACCGGTTAGAATAATGCTAACAGCAGCATCCTGCCGGGCTATCTATTCCGGGGCGGTTGAATCAGCGGGGCAATGGATCTCATGCATTATTATGATGCATAGACCATTATTATCGTCTGGGTATTGGCGATCGAAACTCCTTCACAAGCTAGCCGCTAACTGGAATATTGTTTCAAAGGGATAATCGATGGACCCAGTGCGACGATTGACCACTGGCCAGAAGCTGGCTCGTTCAACGTCCTGACTCACTAGGCACTTAGACTACCAACGACTACTGCTAACGACCCATTGATGTAGCATCGTCCTCTGGGTTCCTCCAATTCTCCAATTCCTCAGGCTCTTCAATCGCGCAGGCTACAAGCTAGAATATCCCTCGGATAGTCATCGTCATGACCATAAATTCGGTAAATGGTGGTCTGAGCTGGAGGGGGGAACAAACCACAGCCTACAGGAATAGGCCCAATGTCCATTGTTAGATTCTTTCTAACGTTATTCTTACGCTGGCCTCTACTCACATCTTATGCTCAGTCTGGCCCAATCATATCTCGCGGCTGGATGAGCTGGAAGGCTTCAGCACGACTTTGCGTACGGAGTACTAGGTATTTCTCCACGGTTCTGGATTGACCTCTTCCAGCCTTCAGGATTTTGGTCTCGCCGGCGCCTATTGCGGAGCCCCCAACCCCACCCTGCGGTTATCAACTGCCTCCGCCGCCATTCATGTTCTGCCAGTCATCGTTGTTGCATTCCCGCTATCTTCAATAGGGCCAATGCACGCCACTGCGATTCCTGTATCGAGCGCAGCAATCATCACTAATAATAAAATCATGCAGAAAAGGACTTGGTGTCCGGTTGGATCGTCCACGCTACCTGCATCCGGGAGCTGCCCCCGAACCTGACTTTCCCTATTCCCAAACGCCCGAAAAGGTTTCGTTTCCAAAACATGCCGATTGCTCTCTAAAGACTTCGTTGACCCAACGTTCTGGAGGCGTCAATGACGGCCTATCACCAATCGCTTTGGGTCAAGGTATATACGTTCGGAACGCACTGCTTCCTGCGCGAGGCACTGACATCTTGTGACCCCTCAAAGAAAGGCGACATCGAGCCAGGCGGCAAGCTTTCTTCCTGCCTTCCGGTCTTCTTGATGATGGTGCAATATCTGTTTCTATCTTTCTCGTGTTCCAATTGTCGCTGTATTCCTGTTTGATTTAATCATCTAGAATTTTTCCGGGCTCTGGTTTGTACAATTATTGCTTCAATTTTGGTTTTACCCATTATTTCCCCCTCAGCTGTTCTGACTGTGGTGAGGGAGTACAACAGTAGCCGCACCCTGTTGTTCTGCCCCCCCCCTACTCGTCTGCCCCGTCCAGCTCCTCTTCTTGTGCATTGTTAGCCTTTTTTTACCCATTTCCCTCCATATCCGTGCCCTTCCTGGTCTTTTCAGACCCTTGTTTAGCTTTTCCGAAGTTCCTTGCGCCCCTTTTCTCAGCGGAAGAGGCAGTTTGCTTTTCTCCCGGATCCTTTCCATCCTCGTTGCAGAATGAGCGTGGGCGCTTGGAACCATCTGAAACCATCGGCTTTGAAACACTATTCTCTTCTAGGTTGAACACGGCCTGATCCACCTTAGTCTGGTTGGTTCCGCAGACTTTATTTTCTTTCCCTTTTCTTATTTCTTCCTGTTTATTCTTTTCTGAGAAGTCCCGTCTTGCTAAGTTGTTTACCTGTGGCTCTTCACCCGCGACCTGGGAGAACGCAGACACGAACGAGATACAGGCGACAGTCCCTGCAGCTTCCCCTTGCCCTCCGGACACATGCCTACGGTCTCTCTTCCGGTATTGGACTACGCAATTCCGAATTGAAAAGCCGTTGGCTAAGAGAAAAAGTTCCTGGGGAAGAGATAGAGTGTCACTCATCTCTCTTTCGTCTACTATCGTTCTTCGAGCCCCCTCTCTTTCCTTTTCCTTTTCCCTGACCTTTTCCCCTTCCCCACCACGCCTCATTCCTTCTTTGTTTTCCCCAGTTCATATTCTGAGGTTTGTTTGGTGGCAATGTGCTTCGTTGAAAGTGCTTAATCTTTGACGTCGATTCGGTCTGCAGCAACGACAGTTTTCGCTGGTCCCTCTCACGATCCACTCTCGTTGTTTTCCTGTCGTCGCGTCTGGTCCATTCCCTGTACCTCGATTTAAAGCATAGGAGTAACTGCAACCTGACCCTTTTGGCTCTGCTCGTTTTGCGCGTCTCGTCTTCATAGCTGTGTGGCCTTTCTGTTGGAGCAACTGCGAGTCTGTTGTTGACTGTCTAAAATCCTCTATATGAGTCCCGCGTCTGTCGTTGTTCTCCGCCCCGGCCTTCAATGTATACTGTCACCTGCATAATAATTGACCCCTTCCCCTCTTATTCTCTGTTCACTCTCTGTACTGGCTTTCGTCACTCGGGCCTGTCTTCGTTTGTTGTGCTGTCAGCCCGCTTCTCCATTTATTTCTGAGCTACCACGTGTTGACACACTGGTGTAGACGCATTATTCCGTTTGGGAGGCTCTGTGGTAATTCTTCTTTTTCTACTGCCTTGTTGTTTCATTTTCCTTGCCTGCCCCTTAGTTCTAGTCCAGCTCCACTGCGGTTGCACCTCTTGTTAAGCCTTGTTGACATCCGTTGCATCCTCCATCTTTGCGCCTGTCTCGGCCACGCGCGCGTCACTCTCTATTCCTGCTGTCAAGCTAGATATAGAGGTATCCTTCCGATTGGCTCACTTGCCCTTTTGTCTACTAAGCGAAGCTGGGTACGTTCGGCTTCTATGATCTGCTGGATATGTCGCATTCACGGGAGAGAACATGGACTGAGGATGAGAAGGTATGCAACCAACGCCAGCCTAGATCGTCATACTCGCGCCAGTTGGAATAACCGTGGCATTTCCCAACCGGATACACGCTGACCTAGTGGCCAGTATGCCTTGCTTACGGAAATACTGAAGAAGGGAGGAGTCTCATCTCTCGAGCTCGTCAACATAATCAAAGCCATGAATATCCACCCTAGCTGGGCTGATATACCCCTTCCTTCGGGTACGGATTAGCCCATCTCTTCCTTTGATCGGCTGGGTCTACCTGGACTATGCTTCGCATTGTCTGAGTATAAGCTGAACAATTTTAAACAGGTCGCTCGCTGAATTCCTGCCAGTCGGTGTTCAATGAGATGTGTCAAGAATTGGCCTCTCAAGTTAACACGCGCTTTGGGCCAATACATCCACCACGTCATACTGCTCCTGCACAAGCAATGCCTCTTCCGGACTCAAATAACAGTGCAAGAAAGCGGCCTTTATATTCAACAGATAAACCTATCCTCGCCCCGCGTGCCATACAGCCCCGGCCTCCTGCTGGTCCTGCGTCTTATAGCAGCGAGAGTGGCGCATCAACAATGCTATCCCCAAGCACTGGGGATGTCACAGGCACTACCGAACCACCGCGGAAACGAGGCCGGCCAACCAAACTTGAAGCGGAGCGGCGCAAGGCAGAGGCTGAAGCTCGCGGGGTGCCTTATCAACCCCAGTCCCGACAACGCGGATCGCAAAAAGCAAAAGGTCCATCCACACCTACCAGTCCTTCAGGTGTTGAAGCAGGTGGGACCGTTTACACCAGTCAGACTAGCAATCGACCTCCACTTATACCACCGCCGGGATTGCACTATGTGCATCCACCTTTGAGATCGATGCCGTTGCCTGGGCCTAGTGACGAGGAGCGCATGAGGGCTATGCCTAATCAAATAAGCCCAGCATTACGAGAGCTACCGCGCCCGCAAGAAACTAGACAGACACTTCCTTCTCCGCATGCTTTGCAACTTGGCCATCGAGAAAGTATACCCCGTATAGAGCCTGGAGACCGACCTTATGAGCCTCTACCACCTGAAAGACTCCACTTTACAGACAGCAGCCGAAGGAGCCTCGTTAATCCCCCTCCCCGCCACACAGACGAACCCCATACGCCAGACAATCAAATTCCCCTAACAACAACGGCCGAGAAACGAACATAATGAAGTCCTCTCTTTGAAAACACTGCAGCCTTGTTTTCCCTATTTCGATGTGATATGATGAATGAGCTTCAACATCGATGACCAGCGATAGATAGCATTGATTCGCCTCCCTGTGCATCCGATTACAGAATCGAAACGAATTATGCTCTCCCAGAAGGCTGAAAAAGCCACGATTTATGCTTACTCCTACGAGTACCGCCCTATTTTCAACTCGATGATTTATAACTTTCTTTCTGTGCGTCAGTTGTTGTTTATTTCCTTCCCTTTCCTTTTTTCTGCTTTTGCATATTTTACTATGCATCATTTTCTCCCCTTCATTAAGGGTGATCGTTGAGACTCTGATGGCTCATGTCAGTGGCCGTCTCTAATTCATAGGTCGTCGGGTTGAATGCTCAGAGAAGACATTTCTGATCTGGCATGCCTTACTTGGTTGTTCGCTTGGATATGTTCGCTTCGATATAACATATCAAAACCGGCAACTAGAGCAGTGAACCAAAATCCCTCTACTGATCATAATTGCTAGTCCCCGCTTGAGATCACTTTTCCTATCTCCCATCTGGTGTGCCTATTCCACCGCGCAGTGAGTTGATAAACACGATCCCTCTCCATCCCAACTCATTCAGATGTTCGTGTGAGCGCAAAATATGACAACTATGTACGACATACTAAGGTCTCTCGACTATCGTTTTCCAATCTCTTCCATTCCTACGCTTCTGGGTCAGCTCATGATTTCGATTTTCCTCATTCTTTTCTGATCCAACCTCATCTTCATGCCTTCTTGTGCCTTGCTTATTTTTCCCATGTCTTCACGTATTTAGAGCTTAATGTTTCATCTCATGTACATGTATCTAATGGTTAGCAGGCAAGTGGCCAGCATGACAGCCACGCTAGTTGCATATATAAGTGAACTACAGAGTACAGTCTGGCTCTCATAGCGAAGAACGGAGCGATGTAGGTTCAGAGTAAGTTTCTGCTATAGTAGACGAACCTATTCATGCTTTGGCTTCAATTTAGCCGGCAGGTAAGATCGGATGCCTAGCCGCAGCAAGTATTGTGGCGAATAGCCCCCTTTTACCTTAAGAGATGAGCGCACAAACAAGGGGCCTATTCACTTCGATGTCTGCTTGGAGAAGTAAACTGAGCATACATTTGCATCGTTACTCCATTTACTCCGTAATCGTGGCTGGCACATAACTGGAACGGAGACCCCATTGTAGAAAGATGGTATTCCGGTCTATATAAGTCATATATGTCACAGAATAGTAATCGTTTCTTGCTGCCCTTTTTACGGACTCCGACTGAGCTTGGCACGGGTGAGTAAACTACGTAGCCTGCCTTTCTGGCCTTCTGATTGTAAAGACTCGGTGCCAGCTATGACGGTGGACGCTGTAGCTTCCTCTTGAACCGAAGATGAAGTCTCGATGTCTGAAGTTTCCGACACGTTTAAGGACCCCAGCTGGCTTTGTGGCTGCTGTTTCTCTTCCTCCTGTCTTCCCTGCTCCAGCTGGGTTCTGATAATGCTAACTGCAGAGCGGAAACCGCTGTCTTGAGGGACAGCGACTTTGGTCCCTATTCCCAGGGCGGGTTCGCTCATGGTGGTCTCTCTTACTAGCTTCATCAATTCGTCTTTCCCATCTACACGGCGAGTCAAGTAAACCATGGGCACGCTGCCCTTGCCTTCTTTCCCTGGAAGGGTATCTGCTCGAATGCGCTCAATTTCCTGTCGGTACGCCGTTTCGTATATATCGAAGTCAGCGGCGCCTGGTGATTCGCTTACGACAGGATAGTCAGGCTCTGTAGGGTCCGTCTCACTCCCAGTCATTGGGACGTTTGAGTTTAGGAGCTTGGGCGATGCGTCGGTGCTGTTGATGTTTATCGGGGCTGAGCCAGTGAAAGTGGAAGGTCCGATGAATAAGAATGGGCAGTCTTCTTCTAGAGGATCTCGTGCGTGTCCTCGTGTGCCCTCTATGCTGCGTTTGGTGGTCGTCGAGCTAGTGCGTGAGAGCGGGACCTGCGATGACTGTGACGCTAAATCGTCGGTTGGGTCTTCCCTTACTTTGACGCTTCGTATCGAGCCGGAGTCTTTCCTTGTTGGCTTGTTGAAGATAGAACTGTACGCAGAACTCGATTCGTTGCTATCTGGCGGAGGGTAGGGGAGAGCTTCCCGCCGCTGCGGGTGATATCCTTTCACAACATCGTCACGCTCCCAGGCTCTCCGGTTATAAGTGTTCAAGCTCTGGGCTTTTTTGAATGGTGTGGCACTAGGTAAGGACACGCTCTCCTCTGGATCCATTTGCGTAGGAGGTTCCACAAAGTGCGTCTCGTATTCTTGGCCGAGGATACTTTGTATAGGTGTAGAAGCTCGGGTCGGGCCAAGAAGGCTTTTAAATTTCTTCGCAGCTTTCATCTAAACTCCTGTTAGATTTAGCATTGTAAAAGAACATGCAGTACATACCACAGCTAATACATGGCCGAAATTTTTTGTAATTGCAGAGTTCATTTCCTCTTCTGTAGGAAGGTCGACTATTTCTGCCGTATTCTCACTTTTTGGCAGTAAAGGATCCATGCCATTCTTCGTCACCCAAGGATGCTCCTGTAACCCTGTTAGGACTAGTCAACAATCCAAGCGATACAACGTACCCTCAGCTCGTCCATCTGTATCCTTTTCGTAGGGTCCTTTTCCAAAATTCGCAACATCAAATCTTTAAAAGCCTCGTCTGTTTCACCCTCACAAACAATAGGACGGTTTTTTATGGCGTCGTAGAGGTCGATAATGCTGTGCTCCTCGAAAGGAAGCTTGCCGTAACGCAAACAATACAAGGTCACGCCCATGGACCATATATCCGCTGCTTTTCCAGAAACATCGCCATGCTTTACAACGCAGAGTTCCGGTGGCAGGAAGGCTGGAGACCCAGCAGATTTGGCCGTAAACATGTCCGAATTCTTTTCGAACATTTCTGATACGCCAAAGTCGACAACTTTGAGAACATCATCGTTTGTTATCAGGCAATTATCGGGCTTGATATCACGGTGGACGATACCCTGGGCATGTAGGTACTCAATGCCCAAAATGAGGTCACGAAACCAGCAGCGACAACGTTCGTCATCGTAGGGATCTGCCCTCTCTTCGAGAGTGACCTTCATAACCACGCCCTTCTTGCACATCTCCATGACCATATATAGCGAATCTTGGGTCGGGTCATCCAGTACCTCTATCAATGATACTAGATTGTTGTGGTGTAACTTCTTCATAATGGCAATCTCTTCTTTGATGAAATAGAGAGCATTCTTCATCTCTTCGTCTCCAAGTCCCGATCCCTGGCGATGAAGAGGGGAGTTTAGGCCATCTGCTGGACGTTTTGGACCTCGAGACTGTCTCAGAAGTTGCGATTTTGCGCGTTTTCTAAGACGCGCCTTGGAAAACTCTTTGACAGCCTAGAGCTTATTTAGTCTGAGTATGTACTCAAATTAAGTAGACGCCCTCACATATTCATTTCCATACTGGTCAACAGCAACATGCACTGCACCAAACGAGCCGCGGCCAATTTCCTGCTTAATCACATATTGGTTGATTCTATGCTCCGCAGTGCCATCATCCTGGCTGAGAGTATACTCTGACCGAGCATTGAGAGTTTCCTGGGCTGCAGTTAATAAAGCCAGTCTGAGGAAAGTAAAGAGTGCGTGTGAAAGGAAAAGGGTGCCACCTTCACGGGACGCCGGGCTATTGGATTACGGCGATGATGTCTCTGAGGGCTCTCAAACGAAGGTGTGGAGCTGAAATGCAGGATGCCGAGTAAGCATCCTATAACCCCATCTCTCAAGAATGGTATATTGCTTGCGATGGGGCCAGAAGCAAAAGAACTTACGCATAACGGGCTGGGCTTGGGCGAGGATGAAGCTCTGGCTGGGCAGAAGAACCTGGACTGGCATCCTGTTGCAGAGAGCCAGCACCCTCGTTGGCCATCGGTTAATCACGCGCCGGGTGTCAGAAAGCCAGTAGCGATATTGTTAGATACGGTAATTGTTAGGATATTGATGAGAGGCCGCGCAAAGATGCTAAAATCTGGGTGCCTTGTCAGAGAATGTGGGGGAGGTGGAGGGGCACAGCGGTTACGATAAGACGCCACTTACTATAGCGAAGGAGACTTTGACTATCGATGAGGTAGTGCTCCGGAGTAGCTGTGAGTTCAAGAAGGGCGTTGCAGGCAAGAAACAGTAGGCACTGATGTCTCTGGGCGCTCTATAATCAATAGATCGCAGTCGGAGAAGTTGTGGTCGGGACGGGACTAGTGGAGGGAGAAATCCAAGAAATTGCTATTACGAACAGGAATACCTTTCCACCAGCAGTAGTTTCTCATATTAGGACATCGTCCGTACACCGCTGAAAGACCCTTCCACGAAATCTAGACCTATCTCTACTTTACATCCAAGACCTCGCTTAGGACATACCTACAGTGTTTGTCCCATGTAAACAGGCATCTGTTCACCGCCCAATTCATCCCCAACACATCTTATCGCGACATTGTTGTCACCCATAAACCAGTCCATCAACCATCAACCAAATCAATCGCTATTTCAATAGACTCATCAGGCTCTTCTGACCGACAGCTCTTGGATTGGACAACTCAGTGCCTTGCGGAAACCCAAGCGTCATGACCGTTTACTCCTTCTACATCTTCGATCGACATGGTAAGACGAACAAACCCGAAGCTCATCGCAGGCGCTAATACTCTGCTTACCAGCCGAGTGCATCTATAAACGGCGATGGCTTCCTCGACCTGCCTCAATCGCTGGTAAATCTTCGCGACCTACCTCCGATACCCTCACAGCAGCCAACGGACTTGCCTCCGTTTCAAGTCAATCCGCACGGTCAACCGACGATGATGCGAAGCTGATCTTTGGGACTGTATTTGCGCTTCGGAATATGGTACGAAAACTGGGGGGAGAGGACGACAAGTGAGCTCTGTGGTTGGCGATTCCTAAAGGCAGCCAGACGTTGACGATTGTTGATTCTAGCTTCGTGACATACCGCACCAGCCAGTATAAACTGCACTACTACGAGACTCTAACGAACATCAAATTCGTGATGATCACAGACGTCAAGAGCCCGAGTATGCGCGTTGCGTTGCAGCAGATCTATATCAATCTCTACGTGGAATATGGTACAGTTGTTCAGTTCATATAATAATTGCACGGCTAATTTCAACAGTGGTCAAAAACCCGCTATCGCCTACTGAGCACCCCGGTGGTGTGGGTGTGAACAATGAACTTTTCGAGCAGTCGCTGGAGCAATTTGTTGTATGTTCCCTACGCGTTGTTGCGAGATATGTCCTGACATTCGCAGACACGGGTGCTCGCTTAATATATGCTACAGCAGTCCGCATGTACACATTACATGCCATGGCCAGTATAACATTCGTCCGCAAGGATCTTGGTGCCTGCGTTTATTGAACGCGATCTACCGCAGTCTTCATCCGGTTCAGAATTGATGGCCATAGACCCGTTGCTCAACGCAACATAATGCTACGCTTCATTACCGAGTTAAAAGCCGCATGGTTATTGGCCAGTAGCACAGGTTGGCTAGCTAAGATTCTAGCACGAGGAGTATCTTCGACGAAGGAATGAACGGCAACGTTCAGAATCTTCCCTCAATTTCCAAGAAGGCCAAAAGGAAATTAGGGTATACCCGAAAATTCAACATATTCAAGATATGTTCGAACTTATATTCATATGCATCAAATCATCATTCGAACATATTTTGACTACTGAGGAGTGAATCCATATTCCTTCACTAAATCCGCTTCATATCAGAACGTCCAGTTTCGAACGCCTCAGCAGGCAAATCATCCTCGTCCGGCCCTTGATTATATCCACTGGGAGCCTGGGGTTTGGAGTGACGAAGCGACCTGCCCTTGCCGCTGATGATATTGGACTTGTCTATAGCCTCGCGTTCGTCTTGCTCTACATAACCGTGTCAATTAGCCTCAGTTTACCAACCTAAATGAGATGAAGACAGAATAGAAAGGGACGTACCAAGTTGCTGGTCGCTGTTTGAGAACGGCGGCTGCATGGGATCATCGTAGTCGGCGTCGTCGCTCTGAACGGGGATCCCCTTGGCGAACCCCTGTGTACCAGTTTCGTGGGCGTAGGAGTAGTCGTTGTACTCGCCTGAGACGGGAGCGGAGAAGTCATTCTCACGCTCGTATTCGTCTTCAGCGAATCTCTCGGCACGGTTGGACATTTTGATTATGTTGTTTGTGATGGTTTGTTGTGGTAGTGGCTCAGTTGCTGAATGAAGAATTGTGCTTGGTTCTCCCAGTTAAGACTGAGGGTTGACGGGACCCTTATATGTCTCTGTGTCGACATGTTCGTCATGGTTGTCGTGGTAGAATTCCTCTTCATTATATGAGAGGCGAGTTTGACCTCAGCCGGACGTCAAGGTTGTGTCAAGCGAGTGGCAATATGACATGGTTGTGATGCGTGAACCAGAAAATCGCGATTGTGAGATTGCTGTTTGCGAACAGAATCTTGCATCGAAAAGATCATCAGAACATGACTGGCAGGAGAGATAACATCACGTCTCAATTTTGGATTTGTGTAGATGGCGAGTTCTAACTCGTTGATCGTGGATCGATCATCACGGGTGCTCGCGATGTACTATGAAAGTATGTAACACGATGGAGTAATGCGAGCGAGCGAGCTGGTCTCGACCAGCTCGCGACCAGCGAGAATTGTTCTTGCTCTGGTTAAGGTCTATTCTTCCGGTCCTTGCTGTGTTCAAAGTCGATCTTGGGACCTCATTTCCCCTGAGCCATTCAAGCGCTCTTCCAGTACCCGAGACTAGACCACAGTCTGATATCTAAACGTAGTGTATAGCAACTTTATCCAGACCGCAAATTGAAGAGAGCCAAGTTACTATTATTATCCTTGATCCTAGTACTAATGTGGACTATGGTGCTAAAATAGCATCCCTGTAATCCACCCCATAAGATGCTGTGATAATACCTTAATAAAGCAGGATGCCAATAATGCATATCACAAACTGTCTAGGGTGTACGTACCGGTGAGCAGCAGGAGCAGAATCCCAAGAGCAAGGTGGATATACAAGGTTTTATTATGCATATGCGACCAGAAAGTCCATGTAAGCGGATAAGTTGCAACCGAGCTCGGCAGCTGCTTGCAGCATGCAGGGTAGATGTAATACCATCAACTCCTGCTGTACTGTAAGGCCGCCCGGCCATGTCCGTGTCGTGATAGTCTGTTGGATAAGCAGCTTGATCCTTCAATTTTAGTCTGTGAACTGTTCAGTCTAGCAGTCTTGGCCTGAGAGTAGAGCCGAAGCTTGAACGGCATCTTTGGCGGAGATGGCGTTGTTATTCGTTGGTCTGTGCCCGCCCTCCACTCTAGGCTCCAGATGTGTTTCGAGCTTTTCCTCAGCTCTGAGTCTTGGGTCTTAACGGTTGCTCATTCTCGCCGTCTGTTCGTCGCGAAACTGGTCGTCCCATCCACCCCTCGTCCTAATCATACTCTGTAATTCCATAAGAAGTGTGCGTATATTGTGTACTCTGTTGGGACCGAGCTCAGTTGTCTTGGCAATCGCGAAATCATGATCAGGATTCGAGCCAGCGGTAAGTTCGTGTTCGGTTAGTATGTCGGGAAAAGACAGTCGAACCACGCGATTTGTAAAGAACAGGGATCTTTCCGCGGCGGGTCAGTCTCCCGGGGTAAACTCGGGATCATTGAAGGCTTCCCCTGGCTGGCAAGTGGCCGGCAAATCCATACCTGGCCTTAAGGGGTCTTAAACGATGTCCCTAAACAGTGTTTTTCCCCCTTTACGGCGCACTGGCCTTCTGTAAAAGTGCGTTATAGCATATACTGAACGGCATATGCTTAATCCCTGGATATGAGGTGGGAATTCTGTTGCTAGACTTCAAGGCTTTTGCGAATTTGTCGACTTTGGCGATTCTGGTGATTTTGTGGTCCACTTCTTCAAGGCTCTCTATGGTCAGGTCACGAGCCCTTTCTGGAGAAGCGGAGGCCGAGTAATTGATAATGCGAATTGTCACTTGAGCCTGGCTTTGCTCTGGACGGATTCGACCCCTCGACCCCTCGATGGTACTATTGAAGCCGCCAAGCTGACAATTGGCTTTGATGGCATATCGAATATGCATATGCAGTGGGAGCCAGGGTACAGATCCAGCTCAGCAACCATGACAAGTACTCTCGCATGATTGTCTGCGCAGTTTGATACTTTGTTTGTTCATCTGCAGCGGCTGCAGAGTGCAGCCTCAGCATCGTGGCCAGTAGTACTCCGTAAAGTCACTAAAAGTGACAAATCTCCAGCTAAACCCGACTGGTCGGGACCACTTTTGCTTTGCATCCTTGGATCTCCATCTGCGACATACCTCGAATCATTTGATTGGTTTAGAAAAATCCCTCGTGCAAATCTGAACTGCATCATCCGGCCTTATCGACCTTGGTTTCGGCCATGGTCAAGTGCGGAACAACCGCGCTTCTTCCCAGCGGGCCAACGGTATGGGGTTAGCTTGCGCGCCGTTCATATGCGGCCATGCACAAAGATGAATCTGTGGTCGGAAACGAGGATGTGTTTCACGGCATCATCGTGGCTCCTGCGGTATCTGCCCAGCCTCTTTCCTTTCGAGTCCTCGTCCCTCACGATCCTGCGGGACGCGCTCTAGTACGTGACTCATGGCCGAGGTGAAGGGAATCACATTGGCAACTCATCGATCTCGCCCTTAAACTGGAACCAGGAGATTTGCAACAGCCCGGCCCACGAGTCCACGACTGGCGCTTCAAATCATGCGAAATAATCGCGCCCACTGCAAGCAAAACATACACTGTGCTCCATATATCCACCTTCCGACCATGGTATTGCTAGACCGTCATCGTCTGTCTCCGGCCCTCCGCCGTATGTACAATGAAGCGACGAAGCGGGCTCACGACACACGTGATGGGGTGGAATGGAACTGCCTGTTTGGGTCGAAAGTGCGATATTCGAACAACCACAAGATAAACAGCTTCATACATCATCCGGTTTCTAAGACCTTGCACATGATAACCCCACATCCATCCCCAACAACCACCAAATGGGGATATGTGCATGGCGGAGAGTTTCCCTGCTCCATCGCCTTTCGTCCGCTTGAAAACTCATGGTTTGATCACAAACTCAACTAAAAGAGTCTTGACGAGACGATCCCACATAGTACCGACAAACCGAGGCGGACCAGATCATATTCCGCCAAATTGATGAAGAGCTACAGAGCGTAAACTCTGTCTACGAACCAACACCGCTACCTCTACATAAGGTCCTTTGTCGCACCTCTAGGGATAAAGGGCCCAAGCTAGCCGTGTAACAGGCCTATACCAGTCGCAAGTCGACGTTGGAAGCGAAGTAGGCCGCCCGTCATCTACCCCTCTTGCTGAGACTACCCCTCAGATGTCTGAAAGAGATATCTTGGCAACCAGCGTAAAGCTCTCTCGGCCTGCCGCCACAATCTGTAGCTCGACGAGAGTTGGTTGCCAATCCTAGCGGCCCTTGAAACCGCTTCTAATTAGAGCGAGCGAACCCAGCTGCCCTAGTAAATGATGTGCGGGGATCAGGGTCGGATTCGGTGCGCCATCGTCAATGCACAGCCTCAATTTACCTTTATCCGTGAGGTTGACAAAGACCCTTTCTTTTGGTTCAAATTGTATCACGATCAATTATCCGTTCATGTAGTCTGAGCTCCGGATGCAGACGCCAGGATGGTGAGGAGCCATTGTTACTCGGCTTGTTTTTTCAAGTCCGCTTTTTCTTGAGACGCTGGCGCGATAATCTTCCATTTCGTAACCCGTGGGCCGTGATTGAGTGCGGGATAGGAGACGCAGTTACTAATTCCCCCATAAACAACGCATCAATCGCCTGTCGTAAACCCAAGGTTGGCTCTAAGGCACAGGCTTTTGACAGGACATACCCCCCTTTTCAGAGAGTCCTTACAGTGCGGAGCTTTCCGGGGAGAAATCATCGCGCGCCACCTATATTAGTGCCATTGTCCGTTTATTGTACCTGGAAAGTGGTGGAAGTATGGATTCAAGGTGAGATTAATAATGTGTAGAACAGAGGGCGCCACTTGTGACCGGAGTATTGCCGTTCCCACTGCTAACGACTCGTGGCTGATGGCCAGGTTCCGTCAATCATACTTTGGAATTCATTCAAACAGCATATCACACCACCTCGCTGACGAGAATCTGACTGTCATTTGATAAGAATTGAGGAGGAACACCGCGTCGATCACACTGCCCGCTCTGCCACTCTTCCATGTGTGGCACGGTGGTCGACTCCAGCTCCGGAAACGCAGCAGCTGCACCGGTATCGCTGGTAAGATACCATACTCTTTCAATTCGTAACCGCCTCGGCGGTATTGAGCAGCCACAGACTTCAGCCGGAGTTTTCAGGACCAGTACAGGCCAGGCGGTAATCTATGGGTAATGGATGATGAAAAGGTTTCCAGACTTGGAAGGTCATTGGAAGCGTAATAAACCTCCATTTTTTCTGCTCCAGTTTTCTGGTGTACGAAGTAGTGTCGTTGTTACATAGCACTTACCACTGCCACAGATACAAGTACTGTCTGCTGCTTCCCAGCTTCGCCAGCTCCTTCACTACCTACCATACCGCCGTCTTACGCACTTCTTCATCTCCTGCTTCTCGTATCCTGTCTGACTCAAGCTGATCGAAAAGAAAAGCATTCAAAGACTATAGAAGCCAAGACTTTGTGTGCAGCTCCACCTAAGCACTGTCCCATCTCGGCGTGCCTCCAGCAGCTCGCTGAGTGATGTTCCTTTCCCGTTTTTTATTTTCTATTTTCATAAATAATTTTTTCCCTCTGGCTGGCTTCCGTCACACTACTGAGCCTCAGGCCAACACCCGGTCACCACCGCGCCGCACCACTTTCGCTTTTCAAGTATAATTTCCCTTCGCCCTCCCGACCTTCGATCTTTTTTCATCTCTCTGCTTTCTATCTTTGGTCATACCTGGCCTTTCAGCCTTGCGCTGTAGGCTTCCAAGTCTTCTCGCTTCCAGTCTTCCATACATCCTCAGGGGAGCGAATCTACTTCCGCTTTTTTCTACCTGTTTCATTACTACTCACCGCACATGACTCCACCATCTGTTTCTCCTATACCCTCGCAAGTCTCTTCCGCTGCAACGTCACAGATCTCTAGCGACCATGGAGAACGCCAGGTAACACAGGCCTTGGCGGGCATGAATTTGTCTGCCCTGAATGGGGATGCGGCGCTTCCCCATTCAGTGAAACCCCCTAAGCAAACTATGGCAAATCGTATCTCTCGCATGTTTACGGGCACTGGCCGATCTACCCCAAAGGAGCCAGAATCGTCGCGCGAACTATCAGATAGTAGTTCCGACGGCGGAAAGCCCACTGCTAATGGCAACGGGAAACAGTCCCGGCCAGCATCAAGGCCTTCATCAAAACCTCCGTCAAGGGCTCCCTCACGGCAAACATCAACCAAAGAAGTTCCTAAGAGTGAAAAGAATGAAAAGAGCGAGAAGACCGACAGGAAGGCCAAACCTGCCGGAAAAGATCAGAAGGAGGGTTCGACCTCCCAGAAGCGTTTTGAGATCCTTCCGGATAATTCCCATCGCCACCATCTGAAGAGTACCCGACGACAGGAGAAGCTGACAGATCTTCTTCGGGATATGCTTGGTGGACGAAAGAAGGACGACCATGCGGAAGATCAGCAACTATCCCTGATGTCGACGTGGATCGACCAATTTAAAAGCGAGCGGGATAAGTTAGCGGCCGACAAGAAGGGCGGCCCCAACGCCACTGCGTCGCTCGTCGATAAGTACGGCAAATGCCAGGAGATTGTTGGTCGTGGTGCTTTCGGTATTGTGAGGATATCTCACAAGGTAGACCCTAAAGACTCCAAAAGCGAACAACTTTACGCTGTCAAAGAATTCCGCCGCCGTCCACAAGAAACAAGCAAGAAGTATCAAAAGCGACTGACATCGGAGTTCTGCATTTCATCGTCCTTGCGCCATCCTAACATCATTCACACACTCGACCTCCTGCAAGATGCTAAGGGCGATTACTGCGAAGTTATGGAGTATTGCGCTGGCGGTGATCTCTACACTCTTGTGCTGGCTGCAGGAAAGCTAGAGGTTGCCGAGGCTGATTGTTTTTTTAAACAACTCATGCGCGGTGTTGAGTATATGCACGAGATGGGTGTTGCTCATCGCGATCTTAAGCCGGAGAACCTTCTGTTGACCACTCACGGAGCTCTTAAGATTACAGACTTCGGAAATGGCGAGTGCTTCCGTATGGCATGGGAAAAAGAAGCCCATATGACTGCCGGACTCTGTGGCTCAGCCCCTTACATCGCTCCTGAAGAGTATGTCGAAAAGGAGTTTGACCCAAGAGCAGTTGATATTTGGGCTTGCGGTGTCATCTACATGGCCATGAGGACGGGACGTCATTTGTGGAAATTGGCTCGCAAAGAAGAGGACGAGTTTTACAGACGGTACTTGGAGGGTCGCAAGCATGAGGATGGCTATGCACCGATCGAAACGTTGCATCGGGTAAGCATGACATGTGCTGAGAAGGCAGACCTCAAACTGACTTATCCCTCCTTTCAGGCTCGTTGCCGCAACGTTGTTTATTCCATCCTCGACCCGAATCCTTCTCGCCGCATTAACTCGTCCCAAATCCTGAAATCCGAATGGCTTCGCGAGATTAAACTGTGTCAAGCGGGTGAGGAAGGCTTCTAATATTCCCTTGCATTTCAGATAGCAGGTGCCTTTTCCGGAAAGGTCCATTGGGCCGGTTTTCGCTTTCTTCCGGTCAATGTCCCTTACGGTGACGGGTTACCGGTTACCTTGTTCCTGTCTATCTCCTCCGTCTAAGAATAGAAACGGGTGGTCATGTGTTTCTCCCTTTTCTTTCGAGTGGAAGAAGTCCTTCATTGTGCGTTCCATAGACGGAGGACTTTTCATCTTCTCTACAATTATGCCGGTGCATGTCTCTCTTCCTACCTAGTTTGCGGGTTTAGTGTGGCGTCACGTTCTCATGTTGAGGCAACGAAGATCATGACTTTTGACTAAATTCATGGTACCAGTCCAACTCATATACGTTTTTATTTTAACGACCTATACATTTTTTTTTTCAGCAAGCTTCCAATTTTCTGTTTCTCTCTCTCATACTCTCTCTTTTCGCTTTTGTTTTTCTGTTTTCTTTTTACTTCTTTTCTTGCTGCGCATCAACTTTCAAGGTCATGGGTTGGGTTTCTGAGATTTCCTGACCTGGTTTATGGAGCTTTCTTTCGATTCTTTCGATTCTTTATTATAGCAGTTTTGCACCCTGGCTGGCGTTTCTTTACAGGTTATGGGCGGATTGGACTATGCTTTCATTGGGGTACCAAGGACAACTGTAACACCAATACCTCACCTGAGTGACTCTAAAGGGATGATAATGGCTGGCCCATCAATGGAAGAGACTCCTTATCTCTCACAATACTACTGCTGAGGACCTACACCACCCTAGTTTAAAATCTTCATCGTTTAAGTACAGATCATGTGACTCCACCGTATCCATTACATCATGAATGTAGGCAGACTTAATCCGGACGACATCATTCCCGGATCTGAGCTAGCTACGTAGTTGTACGGGAACCACAGGAACGAATACGTGGTCATTGACTTAACGATGACTTCATTTCTACTCAATTGTGCGACAGGGGCAGTGATTCAGCCCACTCACGATGCCGCCGAGTATGGATACTCTAGGTACCTAATACTTACACTTCTATACGAGCATGCTTTGAGCTGTATCCTAGATTACACGTCTTAGAACAACGGATTTAAACACGATCAAGGTTGGTCTGTAAGGTCGTCAGCCACTAGGTATTCTTGAGGCAAATGAGTCCTACAGTCCACCTTTGGTAGGAGTGCTACTTCGCATGCAAGGTCGATCCATGTATTACTGCATGTGCATGTGTTCTATGCAAAGGGGTCCTTGGGTTTCAGCGGATGCACCTACCGTCACTGTACCATCCCCAGTGTTTTTTGCGTCCGACTTAGTCACGAGACCCTTGAGTTCGTATGTCGCTACGTTCGTCAATTTGTCCCGCTTAGCTTTTTACATATTGACTCACAGCACATCTACTGAAGCGAATCAACCGAAGCAACCGGAGCAACAGGGCAGTACATGTAGTAACATAATCACGAGTTTGCAGGTCAATGGAATCGGCTACATCTTCGTTAGCATCTAATTGACCCGGAAGGTATCTTTTACCTCAAACCCTCAAAATATAGATTGAGATTAGGTTAGGTTACGGCTGATGGACTGGCCCGGAGTTCCAGGTACAGCAAGTATAACCTCGCCAACGGGGCCAGGCCCTCTTTGGCTCTAGTCCTGGAGAACTTATTGTAGGTGTAACATTGCGAGGAAATCCGGTTGGCCAACGGTGTAATATACTAGTACCGGGTGCGCTAAAATTGAAAACTCAGCTGGAGGTTGGCGGTCGCGTAGGGTTGGATCCTGACATGCAGGTGCATAATCAGAAGCAAATGCATGAGTGTAGACCAAAAGGCCTGGACCGGGCGGCTGGGCGTGCTCTCCTGGTAGGGCTTAGGGAATCAAGGGATGATGTCGGCTACGTGCATGCCTTACTTTGAACAGCTACAGATGGGATAACTCTCTCGCTCCGATGTTGCTGCGCTGCGAGCCAAGCATAACTGATGCCAACTGAACTTTCGCTCTTGAAGACTCGGCACTATACCAAATGACATGGTCAAGCCAAGGATGCATTGCCCGGTGGAGTGAACCATGCTCGATGACCCCGAGGAGGCCTCGGCCGCGCTCAGAACAGCCAAGTTGTATAAGTGCAGCGATAAGATTACCAACGATCTTGCTGTGCTTCAAAAAAAGGACAAAAGATTCACCGACTGAAGGGCTAGAGCAGGCGATTAGTCTATCATGACTGTAAAGCTTAAGCTTAGTCCATTCTGCTTGTATCACACCGGCCACGCCGAATCCTTTCTCAAGTCATTGTTACCACGTCGACTCGACTCACATAGCCAAGACATCGGTGAGGATCTCATGGTAATCAGGATGCCTAGCCCTGTACTGTGCTCAGGTGCTAGCGCGCATAGCAAATCCACTGAGAATGTTGCCATTGCTCAAAGCCTGATTCTTGTATGGGACCATCCGTTGATTTTGCATATTCCCCGGGGGAAATATTCAATAGTTCAACAGCCAGCCCCTAAATGGTGGAGCATCAGAAGAGTATAAGCGCTTAGGCAGCAAAGTTTTCTGGAATCTCGATTTTCTGGCCGGTACTGCAATGATGCAGGCGCAGGCCTGGCATGGCCGTACAACGCAGAGGGCCATGAATTGGTGGGACTGTATTTATCCAAATGCCTTTCTCAACTTCAGTGTAGATTGGTCCTTGCATTTCCAACTAGAAAATTGTCCATTCGGAGTAGACCGCTGTTCTGAAAGGGGAACCCAAGTTTCTTGTCGAAATTAGAACTGGCGGTTAGCGAGGGTTCCGCTGGAGAAGCCCAGACACAGAGTATTGAGTAGTGCCATTTGGCCAGTAGGCGTAATGCTAGACGAATATCGCATATTCAATCTTGGATTTTGGGTGCAGAAAAGAATGAAGCTTAGAGGGCCCCAAAGATTTTCACGATTGTCGATCCTTTACCACGAGTCTGAGGATTGGAACACAGCCATGTTCTTCGAAAAACCGTCGCTAGCCGACGCCAGCGTCGGTCGAAGATCACCTGTTCTTGCTGAGCGACCGAAGTCTTCCCTGCGCAAGGACGGGGTCTGGTTCGAATTGGAGTCAGCTCTCCCTGGGGTGTATGTGTATGCACAATGGGACATATGACCAGGTGCCGAAGCCACAAGAAGAGAAGGGCTGACCCGTCCGGAGTAGTGCGATCGACCGTAGGGCTGTATTTCGGTATTCGTCATGTTTTGTAAATACATGATCATAAATACATCCAGTGGGCTTTGCGGCGTTCTGCACAGCCCCCGAAGGGAGGTCTTTGACGTCAGAATAAGCCCGAGAGCAGCCAATGCATTTCCTGCTGAGTTGAGATAGGAGCAGACCCTTGAGTGACTTGAATCGTCGTTCAGGAGGGATTTAGGAGACATCGAGTCATAGTAGTCACCATCAAACGCGACTGTTGTTCGGTTTCTGCGAGCTACCTTACAACGAAGAATGCCAGGCGCGAACGAGGTAGAGTATACTGCCCATCCGTACGTCCATGGCTCGGGAGTGCTGTCTAAAATCGTCCCATTGCTGACAACTTGTCTTTGCACTACTTCCGCATTTTACGATTTGCCAGACTGACATGCGAACATACAATCAGCATCTCCATGCTAGAATCAGCAGTAGAGACAATTCAAGTCTGGGATGACAGAAGGCTAACAATTTCATTTCGGTAGATGTGTCTCGATTACACCACGACAGAACAAAAGATGGAGCTCGGTGGACGGACAAGGGAATATATCGAGAGCTGCAGAACCTCCAGCTCATGAGCCCGCTGTTATCGCCGCTAAATTCCAGTATATGTTTCATCGAGACCCTGTCGCTTGAAGCCTGTTTACCGTAGCTGGGGATCTGATCACCGGGGGGTGCCAGAATCATATTTAAGCAGTTTACCTTACGACACGTCGAGCAATATCCAGAGTGAGCTTCCAATGATTCTGAATCAGAGTTATCCCAGGCCAGGCCAGAACCTGGGATTCTGCCTTGCTGATAGCTGTGCTCGCTGTGGAAACTATTCATGGTGTGACTGAATGGGCTGGGCTTCACATATCAGCAATGTTGTCAGTGTATGATGTCGGCTGTCAACAGGGTGACCGCGACCAAGCTTGCCGGCAACGACTTCGCTCTTTGTGACCGCCCACCTATTCTTGGTCTATGTTTGTCGATTGAGTGTCCGGATGTTTTCAGCTCACTGCGCGTGAAATCAGCGCGGGGCGGTGATTGCAGCACCTTGCTTCGAGCCTGCCAGTGTACATTCTGCCCTCCAGAAACTCTAGAAGGGTGCGTTAGAAGGGTGCGTTGTAATATCACAATCTTGCCAGGACCGTACGGGCATTCGTGCATTGTGAAAGATATTGTGAGAGACTTAGTTCTGTTGATGGCGCTTACTGCCGCGTCTAGCTAGAATTTACGAAGCATTATCTGGTCGCGGCTATAGCACGGGTCTATAAATATTCTTGTCTCTCGTTGCGTTCCAAAATATAGCGAAGCAAGAAACGGTCGCTAACAGAGTGGAACTAAGGAAACAGGTTAGTTCTTACAGTGAGTTACTGCTAAGGTCGTGGACAAAACAGCTAGATATGCTGAGCACCTGGGGTTGCATCCGCTCTATCAACAGCCATTAACAGGATGAGCATCACTGCGTTTTTTAATTATTATCAACGACTTTTAGAAGAAACTATTCAATATGGCTGTGTATGTTGAGGTTGAGGATTTAGTACAAGTATACACAGAATCTGCTGTATTTGGCCGTTCTATACTAGCCGTAATCTACACAGCCACATCCAAGCCACTGAGGAACAGGGAACTTTGGGACTGGGAACATCATCATCGGCGGTCCCGCATTAGGCTTCAACTTGATTCCCCTCCCGTTCTTGAAGCCAATCTTGCTCATCATTCGAATTTAAACTCTATACTCGTGTCTTCAACAAAACCTCGCGAATTTTTTTTTCCTTTCCGGCATTGACGATTGGCTTTACTCTCTCGGTGAAATCCAGATCAAACAGTGTCTCAACATGTCTTGGGCAGGTGCGTATTATACTCGTGGTATAGGACTCTACAAAATTCACCCTAACATGTGCGCTCTCTGCAGGCTTCAAGAAAAATGTGAACCGCGCTACGACGCAGGTAATGATGAAGACGGGTATGTCTGAGACGTATATGCCCCGCATCTGCCGCGATGGAACCTGGAGACAGGCCGACACAGTTGGAGCGGGATACGCCAGCTTGGACATAGGACGAATGCTGATACTGCGCCTTCTCAAATTCAGGGCACGTGGAAAGGACGAACGACCGTGACTATGAAATTGAAGAACGGTATGAAAGACCGGATACCCGCGTCGGCCGTGGTTAACTGATCCCCATGCAGACGATACCGGACCATGGAGGCCGCTGCGAATCGCTTACAAAAGGAGGCTAAGGGCTACTTGGATTCATTGCGAGGTACGGCAATTGTTAAGGGAGTTTACGTATGGTCGGTGTGCTGATTGTTCGCTTTGACCAGCCATGACGGCTTCGCAGATGCGCATTGCGGAAACGATAGATGCTTTCTACGGTGATGCTGGGGCCAAAGACGGCGTGAGCAGGAGCTACAAGCAGGCTGTCGAAGACCTGGATGCCGAGACAATCAAAGCGCTGGATGGTCCTTACAGGTACGATGCTCTTCTTTCTGCGCAGAGTGTTTCGCCGCTGACTGACATGCCTTAGGACAACCGTACTTGATCCGATATCCCGCTTCTGTGCATATTTCCCTGATGTTAACGAGTGCATCAAGAAGAGAAACAACAAGCTGCTTGACTACGACGCCATGAGGGCCAAGGTGAAGCGATTGGTCGAAAAGCCCGACAAGGACGCTACGAAGCTGCCTCGCACTGAGCGAGAACTCGAGATGGCCAAGCAGGCGTATGAACAGCTGAACGAACAACTATTTACCGAGCTTCCTCAACTCATTGACTTGCGTGTTCCGTACCTCGACCCCAGCTTTGAAGCCCTGGTGAAGATACAACTGCGCTTCTGTGCGGAAGCATACTCTCGTATGGCTCAAGTGCAACAGTATCTCGACGCCGAAACAAGAGACCAATACGCGCGGGGTGATTTGGATAACAGGGTAGAAGAGGTTCTTCAGGAGATTCGGGATTTAAGCATAGCGGGTACTGTTTGATGTCTCTTTCGTGTGGTTTACTGAACGTGATCCGTGATACGTTTGTGCGCAATATATCATCCTTTTTATCTTATTCTTAACAATTTAATAATGATCGCCGCTGGGGAATCCAACGATATAACTGTTCGGGTATCACGTATCTATGATTCTACATATAATGCACAACTATGCCCCTCCATCGGCGGCGTCTCGGTTCTTACGGGGTGGACTCCCGCAATGGACTGCCATTCTCAGTCCTTCCAGCTTCTTCAGCCAGGATATCCACTGCATACCCAGCTGCCCTATTCACTGCATCCAGTTCTTTCAATCCCATTGCCGTCAGCACATATTTCGAAACCTCGTCCGAATTGCGACTTGACGGCCTTCCGATGCCCACCCCAATTCGCAAAATCGAAAGGGTCGAGTCGTGCGGATACATCTTCTTCTTGTCCAGCCACTGGAAGATGTCCTTTAGTCCATTATGACCTCGCAGGCTGTACTTTTCCGGGCCCCCGCGCCTCACAACGATTTTGCCCAGCGGTTTCTCGAGTTCGTCGTGGAGGATGACAAGAGTCAAAAGTTTCGCATTCGTGGTTGTGCTTGTTTCGAGGCGCTTGAAGGTTTCAAGTTCGCGAACGAGTTTCCTGCCGGAGTCGTTCATGAGGGAAGGACTCTGCCATGTCTTGTATCCGGGCGGGAGATGGTTTGGGAGGAGGGGCGTGATGGCGTCGAGGAGGACATGGCCGGCGCTGTGACGGGTGTTACGATAGCGGCCTGGATTTCCGATTGAGGCGATAAAAAGCGAGCGAATGGATTGTTGGCTCATTACGGTGCGTGGTCTGTTCTGACTGTGGAACGAAATGAAAACATATGAAGTCGTCAAGTTCGATCAGTGTTGAAGTTGTTATTGATTGATGTTTGACAAATTCTAAAATCTGACCCATGATCACTGCACGGGAGATCGTCAGGTTCAGAGCTCACTGGCGTGTGGGGAACAGAATCTGGCCATCACGGAGGTTCTGTTCACCCAATTCCAAATCATCCGTAGACTGTCAATTCGTCGTGAGCTCCTAACCTCATTATTGTTGAATTGCTGAAATCTAGACTGTGGGTTGGGCCAGGAACCGACTTGTTAGCCTGTTGTAGTGCACAATGCTGACTTAAAGGCGGTACAGGAAGGTACTGTACGGAAATCGAGTCGATGCTTTCAAATCTGCCTGGTCTCAAACACTTTACCGCCCTGACCTTCTGATCTCATTGGAAGAAAAGACTCCGGTGAAGACTTTGATGTTCCCTCCTTTCTTCTCGCTGCCTCGGGTCGTATTCTCATTGACCGTACGAACCGGCGTAGCCGTCCAGCTGCAGCTCCCTTCTTTTCTTGGAAACCATCCCATCACCCAACTGCGGGACCACCGCTGGCACTGCGGTATGAATTACGAAAGAATTCTGTCTTCATATGCTTGGCTGAGGCTGAGACTAGATCTCGCTTGTTCATTCTGCCAATTGTGAGATGACTTGGACGAGATTGATTTACACCCCGAAAGATAATGCAGACGCAGTCTCATAATGCCCTAGTTTTGATTGTTGCATCATTTGTTTCGGCCTCAATCCCATAGGCCACGCAATAGAATGGTGGTGCTAGGCGACCGCTGCAATATGAGGTGTTGCGGCTGAGGTAATGCTTCGGTGCCCGAATACTGGGGCCGAAGCCCATGATTTTCAGAAATACAAAGCGATCGCTCAATGAGTTTGTCATGTGTTACGATGGACGCAAATCGGCATTGACCCGCGCAGCGTTGCGCAGCGAGTGAAGTCAAAGCTTTGTTTTCATATGATGGCCTCGATCAATGTGGTGTTCGGTGCTAGATTAGACCCGATCCCATGCTCCCGCCGCCACGGCACCATTGCGCCAACACGGTGGTGAAGGAAAAGCGGCAACTCCGTGCACTGCAGGCAGCGTCCGTGTCATCCCAAGAGTCTGGAAAGTGGGGAAGCTGAAACTCATCTGTCCGCAGGCGTTCGAGAGCCTCGTTGTACGACTTGGGAGACGAAATTTGACAACGCTAATATCCCAGTATGGAGGTACTACTTAGACCGGTGGATTTGACACCTGCTTAGTACTGAGTCAAACCGATCCAATGGTTTCCGAATGTTGAATCATTACGAATAAGGACAGCGTGCAGGGCCCATTATTGAGTCCCAGTTGAACGGAACTAAACAATTGGCCATTTATTAGTCGTCCACTCCCCCCTGGGTTCGTGCATGCGTTCGAAACATCCGGTTCCCAATTGACGGGACAGTTTGTTTCAGATTATTATTATCGGATATTCTTTCACTCCTCTCCCATACTTCGGTTCACAAGCTCAGCTTGTTCCTGAGCGACACGATGCCTTTCTTTTGTGCACCAATCCCCGTCCATGCCTGACTCTCTCCCAATATCTCTTCTCTGTCGTTCCGTCTTTCTTTGCCTCAGGGTGACTCGTTCCGGGTCAGCCGTAATCAACTACATGATCGCTGATCGGTGTTCGTCATGTCATGGACGAGGCAGCACTTCCTAGAAGTATGCCTGACTCCATCGAGGCAGACAGTGCCAAAGCATCCGGAAAGCGTCGTTGGGTGGACGATGAAGACCCAAACACTGACTCAGATGCGGAATCTGATGGGATCTCAATGTTAGCACGCCATCCCCTTCTTGGTACACAAGCTGACCGCGCCAGAAAATCTACAAAGTCCTTCGAAGCCCAAAATATAGAATATGTGCTGGAGCATGGCCGACGATATTGTAACGACACATACTTTATGCCAAATGACGAGGCTGAGCAAACCCGGTTAAATATAACCCACCAGATGTGCATGATAATTTTCGACGGGAACCTCATAAATGTGCCTTTGGTTAAGCAAACAGCTCGCATCCTGGACATCGGCACAGGGCCAGGCGACTGGGCCATTGAGATGAGCGCCGCCTACCCTAGCGCCACCATCGTTGCAACCGACATCGGCGTCTTTGACAACGGCCTCGGCAGCACTATCGACCTTCCCAATGTGAGCTTCCAGCTCGATGACGCCCAGAATGAATGGACCTACCACGAGCCCTTCGACCTGATCCATCTCCGCGGTCTCGCGGGCGCCTTCTCGGACTGGTCCTCCATCTATAGGCAGGCATTCCGCCACCTTGTCCCAGGCGGATATATTGAGATCAGCGACGCAGACCCAGCAGCGGATACAGTCTCCTTCCGGAATTCGGAAGATTCCTACTTTAACATTCTAACGTCTGCTATGCGCTCTGCCGCTGAAACTACAGGCTACCCGCGCGATTTATGCCATCTCCTCCCCAGTGTCCTCACCGCGGCGGGATTCGTCGACGTCCGCATCATAGAACACACAATCCCAGTCGGGACCTGGCCCAATGACCCGCGCGAGAAAACCCTAGGGAAGATGGCTCTTATTGCCCTTCTCGAGGGCTTGGAGGCTTATAGTCTGCGTCCTCTCACCGCAACGGGGAACTGGACGGAGGAAGGAGTGCGCGATCTCTGCGCCAAGGTGAAAATGGAAATCCTAGCGGCAGAGAATCTGACAGCCTGTGTAAAGACAGTGACGGCACGCAAGCCGTTCTCGAGGGCACATTTGCGCAGGAATGAGATGCTAGAGAAGCTGAAACAGATCGATGATGAGATGAGTTTGGATTCAAGCTTGACTTAAGGTGGTTTGTGCCGACAATGGTCGATTTATGCTTTATACCCCATTCGCTTTTAAATTGTTGTTATGGCATAGTAGATGCAAAGCGTCTCCTGCTACCTAGGATGTTTAGGTTAGGAGAAGCACCTAGCTAAAGTGCCTAAAAGCTGAGATTGAGCAATATACATAAAACCGCACTCACAAGCTTCGGGCTCAAGTTGTGATATATTCCGTTAAATTGATCTATAGACAGTTTCAAAGTGGTATTTGCATGACCTTAAAATCAAGCCCAAACTTCTTTTACAAACCAAAACTCCATGCAATGCAAACCACATAAAGCGCATTGTGCAATCACAACTGGAACAAAGTCCTTTTCTTCTCCATCTTCCCCTTCCATTCCCACTCCTGTCCACTCGCCCTCTGGATACCTTTATCGACACGGCGCAGCTTCAAAGTAAACCGAGGGCCCAGCTCCTGGAGACCCGTCCGGATCCCCTCCGCCCCCTTAATCTCCTTCCCGTCCGCACCCACAACAGGCTTTTCAGTTTCCCGCTTCTCACGGAACACGTAGCGGTGCCGGCGCACAAATATGTAGTCACGTTGGTTGTGGAGAGTGACGACCTGTCGGCCCTCGATGTCCGGCTGTGGCGGGAATAACGTGCGAAATAGATGTGCGGTGAGAAGACCGAGCGGTGTGCGGAAATTATTCAGGATAAGCTCTGGCCAATGTTCGGTTGGTTTTCCGTGGCCGGGAATCTTCTTGCCTTCGACCCAGTTGCTGATGCTGAAGTGGAACATGGGGCCCTTTGGGAGGTGGACGATGTCCAGGCCGGCCGGCTTTTTCGAGTCCTCTTGCAAAATAATTAACGTGGTGTATTCGCGGTTGGAGGCGAATTTGGAGATCTCGCGAATGGAAAATTTGTGCGCGTGCGCGTGCGCCGTGCGCCGGATGTAGACGCTGTTGGGGAAGAGTTGGGTGAGGATCTTGGCTTCGTGGTGAAGGGTTGAGTTGAGGGATGTTGTAATGAGAATTTTCGGTGGTCGTTGCGAGTCGGGCGAGAAGAGGGATGGGAATTTCGCAGCGAGCGCTTCCGGAGCTAGATTCAAATTCGTGCTTTTTGTTGATTGGGATGGGCTTGTTGCACGTTCAGTTGCCGAGGGAATAGCGGAGGGTTTGCGGCCACGGCTGTCTTTTTTGCTCCCTTTGTTCTCGTCGCCTTCGTCTTCTTCGTCGCTACTGGCTAACATGCTGTCGACATCGTCCTCGTCGTCTCCCTTGTCGCTACCATCGTCCTCCTTTTGGCTATCCTCTGAGCTCGAATCCAACGGGCGATTGAGTTCTTCGTCCTCCTCTTGTTTCTGTCTCTTTATCCGCTCGACGTCGACACTCAGCCCCAAGGGTTCTTCAATGTCGCTACCGGCATCATCCCATACACGCTTCCGCTCCAAGGTCAAGGGAATGTTTCGCTTGAGTCGTTCCTCCTTTAACTTAGGATTTTTAGCCTCTTCCTTCTTCGTGCTGAATCTCTGTGCCCGACGAGCGGCATCTTTGGCGCGCTTTCGTTTGATATGAAGAAGTTGACGCTTCTGCTTATTGCGGATCTTGAAGTCGCCGATTATGCCTGAGGGAGGCCTTGCCGATGATTTTTTGGAGACCATGCTGGTTATAGACGTATACTGAGTGCTATTTAATGAAGCTTCAATCCGTCCTTACTTTGGAGCGGAGATATTTTTTTGTGGAGAAACATTTGACCGGCGGTAAGCCCAAGTAGTCAATCGATCATACAATCAATAATACGGCAGTTTTTTTGTTTCGCATGGACTCGGCTTACTGGCCTGGAATCCTCGAATATCGTATTTTCCTTTTAAAGCGAGAACAGAGCGCGTCTTTTCTGTTGCTTCTTTGAATTGCTCTGCATCTGTTCATTTGGGATTATTCGATTTCCAATCCGATTACTTTTGGCCGGATCGCCCCCTTGGTGATCAAGGAACGGCTCACGTGTAAGCGGATGACTCAATCGCCAATTCGCTTTTCTTTTCTTCCCCGCCGAATCATTTCCTGCTGGAGCCCCGCCAACAGAAGACACTTTTCCACCACTCCTTCTGCCCTTCGCGCCGTTATCCAGGAGTCCAGCAAGAAAAAACCCACAATGGCTACATTAACTACCAAGACCGGTCAGGTTGTTGACCGGTCCGTCTTGGACTCCATGCTCCGCCGCCGCCTATTCTATACCCCCTCCTTTGAGATCTATGGAGGTGTCTCCGGTCTCTACGACTATGGTCCGCCCGGTTGCGCCGTTCTAAACAACATTGTCGAGACATGGCGGAAGCACTTTGTATTGGAGGAGGATATGCTCGAGGTCGACTGCACAATGCTGACCCCGGAAGAGGTTCTCAAGACTAGCGGTCACGTCGATAAGTTCGCCGATTGGATGTGCAAGGACCCCAAGACCGGAGAGATTTTCCGTGCAGATCATTTGGTAGAGGAAGTTCTTGAGGCTCGTCTTAAGGGTGACAAGGAGGCTCGTGGCCAGAAGGTCGAGGTTGATGCAGAGAAGGAGGCGAAGAAGAAGAAGAAGGCTAAGAGCGTTGCTGTCAAGTTGGATGATGCAGTCGTCAAGGAATATGAGGAGGTACTGGCGCAGATCGACAACTTCGACGGACCTCAATTGGAACAAATTATAGCCAAATACGACATCAGAAACCCTGTTACCGGTGGCAACCTCCTCCCCCCGGTTGCTTTCAACCTGATGTTCCAGACCTCAATTGGACCTAGCAGCAATATGCCTGGATACCTTCGCCCTGAGACTGCCCAGGGACAGTTCCTGAACTTCCAGAAGCTGCTCGAATTTAATCAACAGGCAATGCCTTTCGCTTCAGCGTCTATCGGCAAGTCGTTCCGAAACGAGATCTCGCCTCGAGCAGGTCTTTTGCGTGTTCGAGAATTTCTGATGGCTGAGATTGAGCATTTTGTCGATCCCGAAGGTGGCAAGAAGCATGCGCGTTTCGAAGAGGTCAAGGATATTGAGTTGACGCTGCTCAACCGGGACGTGCAGCTGTCCGGAAGCACCAAGACTGAAAGGATGACTGTCGGAAAGGCTGTTGAGACTGGGTTGGTGGATAATGAGACTCTTGGATATTTCCTCGCCCGTATTCAGTTGTTCCTGCTTAAGCTCGGTGTTGACCCCACCAAGCTCCGCTTTCGCCAGCACATGGCCAACGAGATGGCTCACTATGCATGCGACTGCTGGGATGCTGAGTTATACACTAGTTACGGCTGGATTGAGTGTGTTGGGTGTGCAGACCGCAGCGCATATGACCTAAATGTGCACAAGAACAAGACTGGTGCCCCTCTGGTCGTTCGGGAGACTCGCGCAGAGCCATTGAAGGTCGAGGAATGGCAGATTGAGCTGGACAAGAAGAAGTTCGGTCCTCGCTTCAAGAAAGATGGCAAGGCCGTTGAGGCTGCCATTAATGCTCTGTCTCAGGAGCTTCGGGAGAAGCTGGCTCTCGACCTCGAAAAGACCGGCAAGATTGAGGTTGATGTCGAAGGTGTTGCTTTCGGCAAGGTTGAATTAGAAAAAGACATCATCACAATTGAGAAGCGCACCCGTGTTGAGAATGTTCGGGAATACACTCCAAACGTGATTGAGCCATCATTTGGTATTGGCCGTATCTTATACAGTCTTATGGAGCATGTCTATTACTACCGTGAAGGTGACGAGGCTCGTGGCGTAAGTATCTCAACTCTGTTGTTAGTTCATTCCCCTTTTCTTACACAGTATTTAGGTTCTCTCCTTCCCTCCGGTGATCGCTCCTACTAAAGTTCTCCTCGTACCCTTATCGAGCAACGCCGCCTTCCGCCCTATGGTCCAAGAACTGATGACCAAGCTTCGACGGTTGGGCGTCTCCAGCCGTGTCGATGATTCCTCCGCCAGCATTGGTAAGCGATACGCGCGCAACGACGAGCTCGGAACACCGTTTGGTGTCACTGTCGACTTCCAGTCCGTCAAGGACAATACCATTACGCTGCGTGACCGTGATTCCACAAAACAGGTGCGCGCGAGCCAGGAAGAGATTCTGCAGGCCCTCAAGTCCCTGGTAGAAGGAGAAGAGACCTGGGAGGACGTCCGAAAGCGATTACCTGAGTTTACTGGCCAGGAGGTGGATTAGATTAATAATTCTGGCTAAAATAGAGGAGATCAATCTCTTTCACATCATAAGCTCTACCAGTTTATAGGTCATTCGTAGAGATTTATACGGATTACACGGATTATTTCTCCAGCGGTGGATGCCAAGTTCTCCAGGCCGCAACGTCATTCCAACCATCATTCGCCAACTTGGCTTTATCTTCATCTCAACTCCTCATTCAATTTACGATCGTCAAACAATCATTTGTCGCACCCCTGGGCTTGCAGGTGGTTCTTAATATGGCGCCCAATATACCGTCTGCGAAGATCACGCTCTCCTGCCCTTTGTTCGCTGCCGACTTCGACCCGCGCAATCCTGCCTTTCTTCTTGTTGCCGGCGGCGGCGGAGAAGGCCGAAGTGGCGTGGGGAACAAGATCGTAAACATCCAACCCTGCAGCTCCGTTCTCAATGGCGTATAGTAATAATGGATGCAGGTTCTTCTTAATGCCTTTAAACGCCATGAACTAAGCGAGGTTGTCGACGTCGAGCTTTCAAGGGATGAGGACTCGGTGACTTCTCTGGCTGCGGCACAGTCAAACGACACCTCTATAGTTACCTTTGTCGGTATCAACAGCTCCCTCGCACTACAAAAAGAAAATAAAAACCGGCATCTACGATCCTTCCGAATTGATTACCCTCCGCGACGCACAAATTCGGCGTCTGCGGAGTCCAAATCTGCCGATGGGAATAAACCAGGACAAACTGTCAAACTGTCTGAGGAATCAGTTTTTAGAACTGTGGCTGGATCAAAGGGTACTACGGATACGTATCAGAGAATCACTCGATTGTCGCCTTGGAAAGGCGAGGGTGCAACGCGCGTAGCGGCCATTACGACCGGACTGGCCTCCTCGGGCGAGATTGTCTTTTTCAATGCAAACACGACGAAGCCGGGAGAGGGCGATGTCATTGGAAGAATTCGGTTGAAAAGCGATGAGGAGGCTGAGGACATTGATATTGCTGGCCAGGACGAGGAGAAAAGCTTGTTTCCTGTGGCATATACTAATGGCGTGGATGTCTTTACATGTCACATCTCGCCTGAGACTAGATCGAATGCTGCACCAGACGTGAGATGTGTATATAGTCCCCCGGCAAACACCAATGGCAAGGGGCCACGACCAAAATTCCGTGCTCTGCGCTTTCTTTCTCCCACCACGCTATTGCTGTTGCAAAATGCCCCAAATCGCAAAGGTTGCGAACTCATAGTTCTTGATCTGCGGCCAACGATGTCATCTTCACAAGCCACGATTATCCGTCACTACAAGCTTCGGAAATCGATCAGTATTGGTCTGGGTCTGGATGTATGCAATCTGGGAACCGATTCATCGAATAAGCAACAATCAATTATCGCCGTGTCTGGTAGTGATCAGTCTCTCGAAATCCTGACCATCGACTTCGACTCAAGCCGACAGCATCGAGCAGCGGCCGGCTACAGTCAGATTCGGCGTTACACGACCATCCGTGACGTTCACCCTTTCTCAATGACAAGGATATGCTTCTCACATTTTGCTCCGCCGCCTGCGCCAGTCACCCCAGAGACACCACCACAGTACGTCAAGCTTGCCTCCGTGAGCATGGGCAACACTGTCGTCGTGCACACATTCCCACTATCCCCGACGCCACCTTCAAGTCGCAATCCTCGCTACGTCCTCGTGCGGCCAGGCGAGTCTGAACTCTTAACAGGCTTCTCTAGCACACTGGCTGCCGTTCTATCCATCATGCTCGTCATTTTCCTTCTCCAAGCTTTCACTGAAATCAGAGGCGTCATGCCTCCGTATCTTGGTATCACGGAGTACTTACCAACTAATATTCGTACCAAGATTGCTGTACCATATAACGCTCCTCCCCCTTCTTTTTCTTCTTCTCCTGCGCTAATCCTACAGACCCAAGCACTCCCAAGCCCATCGGCGGCCCCCTATGAAGCACAACCTCGCCCCCTCCGAGATATTATACAAGATTCAGAAGCTTCCCTTCTCATCTCTTGCGATCCTTTTAATAACAAACTCCTCATTGAACCACACACCCCTCATCCCAGCTCCTTTCCTCCGGGACCAGATTCGGACGCAGAGGTTACTCCTGAGTCCGACTTAACATCTTGTCCTGCTCGACAGTGGACGGACCTTTCGGTCGAGGACCGCCAGTCCTGGAAAACACACCTCATCAACGCTGGGTTCTGGGATCAACAGCAAAATGAAGACGAATCTATTCTTAATAGAGTTTTCTTCCGAGAGTTGTGCCCTCGCCGTCAACCTAGCTCCAATGACGATCACTACTATGCTAGTGTTGATGGGGCTGACAAGTGAGGGTCACACTTTGCTACGTTGTCTCTCATTTGGCTTGAAGCCTCTATTGCTAGATTCCCAGATTCTCACTCCTTTTTTGTATGTCTTAGTACCAGCTTTCTTGTATTATGATATGTACGTCTATGATTGTACGTCTACTTCCCAATATATCCCATTGTCATGAATAAATATAGTCTAAATGGTTTTTACCCGAAAGTTTCAGCATACCAACATGGCAATGAAAAATAGATAGCTGCGAAGTAAGGACATTGGTCGGTAAATCTATGTATTATGTTTTCTCTTGGTATTTGCTGCTATAAACAAACTATTTCCGTCGTGGACTCATCGCAGAAGAATACGAGTGAGAGGATATCCTATTTTCAATCAAATGTATGCCTTCTCAAGAAAAAAAAGGTGCAGCCGCCAGAGACACAGGCCATGACCAAAGAGAAGCCAGGAAGTCAAAATGTAATTTTATCTAGCCGCCCTGAATCGCAACCGCGGGCCTGATCCTAATCTTCAAGGCTGTTGATGGTGTTTCTGACGCATTAAGTGGAATCATGATCACTCAGGTCGATGCGAGACTATGATCGGGAGCAAACTGAGAATAGACGCCAAAAGAAAACTCCGGGATTATCAATGCCAAGCGGCGATGGGAGTGAGAATTTTAGCAGGTTGGATATCACTCGAAGCAGAAAATATTCACATGTCGTAAAGTTTCAGCGACGCGTAGATGTCGTCCACATGGGCGTGGGGCAAGGCGTGTAAATCGTAAGGAAATGAAAATCGATAAGTTCGAGGGCACGAATTAGGGCATTACTGAGTGTTCTTCTTCCAGCGGAGCAATTCTGCAAGACTAGCGAGGCTGCAACCCGTCTTGAGGAAATCATGTTCAAGCAACTCTTGTGCTGTGGCGCGGCTGTCAACAGCTACGCACAGACAGACGCTGAGGAAGGATTTGAGTTCCTTGCTGAGCTTCTCTGGAGCCTTGAGCCTGGGGGTACCATTGGTAGCGATCAGGTAAAGAGCCTTGAGGGGTTCCTCGTTCAGATATGGGGGTTCGGACTCAATCATCTCGATAGCCATGATACCCAGAGACCAACAGTCGACCTTGGGACCGTATTCTTTCTGCTTGACGACTTCAGGCGCCATCCAGTAGGGGGTACCAACCATCGTAGCACGCTTGCTTTTCGTTTCAGTGAGCTTAGCGCAGAAACCGAAATCAGCTGGGTGTTTTGTTAGCAGGCCAGTAGACAATAAGCAAGAGAATAACTTACTAATTTTGACATGGCCAGCTCGGTCAAGGAGAACATTATCACTCTTGATATCACGGTGAATAATGCTCTGACTGTGTAAGTGCGCCAGTCCTTTGCAAGTCTGGTCGATTTGTTAGTCAATTGTTCCAACCGCGGAACAAACACGGGAGCACCAACCTCAGCACAGATTGTAGCAATCTGATCTTCCTGAATAACACGGTTGTTGTCGATAACATCAGTGAGAGCTCCACCTTCCATGAACTCCATGACCACCCAGAGCTCATTGCTCTGCTCCTGGAGGAACGAGTCCAGAAAGTTCACAATGTTGGCATGTTGGCTGTCTTTCATGACAATGATCTCGTTGACAATCAGCTCCTTGCGCGGCTGGCTACGTAGATCCATCTGCTTGATAGCGACCTGACATCGTGGGCCATATTGCCGATATAGCTCTCGAGCGACGGCGGAAGTGGCATTTTCTTTGACCCGAGCAACATACACAGATCCAGAAGCTCCCTGTCCGATCTTTCGCTGTTTGCTATAGGACTCATTAGGGTTGTCCTTAGACACAACCGACCTTAGTCTATCCATAACTTCATTCTCACTCATAGCCGACATGCGGACTTCCTTCTTGTGCGGATCAGCCTTCTTTGTTAGGGCAGCTTCGGCTTGGCGGACACCATCTGGAGTAGCTTTTTTAGGTGCCTGTTTGTTCGCAATGTTCAGAGGCTTGACTGGCTGCACAGGAGCAGGAAGCTTGCTGGGAGGAGGGCCATGGGCTTGTTGTGTCTTTCCATTGTTCTGTGTGCGAGCGGCCGACGTCTGGGTCCGAGAATCTTGGGAAGCATATCTCGAATTCAAAGAATCATTTCCCGGACCCCGAGATGCGCCATTGGATGAATAATCTCCAGGCCTCTGTCCTGCAGTCGGGGGAGATGGTGCCGGTCGTTGAGCGGTCAATTGGCGTGCCGGGTCTTGGTTTTGCCGTGCAGAACCAGGGGCCTGCGGAGCAGGACGGCTGGGCTTGTAGCGGTCATTCATGGATGGATCAGGCGATCCATACCCTCCGAGCTCTTGCTTGGCAAGAGGAACACGGGTCTTAGGGAGAGAAGCGTTATAAGCATCCTGCTCGAGCCGATTCTGTTCCTCTTCGCGTCGACGGCGGTCCTCTTCTACACGTTGGCGCTCCATATCGGCCAATTGCTTCATTTTCTCTAACTGCTGCTGTTGATCTAGAGCCCTATCAGAGCCGGATTTGCTCGGAGAATGGCCAGACGATGCAGAGTGGCTAGAGTAGGATTGACCGCTGTCTAGACGTTGCGCAGGGGCTGGTGGGGGTGGCCTTGGAGGTGCGATTGAACCGCCGACAGTGCTGCTACCATACGGCTTCGCCTGACCAGCTGGAGAGCCCAGACCTGCGTAATACTGCGGGTTTTGTTCACGCATCTTAATATCGGAATAGAACTCCAAGACCTCAATGACAGCTTGCGGATTCTTCTTGTAGTCTTCCTTGGTGATTGCGGACGCAGTAAGGAGTTTTTCCCACTCTGGAGGCAGACCAACAAAGGCTCCTGTCCGCGGGTCGAAACCGACATGAACGCGGTGGCTGAAGTTTGTTGGATTGCTTACACCACCCATTCCGGGACAGCGTTCGTATATCTTATCAATCCAGTCATAGATCTCTTCATCGGTTCTGACCTCACAAGTCAGACTTTTCGTAGGAACGTCCCGAGTGATCAAGGCGGCCTTGGACGTCGCATCTTTCGGATTGGCTAGACGGACGATTTCGAAGGCCATTCGTGTATCTTCAGAGCGAGAGACACCTGTGACTGCGGAAAGGGGTATGGAGAGAACCACCTTTCCTGCCTCGTTCTTCAAGAAATCCAAGCGAGATTCGCGAAGGATTAGGAAACGCTGATTCCACGTAGCCAGAAACTTATCCTCTTTGCAACGTACATATCCTTCCTTGATCACAGCAGATCCTGATTGATCTGTCCTTGTGCGCACGAGAGAAGGGCTGCTAGTATTTGGGAACAATGACAGGTTAGCGCTCGGGGTGCTCGGAGAATCTAGGCTCATCTGGTTAAGAGACGTCGTTACACCGGTGCTTGCGGCGATGTTAAGCTTCGGGCGATCGGTTGGTGGGCGAGGGGCGGGCCCAGGGTTCATGAACTGGTCTGCGGAATACATGCCGCTAGACAAAGGAGTCAGTTAGCCACAGGACATTGAGGTCTGAATGTCCTCCCAAACGACGAAATAAAGCAGGATCGGAAAAGCCAGACGAAGGCGGGACTTATGCTGACATACTTTTCATACGATGAAGTCATTCTAGGTAATACTGCGGTTGGCGGGCGCCCCAAAGAGGGGTTATCACCTCTCAGATGGGAGGGAAGGTAAGCTGAGAAACGTCGGTGAAAACCTCAACGACTGCTCCTGAAACTGCCCAAAGCATCAGCATCTATAAGACGTTGGAAACGTATGATCCGCGGCAGAGGCAGGTCTGCGAACCAAGGGTTGGGCGCAGTTGCACCTGGATCCAATGCCACAGGGAGTCAGGTCGACCAGTGGAAGGCTGGGGTAGCAGACGGAGAAGGTACTGACAATAGGGATTGGGCGTGAACTTGGGTCTTACCCGCGAATTTATCAGGAAGATTCGACGCAAGAGTCCCCGCGCTTGCGAGGAAGCTTTAAGTGTGAGATGCACGTCTTGGTGTTCCCTCTCTATCCAAACGCGCTGAAGCAGGAGAGGCGTAGGAGCTGATTCGGGAGATGGCAGAGTCAAGAAGCGGGGGGTGGGGAAAGCACCGGCCAAGTTGAAGCCAGAAGCGACAAAGACCAAAAGACGGGGAGAAATGGAAAGAAGAAGGTCGGAATGGCAGGTTTAAGGGCGAATTCAAGATCGGCTCCTGAGTCGGGGGAGACAGGAGGGGAGGAAAGTAAATGGTGGATGTGCGAGTTTCACCACCGCCGGTTCGACTTAGGAGAGGCTCCAGAATCCCTGAAGGGGGCGGCGGCTCTTCGACAGCACAACCCCTCTTGTCCATCTTAGCCAACCTATAATGCTATTTCTACTGTAATCTTCTTAGGCTATTACTTATTCTCTGAGACATTGATACGCATTTGATGATATGCATGTTGTTGCGGACGGTTTTCATATATAATGCTAGTATGGACTCGACCTGTGAGTATGCGCTGATCTGCTTGCAGGCACAGATTAATAATATAACATGTACCAGGGAGACTAGCTCTCAACCTTGACAAGAGAATGGCCGTCCCGGCTTCGAACGTGTTCGTGCCCAATGTCGATTGAAACTTCACCCCCATCTTACGATGGTTATTGCTTGCAATTCTAATTTGCGACTCACCAAAAAACTAGAACGTCATGAACAGCCTGGCTATGTTTCACCCTGAGTCACTGCTCAAAAGGACGATCTGGCCGAGATTTATGATACCCGCAAATGCAGTAATCCGCTTTACTCGAGTCTTTTATGTACAAGAGGGCGAACACTCGACTGATCAATGAGTATCGGAGCGTATACCGTTGGTCATCTTGGCCCAAGAAATACCATCTAATAATTGATGTGCCCCAATGGTGAAGGCTATCAAGCCTCGTTTTATAGTCGCTGGCATTATATTGAAGCTTAAAATCAAGGGGGGCATAGCCATAACTCTCTCTTCGCCAAAGATCGCTTTACAGATTAGGCCCACTGGTTTCCGATCTTACCCCTTTAATCAAATCCGAGTCGAAATCACGGCGTAAATTCATATCGAGTCATGAGGCTGCGAGCCCGTAAAAACGCCCTTGTTCAATGAGCATGTTCATACCAATAGAGGCTCAAAAAAGGTGGTTTGTGAAGCGGCTAATAGATCGGAGGTATGTGTATAATGAGGCCGAATAGCTTCGCCCGTCGCTAGCTCGCTACTCTCCAAACGGGTAGTTGAATTTAAGCAGTCCATTCAATCCTCCTACCCAGCCATCATGAGCTTCGCCATCTTGAGGCTCGCCGCCCATGATCCTCCGCATCACGCAGGGCACTCCACCTTGCCACTCATTCTCGCCATGTCGCATCTCCTCATTCCAGACACGAGCTTCCATTCCCGCTGTCATTCCTCGGGACATGTTGACGCCATCAATACTGACCTCCAGCTCTCTCCCCCGGTTTTTCTCACTCAACCGAAGAGTGATCGGTGTGCTTGCCGGCAGAACTAGAGGCCGGAAGCTGAGGCTTCGAGCACAAATTGGGGTTAAAAGCACCGCTGGTACTAGGGGATGCACGATACTGCCTCCGCTGCTAAGACTGTATGCTGTGCTTCCAGTGGGTGTGGATATGATGATACCGTCTGCCACTGCTTCAGTAAGAAATCTCCCTCCCACATATACGTCCAAGATGGCAAGATGTGGCTCCTTTCCGCGGTGAAGCAAGATTTCATTCATAACGTATAGTCCGTCGCTCTCGATGCCTCGGTTGTGTTTTGAACACTTATCTGCTTCAACAGGGTGCCCATCCGCATTAAATAGAGCAACCTTGAGACGGTTCCGCATCAAGATTCGAGCTCCCCGATTCAAACCCATAGATTTGCCGCGAACTGATGACCATCCAGTGGTGCCCTCTGATTGATCCTTGGCATCCAGAGACTGAGAGGCAGCGAGGACGGGAGCGCGATCTCCCACTCCTGCGCCGGACATATACACTTCGCGGAATGCGCGCTTATATTCACTGAACTTCCATTCACCGAGAAACCCCAGCGTGCCCATACTGAACGACAACATCGGTGGAACGTTGACGCACGTGGCAAATAAAGAGGAAGCATGCAGAATTGTTCCATCACCGCCGAGTGTAACGCTGAGGTCCACCTTCTTATGCAATGCGCACGGCAATCTATCCAGCGGTGCCGTATAAACTGGGAACGACAATGACGAGTGTATTTCCTCCGCAACCTTCGGCTCCAAAATAATGCCAATCGAAGGATACGTAGACGCCGTGTGACTAGAGTGCCGGAAAAGTTAGCGGATATTTCGATTACATTGAGGTTCGTGAGCCATACTTGATGAACTCAACCAGCGACTTGGTCACCTCCGGTGCACAGTCCTTCTTGACGACAAAAACGTTCCGCGGGGGAGCTGGCCACCGGAGAGAGAGAAGATCATTCTCGTTCGACTCTAGTGGAGTGGTCTTTAATTAGCTGAAGAAACATCGTGTTGATTGCGACGCGCACCTTGATAACTCGGAATCAAGCGAGCTGGGAGCGAGTCAATATCTCTAATTTCCCGTCGTTTCAGAGTAACTGAAAAGTTTCGTTTCCATAAATGTTGCCGTATAGGATTGAACCTCGATGTTATCATCGACAGCATCGTGCAAAATAATAATAATAATAATAATAATAAGCTAGACCGGGTGATCTTCAGTTTCTCAGATCGAAAGATATTTGCGTAGATGATTGGGCAAGCATTGGTTAATTATCAGCTGCTAGCTAGAATGTTAACGTAAATATTCTCTTAACATTGTGGTGCAGGCGTCAATATAGAATGTGGCCTGACAATGAGTAGAAATCTACGACCGAAAGTCGTTCATTCTCTTTTCTTTCTCTTCGCGGCGAGTTTCCTGCTAGTTGACCCAAAAGAGCGAGAAGCGATGAATCAACGTGGCGTGCACGAAACAGTTCAGGATGGAGCTGGACTTTCTGAAGCCTCGAGAAACCCCAGAATGATCGGCGGCACCTAGCTGACCGCCTTGAAGGCTTAGCAGGTCCGGTTAGCAGCTTCCCACGTCATGGTGCCTGCCTGTTCGTCTGCTAGCCGAAGTTAGGCTGGCCACAAGATCGGGTGCATCAGCCGTGATTCATACTTGGGCTTCCCACTCTCTTTCATCTTTCCCATGTGATCTCGTGGATGATTCAGTGCTTTCATATCCTTTTATCCTCTTCGTCCCTGATGAAATGGCTTAGCCCACACATTCTTTTGGGTATCCTTCGTTGATCCGTTCTCGCATGAGACTATTGTTAAAGTAAGTAAATACAACTCTCGACTTTGGCCACAAGATGTTCGCGCGATGATTCCAGATTGTAGAAACTAACCGTGACTCAGAATCCTGTCTCGCTCTTTTCGTAAGAACAGTGTCGTGCTTTGCCTCTCGCCACAAAACGATATCCTGCCATCATGAGCGAAAGCGAGCTTCGTCAGCGGAAGCCGGCGGCTCACCCGCAAGACGACCCTCAGCCAAGTCAAGATGCTCAACCACGTCTCAAGCACGGAATACCCATGCAAGTGCTGCGTTCTTTACTTCTTGCAACTTGGTTCAACTGCTGTTGCGTCGTCATCCTTATGACGCAGCTGATCGGTTGTCCCTTGTACATCATCAACAAAGAATATTATTACTCCTGGATGGCGTCCACGAAACGATCTTTTGGGCTGGTGATAACGGCCCTTACCGAGTGGGGCTGCCCGACCTATGTTCGGGTCAGCGGTGACGAGAGTATACGCGGACAAGTTCGCATTGCCGACGATGGTCGTCTAAAGACAACCTTTCCCGAGCGCCTTGTTTTGATTTCCAATCATCAGGTCTACACCGACTGGATCTATCTTTGGTGGATCGCTTATTCGAACATGATGCACGGCCACATTTTCATCATCCTCAAGGAGTCCCTAAAATACATACCTATCATCGGCCAGGGGATGACATTCTACGGCTTCATCTTCATGGCTCGTAAATGGCTGTCCGACAAGCCCAGACTTCAACACCGCCTTGAGAAACTGAAGACCCAGCACATAGGCTCTGATTCAGGTGCCCCGAAGTATGACCCTATGTGGCTCCTGATATTTCCGGAAGGGACAAACCTCTCCATCAACACCAAGAGGCGAAGCGATGCGTATGGAGCTAAGAATGGGTTTCCGCCTCTGAGGCACCAGGTCCTTCCTCGCTCAACTGGGTTGTTTTTCTGCTTACAGCAATTGCGGGGAACCGTTGAGTGGGTATACGATTGCACCGTGGGTTATGAAGGTCCTCCGTAAGTCACGATTCAACCTTAATCTCTACTGGACTGGTGACTGATATTCGTACAGAAAAGGCAGTTATGCCGACAAGTATTTCACTCTCCGCTCAACGTATGTCCAAGGACGCCCACCGACATCCGTCAACATGTACTGGAGACGTTTTGCGGTTGCAGACATTCCCCTTGACGATCAGCAGGAGTTTGATGCATGGCTCAGGGCCCGCTGGACAGAAAAGGACGAGCTACTCGAGGAGTACTTTGAGACCGGGCGATTTCCATCCGCGTTGGCCGGTAGTATTGAAGTCGGTTATGGTGATGCAACGCAGTTGAATGCAGCCGAAAACGGATACGCTGAGGCGCACGTTAGATTGGGGCATTGGACCGAAGTCGGTCGGATATTCAGGGTGATATTTGGTATCGTTCTTCTTTGTCGGCTTCCGAAACTGTTAGGGCTAGGCTTTTGAACACCACGTCAACGCCAGAGCACCTGCCCTGGATTTTGTCGGCCTAGTTTTCGGCTGGTTCTACTATGAATAATGTCCACTCCTATCCTTATGATTGATGACCTATTATTTACCGACTCTAGAGGTTTATGATTGAATGCTTCTCTGCTTGATCAATTCTCTCTGCTCTCTCAGTGATCGAGGAACGTAGAAGGTGACGCGAAACTTTAGTAGATCATTAGACCGTAGCTCAACCTATGTCCGGTAAAGAACTATGTCTTTGAGCAAGCTATTTCCGACGAATATATGTTCTACCATACACCGTAGAGTTTGTCTAGAGTTGATGCCACAATTGGCGGTGAGCCTGAGCCACTATTTGATGCCTCAGGCCCCAACGATTGAGGGATTGTCCGCAACTCGTCACATCTGAGCCGAAATCTGAGCAGCTTGCAAGCCGCGAACGCGCTCTCTTCTCTCGTCGCGCAATAACAGTCCGTCCTGACATTGACTCGCTGGATCACGCTTATGGACTGAATATGAGTTGAACTTTGAGCTTCACTACAGGACTTGTTACTCCTTTCTCTGGCCGAAATCTTATCTCCGCGTCCTGTAAGGCCGCATTGCCGGTTGGAGTCCGCATACGCCCGCCATGGCCTCTCTACAGAACAAATATTCCAATGGTATGACCAATGGGGATGCATTCCCCGTAACCGGATCTCTGGCCAACTCTCGGTTTTCTGACATCCCATCCGCCATCGACATTCCCGCATCCACACTTGACAGCGAGGTCGAAGTGAGTCTCGAAGGGCTTCCGGACGACCCTACCGAATTATGTACACTCCTGGAAAACGAGAGAGCGGCGAAGAATTTCTGGGTCATCATAGCGCTCGCCTATGCGAAACAGAAGCAAATCGATCACGCGATCGACATCCTGAACAAGGGTCTTGCATCGGTTGCTCAAGGAGCTACAAAGGAGAAGTTAGGCCTTTTGGGATGGGTATGCTGGCTGTACTTGCTGAAGAGCAGGGAGGCGCCTCGCGTGGTATCAGACGTGGGTTTGGGTACAGAGGCGAGGACCAAGGACTACTATATTCAGCAGGCGACGGGAATATTAAACGAGGCGTCGCGATTGAACCCGTCCTTCCCACCTCTTTTCCTTGCTCGTGGTGTTTTATCTCTGTTGCGCGCCTCTTTACATCCTCCACGGCCTGCTCGGCCAGGGGCCGTTGATAACTCAGAAAGAGTGGAATCATTGCGCCAGGCCCTAAAGCAGTTTGATGAATCGTCGAAAGCGTTCGGGGGTAGAAATGCCATGGCTATTCTGGGACGCGCCAGGGCACATTACCTACTTGGGCGATATGCAGAAGCGCTGGAAGGGTACCAAAAGGTTCTAATGAGGATGCCTGGCCTGACTGATCCAGATCCTCGTATTGGTATCGGATGCTGTCTGTGGCAATTAGGCTTCAAGGAGCAAGCTAAAGCTGCTTGGGAACGTGCACTAGCTCTGGTATGTCAGTTCGAAGAATGCATCTTGGATAATGTAATGGTACTAATTCATTATTTCCGCACTTACAGAATCCGGACTCGAAAGTTGCCAATATCCTACTCGCGGTCTATTACCTCTATGACAGCTCCCGACATGTTACAACAGATCCGGCATTTGGTTCTCTGTACAAGGTGGCCATGACACAATATACTCAGAAAGCCTTCAAGCTGGACAAGGAATATCCTATGACCTGCGCTCTTTTTGGCAGTTATTTCCTTTTACGAAAAGCTTATTCAACAGTTGATACTCTTGCCCGCAAGTCAATTGAGAACACTGACGTTATGCAAATAGCCAGCGATGGATGGTACCTTCTCGGTCGAAAGTGTCATTATGAGGGAGACCTGGCCAAAGCTGCGGAGTTCTACCACCGCTCTGACCAAGCTCGGGGAGGAGGCGACAAAGGCTATCTTCCGGCCAAGTTTGGCTCTGTACAAATGCAAGTGTCTAACAAGGACTACGACGGAGCCAAGTTCCAACTGGAGAAAATCATACAGCAGACAAAGAACCCGGAGTGCATGATACTGCTGGGGGCTCTCTATGCGGAGGAGGTCTTTGCTGCGCAGAAAAGTGGAACGAAAGAAGACAAGTCTGCCGAAGCTAAGAAAGCCATCACGTTGTTTGAGGCAGTTCGCGCGCTTTGGAAGGACGAAAGTAAGAAGATTTCGCCGGACGAGTCAGTTCTGGTATATCTTTCTCGGTTATATGAGCAGACCGCTCCCGATAAGAGCATGCAATGCTTGACACAACTGGAAGAATTGCAGCTGGCTGAGATACCTGACGAGGAACGCCCAGAAGGTCTCGAAGACGAGCAGGAAATAAAGGCTGCCCTCCGGGTAAATCTGCCGCCACAGCTCCTTAATAACATGGGTTGCTTCCTGTACCAGAGCGCGCAGCTCAACATGGCTCGCACCATGTTCCAAGCAGCGTTAGACTCATGTGCTCGATCCCACGATAGAGAAGGTGATGTCGATACGGACGCCCTTGTCACAACAATAAGCTACAATCTGGGGCGGGCGTACGAGGCATCTGATATGCCCGATGAGGCGAAGAAGATTTACGAAGACCTCCTGGAACGGCATAGCGACTACACTGAGGCGAGCGCGCGATTAACTTACCTTGCTCTCCGCCGTAGCCCGACGGACGAAGGGCCCAAGAAGATGGCGAAATTGTACGAGACGGATTCCACGAATCTTGAAGTTCGGGCCTTGTTCGGTTGGTATCTCAGTAAGTCCAAGAAACGGGCCGCGAACATTGCAGAGGACCACGAGCAGCGCCATCACAAGCATACGCTCCAGTACTTTGACAAGCACGACCGATACGCACTTACTGGTATGGGTAACGTCCACCTGCTGTTCGCCAGAGACATGCGACGTGATACGGACCAGGAGAAGGAGAAACGGCGTAAGATGTACGAGCGGGCCGTTGAGTTTTTCGACAAGGCTCTTCAGCTGGATCCACGGAACGCGTACGCAGCGCAAGGTATCGCCATCGCTTTGGTTGATGACAGGAAAGATCTTAGTACAGCAGTACAAATCTTCTCCAAAATCCGTGACTCGTTGAGAGACGCGAGCGTCTACCTGAACCTAGGGCATGTCTACGCCGAGCTACGCCAGTATACACGCTCCATTGAGCACTATGAGGCTGCATTGTCCAAGGACCGGGCCCGCGACGCTCAAATCCTTGCCTGTCTCGGCCGCGTTTGGCTCCTTAAGGGGAAGCAAGAAATGAGCCTCGCAGCTATGAAGACAGCCCTAGATTATGCCCAACGCGCACACTCTGTGGCGCCCACCCAAGCCCACCTCGAATTTAATGTCGCCTTCGTCCAGAACCAAATCGCGTCGCTCACATACAGTCTACCCGAAACACAACGAACTGCCCAAGACGTGCAAGACGCAGCGGACGGCCTCCGCACTGCGGTCGAGACTTTTGGGCGTATCGCTCAGGCCAAGAACCCGCCCTACCCGGCTGAGTCTCTTGAACAGCGCGCCAACATGTCCAAGACAATCATAAAACAGCTTGAACGTGCCCTCCAGAGCCAGAAGGAATACGAGGAGAAGAATGCCGCTAAACTGCAGCAGGCCCGCGAGGCTCGCGAGGCCGAGATTCGCCGTCGCGAAGAAGAAGTCCGCAAGGCGCAGGAGGCTGAGCGGGAGCGGAAACAGCGGATCGCGGAGGAACGCCAGCGGCTCGTTGAAGAGGCTCAAAGGCTTGCCGCACAGCGGGCAGAAGAGGAACGGGCCCGTGAAGAAGCGGAGATGACTACTGAATCCGAAACAGGCGAAAAGGTCAAGCGGAAGAAGAAGTCTGCTGGCTCATCGAAGCGGAAGAAGCAGCGTCGTGAGGATGACTTTATTAATGACGATGAGGGCGACGCGGGGGCAGCGCGTAGCTCTGAGCCCGATGACAGTGGCAAGGAGGAGGGCGCTCCGAAGAAGAGGAGACGGTTGGAGCGGCGGTCAAGGGGTGCTACTTCTGGTAGTGGCAAGTCGTCGAGCAAGTATAAGAGCTCGGAGATGGTTGTTGATTCAGATGACGAGGAAGAATCTGCTGCTGCTCCTGCTGCTCCTGCTGCTGCCGCTACGCCGAGGGCAGGGGATTCGGACGATGAGGAGGAGGATGTTGTACAGCGGCGGAGGGCGAAAGTGACTAGACGGATCGCGGATGACGATGATGAGGAAGAAGACGAGGTTGCTCCCCCGGCCGAGGGAGATGATCATGACGATGCTGGGTTGTTCAGTGAAAAGGAGGATACAGAGATGAAGGATGGCGACGATGAATGATTAGTCTCGCCCTGTTTTTCTAGTATTTGCTTACCCCTATGTAGTTTACATTTCTTTGAGCTTGTATTTTCTGATCCCATACGATGAATACTCTGGCGTTGGGAAGGATGTATTCAGACTCAAACTTCTCGGTAACCTGCAATACATCAAACTTGAACGGGAGAACTTGTCCACGGAGTACTTGATCAGCCGAAGGCATTTTATGTCGCTGGGCTAGGCAATCCTTGCGAAATATCAATATCCCTGAGCCGCCTATATACTTTGGATACTATTTAGATCTCGATAGACCAGCTATTACTTGGAAAGTAAGACTTTCTAAGTATTATGTGGGGATAGCGATACCAACCTGGAAGTAAAAGACCCCATTTCGCAAGCCTTCGACGTTAGAAAGATGGATTACACCAAAGACACCTGGCACTGAAATGCCATGCGCAATAAGCTGCTGAGTTATCATTTGGGTTCAAACCATTCCGATCTTTTTCGCCGAGAAGAACAGGCAATAGCATGTTTAAGGTTCAGATCTGAGACATTGGTGTGGTTTTACTGTTTGGTCTACCAGGGGCACTACAAAAACAAAGCATCCTGTAACTCCGTGGTCCGAATGGGGTGAAATCCGTGCTGGTTGGTTCATCCAATGATATATCGTGGTCAACCAAAACTGATAGACTTGCAATCACCGAGCGATCAGGATGGAGGGTTGAGAATTCAGGAAGCGAGATCGAGATCTTCGGACATTAGATCGCCTCGTCCATAGCCATGTCATACTCGTCTGCTGCGATTGGTGAACCAAACCCTTTGCTCGGATAGAGAAGACACCCTTGAAAGACAGACGCAACAGCCCCTGTCGACAGGGTTGTTATACCGAGAGACAGAAGGGGATTCCTTGTGAAAGCTGGGGAAGAACCCATATCCATCCTTGTGCTACAGGCAATGAGCCTAGGCATCCTGTCGGCTAGCGGTCGGTTGTAGCTTGTGCCGTTCCTGTAGGACCGCGCGGTCATGTTGCTTCAAACTCTACGTCTTGTGGCCTGAACACAGTCGTGCAGCTACACACGGCTCGAGAGAAGTGAGGACGGACATGTTTGTCATGTCTGGACTCCAAACCTCGCACCTCGCCCCATCACGATGGAGCAAGACACTAAAATGGGAGTGGATCAACGAGGGAATTTCGACCAAGCCCCGGCCGAGGCCCCAAGTCTGAAGCGGCAGCCTGACATTTCACTAGTCTTGGAAGCTACTACTGCACCATCAAGTAGTATCGACTATCGCATCGGTTGTCGGAATCTATCGACCGTCTCTGCAAAAACCCAGCGGAATGGCACGAAGAGAGAGAAAAAGCAATGGTACCTCGAGATGCAGATGAATGACAGGTCTCAAAAGCCACTCGTGCTGGATGCAGGTCCTGGCGGTGTGATCGTCCAGCATGAGTCGTGGTACTGCGTCATCCTGCATGCGTCTGTCTCCAGGATGTTGAGGTTCGTTGTGAAGCCTCGTGTTCTATTTCTGACGGCACTGGACGGTGGTACTGAACAGTGGACGACACTCTTCATCCCACGGGCCCTCAACTGCCGAGCCCAAGTCTGCCACTCTTGAGGCTCCCTCAAACAATGGCCATAATTGGTGATCGTTGCCTAATGAACGGTCATAACTGATCCACTGGATATATATTTGGTTTTCGAGATGTCTGTCAATCATAACAGAAAATAGTAAGCGGAGTTACTGAAAGGAGGATGCGACGCGACCATCCTTCGCCCCGCGGCCCTAGACTGTAGGAAAGATTGCTTGGGCAGCCATTCAGGGGGCAGAAGCATGTGGGGAGAGCGTTGAGGTGCCTGGATTGACGTTCGGTTGACGTCTCAGAGTTGTGTTCCTTGGTTTTGTCAGGCCTCGGGTTCCAATTTCACTACTCTCAGGTCTCTGCTCACTGTTCACCCGTTTGTCAACGACCTGGGGAATGGCAGCAGCAGCCAGGAGTTTGACGCTGAAAAGCTGTAACGAGCTAAGAATCAGATCGAGGTACCTCGCCTGGTATGACACTGCATGAAGGGGGGGGGTTCCATGGGCTTTCGATGCACCCTCCTCACTACTCAAAACTGGACTAACTCGCTTCTTCCTAGCTTCATCCGCTGCTTCCCGCTTCGGTCGACCTCATTATAATCACTTCGACCCAAAGAACGTGCTTTTGCCGTTTCCGACGCTCTTGGGAAACGCCATCCAGTCGAGGCAAGAGCCCACCGCCGATACCTGCCACACTCGGTTGTCAGTCACAGTGGGATGCAAAACGTGTCTGGAACAGCAGGATCGTCTTCTCTGAGCTTTCTAGGCATCAGAGGAACAGACGCGATGCAACGGCCAGCCACTTCCAGCCCGCCCACGCCAGGGGAAACGACGCCGTCCTCTGCTAGCCTATTCGCACCTGAGGCTGGGGCCGGATTCCCACATCACATCCCTGCCGTTCTGTTTTTTTCATTTTTAGAGGTTGCGTCGACCACCTATCTCAATAGATAGGTGGGATCCGATCGATCGGCGCTGAACTGACAGGGCACACCGTCGTTACCGTGGAACTTGGTGATAATCTCTAATAATTACCAAATAGTCGACCAACGTCGGACCGTATACCGTATCGCTCCTGTTTCTCGTGGTCCCTGCGCCGTACGCATGGCATCGGTGTATTCCCCTTGACGCCTGAGACTATCATCATGTATGTCTTATGCAGGAGCTTGCTTTGTCGCGTGTCCCTGACCTTCCCTCCCAAGCACAGTCGGAAAGAGAATCTGTGGCGCTGGCAAGGGTGTAATTAATGTGATTCTGGTAGAATCGCAGACTTCGTAGTAAAGGGAAGTATATTGCCAGTGGTGGTTGACGGAGGCTGGAGTACTTCCATAGGGAGCCTCGGCGACACTCAGATATTTCCTTACGCACATCATACCTTAGCACTAAGAATAAAGAAATTGGCATATTCTATTATTTATTATTATAGGCTGGGTTACAGGAGTTTTATTTTCCCTGCCTCTCGACCAGATTATTATTATTATTCCAACGGTATTCCCTCACGAACGCTCTTTATCGTGGATTATCCCACTTTTCTGTCTCTCCTTTCCTTTTCCCACAATCCTCCCATTTCATTATCCCTGATCTCTCACCATCTTCACTCATTCAGAACACGGAGTATGCTTCCCAACCCACTGCCGACGCTCCACTACTAGTGCGCTCCCTCCCCCAAATTCCAATTGTTTCTGATCCAGACTTCCGCGCTCGCTGCGTCTGTGACAATCACCGTTCCGTTCCTTCAGCTTCACTCTCCAGTTTCGATTTTCCTCTTGTCCCTATTTTTGTTTTCCTATCCTCTCTACTATATACTTAGTTCCCCCCGACAATCCCATTGTCTCATTTGATCCTCCTACCATGGTCCAGGCCAGGGCCCGGTCAACCTCATCCAAGGCGTAAACGTCCTTATTGAAAGTCGACCTTGCCCCACGAGATTCTCCCAGCTCTCAAAGAAACATTCAAGTTGCCCCCGTCCAATTGGACCTTGTGTGCGTGCTGCGTGGTACCGACGTTGTTCCACCATGCCATTGAACCCTCACTTCTCTGTTTCAGCCCCTCGCCAAATGGCGCAGGATCTCGACCGTCCTTCTACCGGAGCATCCAGTGACGCACCCGAACATTCAGTTCATATGCGGTCAAGGTCGACTGCTCACACCCAGAGCCCTAAAAGATTGTCTGTCTTCAGTGGCCGTTCTCGAAGCAATACCACAACATCCACTCCCTCTACTACATCTTCGCGTCGCTCACAGGCCTCATCTATGACTTCCAACGAGAACGGCCCATTGCCCTTCGCACCCGAGGACCGGACAGCCTCTACAGCTGGAGTGCGTCACGACCGGCATGAAAGTGCAACCAAATCACTCTTTTTACGTGGAAGCCGCATTCTGCGCCGTCAAGGGAGCAAGGTCAACATGGTTGGGTCCTTGAATGAAGAAGATGATGCGGAGCGCGATAAATCCCGCTTTGACTTTGGTCGCCGCAAATCCCGGTCGAACGACAACCGTAAGTGTCTCCCACAAAGCCCCAGGAACCTCGCGGGAGAAGCAATCGTGCCTCCTGGCCATCTTGGAATGACCCGTCTCTTATTGGCATCATATAGATGAGCACATAAAGCGCATGATTTCGGATCCTTTCGACTTCCATCACTTGACTCATACCAGTCCGGCCCAATTCGAGGCGTTGGGTAAAACCCGTGAGAATGAATTGGTGACGGAATTCTCCGCCATCAGGGCTTCTCAAAAGCCCGTTGCAAACTTGAAAGGCATCCGAGCAGAGGATATCCAAATGCGAAGCCCTTCAGCGGAGGATTTCTCTCAATGCTTGCCCCAGCACGGTAATAATGGGCCATCACCTGCTAGCCCACCGCGCTCCCCGGGAGCGAAATCTATCAGCCCTCAAGTATTAGAGTACCGACCCCTGCGAGAGTCTCGGGTATTCGAGAATTTCTCGCGGCCCGTAGCAAGGTATCCGCGGGGAGATGTCGCATCCTCACCACCGCGTGCTTCTTCGCCTAGATTGGCTTCTTCTCCTGAAATCCCAGAGCCTTCGCCTCGAGTAATCGATGAGATACTGGACTTGGACTCTCGGCAACAGCACCCGAAGCATGCCTTCGACGCGGATGACGACTTAGTACATAGCACTTCTCCGATGAGCCACCATGTTGAGGCTATGAAGCAGCCGAACATAGGCTATGCTATTACCGCTGTCCCGGACGATGACGGCATAGAAGCAAGAACTGCTTCAGCAATGGCGAGCCCGACCTCCGAGTTGGACGATGTTCCTGAGGAGGATGAGGCAACGCATTGGCATGATAGCCCCGAGTCTCAGCATTCAGAGTATCCAGCATCTCTCGGAAGTCAGGTATCACCCAAAGCCATCGTCGGCCCAAAATCTCGCTTGTCCATCGATGTGGCAAAGGAGCTCTCAAAGAAATTCACCGAGGCACTTGGTTCACCTACTCTTCCTCAGTACCAAGCAGACCGAGAGGCCACCTCGATTGGCGACCAACGCACTCAGCCGACACTCAGAAGACAGTCCTCTGTTCATAAAACTATCCATGAAACTATTTACGAGTCCTGGGATGACGATATCGACTATTGCTATGAACACGCAGCTGAGTCAAATTCCGATTTTGACTGGGCGCGCTCGTCTTTTGAGTTATCGCAAGGGGATAAGGTGGGTGTCAATGTCACCCCGTCTAATTCGGCTACTCTGTCATCGCATGCGTCCGCCTCTTCGTCCAACCCAAGATACCTCAGCACACCGTTTTCGTCAACTCCCGAATTAAATCCCAGCTCTTCGCAGTCAGCGCCGAGCTCGCGCTTGGCCATAACGCCGTCAAGTGCTGGCTGTGAAGGTGAGAAGAGTGGAGACTTTTTCCAACCAGTTAGTTCCTCGGTGTTGTCAGGAGCTCTGAGCAAACACATCTCCCCGGACACTCTGTATGAGGACTTTCTCGCTGCTGATGCAGAATCGGATCGACACTTCTCTTATTATTCCCAAAGTGGATTTCAGGCTATAGATCAACCCGTTTCTCCTCGGAGCAGCTTCTCACCTATTAGCAAATATAACTCCCAGGAGAGCCTGATTCTATCCCGTGCAGCTTCGATCGTGCGGAAGCATCGGTCATCTGTTTCGACCACGAGTGTACCTGAGTTGGTACATAGCCTTGCAAGTAGCCGCGACTTCTCTTCGGACTCCGGGCTTTCTGGTGAACAGGCCGAGCTGGGGCGACACGACTCCTTTCACTCATCCAACCACCGGCAGACTAAAAGCCTAGCACGAGAAATCGAGACTCAAATAATGTCTCGGCCGGATGGCAACGCCAGCCACGAGCCCATCAAGCTGACTGGTATCTATCCCCATGACCGCGCAAAGTCTACCTCCGAAGTGGAGGCTGCTCCCGCGGTGTGCAACACCATGAGGCCTCAACTTCCTTCGAAGAGCGCGTTGAGGAAGAAAAGTCGCACGGCATCCTACTCTCTCTTTCCATCACCAACTCTTCCGTCACCTGCGACCTAGGTGGAGTCTCTGTTGGGCGTCATTTTTCCCACTGGCCGCGTATCTCACAGTTCACTCTCTTCTCCTTCGGTCCACGATATTATTTGGCCTAAGGATATTCTCGAATCCCAACTACTGGTCATAAACCTTCTCCACGACTTTATGAATCATCATACTGCCTTGCATTACACAATCTTTCTGCGATGAATTTTTTTGTTACATGTCTATTTCATGCGATCGTTCATGAATATTCTTTTTGCATTCAATATGGCATTTCTCAGGCGCTGTTTCCAAGAAGGTTTAAACACAAAGGGGGGTATTGTACACTGTTATTCTTGGGCATGGGCGGACCGGAAAAGGGCTGTATAGGGACGTATCCATATCTATCGTTCTGGTTTATTTTTTTTTATTTTTATTTTTTTTTATTGGTTTGGTTTGGTTTGGTTATGCTAGCGTTTAACTTCGGGATTGGTTCTGCTTCATTATACATAGAGTCTTTGGAGATAATGCATTGGTCACGTTCTGTATTGTTATGTTTCTGCGGAAGGTCCAGCCCATAATTGATATGTGTACTCCGTATCAAGTGTACTCTATATTTTTTTTTCTTCAGGATTTTTCTTCTTGCTAGCAGACGCTCAAGATTTTTGAGAAGGTTAATTGATGCTGGTAGTATCATAGTACATGCCATATTTGCGACATCTCACCGCCTTTAGTATACCGCTCCGCTCAAGTGGAATATTCTGCCGCATTTTTACAGTGGCCTCGACTTCGTCATTCATTCTTTTCATTCAATCTACGCCCACTTCGGTCTTCTCGAGATGTTTATGTTATTGAATTTCGGTCCTCTCGATATTCTCGAACAGACCTAGATCTTAATAATACAAACCCAAAATGTCTCCCTCGCAAGCGCTTACGAGACGTGATAGCGAGACAAGCCTTATGCCGCCTCCCCCTCCGCCGAAGCGCATTAAACGCCCGGCCACCGTCCTCAACGAAGACGTTTACACCGACGCCCTATCACATATTATCGCCAGAGACTACTTTCCTGGTTTATTAGAGTCCCAGGTGAAACAAGAATACCTCGATGCGCTGGACTCAAACGATAAAGAATGGATCACAACTTCACGAAAGAAGCTTACAGACTTGATGGCGACTCCCGGACGTTCTCGGCCCCCTCGTTTTGGCTCAGGTTGCATGACACCGGGCCTCAGGGGCGTGGGAATATCTGGCGATACCCCAGCGGGCTGGGGTGGAGAGACACCTATGACTACCGTTTCGGCGAATACAGCAGCCACGGAGACGACGCAAGAGGAAATGAGACCGGATGTCTCAAAAATGGGCCTTCTTGAGTTCCAAGCGAAATACACCAGTGAGGATAATGAGTCATTCAATAAGCTGTTGGATAAGCAAAACACCAAGCGTAGGGAGAAACATGCTTGGCTGTGGAGTGGAAATAAGATCCCGACTGCAAGGCAGATCGCGCATCGCCAGCGGGAAGCTAAGCGCATTGAAGCTCAAGGTGGTAACCCAGATCGGCAAGTCGCTATTAAGACGAACTTGGATGCTCGGCCTGCCAAACCAGATGCGTGGAAAACGCAGGCGGAGAACTCGCTGATGTTCCTTCCATCTTCTGTTGAGGACTCGTACGAAACCATTCAGCAAAAAGCCGAAGCTGCTTCTCGTGCTGGTCCGAAGCGAGTCATCTACCGAAATACTAGACTACCAGAAGAAAACCCTTCAGAAGCCAGCAATGCTCTACCGCCATCCCCATCAATATCGGCCATCCAAGATGCCATCGCTGGCAGGCCTCGCCAGACAGAGACAGAAGCAGGGTATACTGGCGGCGAAACACCCCGAGTGAATGGGTACGCATTCGTCGACGAGGACGAGCCCGAGTCCCGATCTGAATTCGACGACCTCCGTATCCTAGGCACCAGCGATACAACGCCTAACCCGTTCGAAATTAAGCAAAACCGCCGCCGCGAAGATCTCCATCACCGCATGGTAGACCGTGTGGCCCGGACAAAGCGGGCTGAGAAGGCCGCCCAAACCACTAAGATGCCCCTCACAGATACGCCGCGCTTCGCCAGCAGTCCCAGGCTGGACTTCGGGCTCCGCACCCCTGGTTCGGCAACACCGGGTTCGGGTGGCATTAACAAGCCGCTCACGCCGGCGGCGCAAAAGTTGCTGTCCAGAATGGGCACCCCTAGGCGGGAGGTGTCAACTTCGTCGTCTCCGTCGTCGGCACTGAAGAATATGTGGACTCCAAGGCCGAGGAAACAGAAGTAAAATACGATTCTTACACCCTTATTTTGCTCAGCAATTCAGCGTGTAGTTGTCCTTATTTGTACTATGACCGAAGGTCAATATTTGGTTTCAGGAGCGTTATATACAGCTAGTGCTTTATGTTACCACATATATGATGCAATGCTAGCAACCTGCAGTATCTCGCTGGCGATTATCGAGCATGACCCTTGCGTTTGTTATGCAGAAAATCCTGCTTAAGGCACATTATCGACTTGTAATTCGAGGCCACGGGCAAGTGTATCTTCGTAACGTCGATATCCACCTTGCATTTCAGAGTCATTAACTCGAAGGGTAAGGATGAGCTGTCACACCAGGATGATCCATGAATTGTGTCTATACGAACTTAAAGGGTATATGTAGAGTAAGTCGAACTTCCATGCATAGGGCGTAACGCGTAACAGATTGGAAGACGAGTCTAAAATAAGCTAAAACATGATCATAATTGTAGAATAAACCGTCAAAACAGCCCACAAAGTATTTGATAACCGGAGACTCGAGGCTGCGCTGGTATCATACGAATAAGTCAGGTACTTCCCGCTTGGACATGAGAAGCCAAGTGACATAGGACAGCTTCGCACGAGATTATGGCAGAAACTGACATTGGGAAGCACTTCCTTATATGGGCCGGGGTTGATCTCTTTATCAATCAGCCCGCTGTTTCTAGGACGATTGGTGATCGGGCTATCGCGGAGGGTCTGGTTCGTGATCTCGGTCCCATTGGGGAAAGGTTGCGCCGCATTACGCACCATGACAGCGGTCCTATTAGATGTGCTAGAGTAGTCGTCGCAGCGGGGAATGGTGACGGCGCAGAGCCAGGATTTGTAGGCGGCCGCGCAGTCGTCGCAGCTGACTGCCATTGAGTAAATGGTTTCGTTGGAGGTATTGCATTGGATTTGTTGAAGAGAGAAATTGAAGTTTTTGTAAAGATTTGCGGCATAGTTGTCATATTTGGTGCGAATCTCGGACATGTTCATTGAAGGGTTAGAGGGTACCGAGTGAGCGACATCTGAGCAAAAGTCAAGGTCGTAGATCACGTCACAGTTGCCGTCTTATCCTGTTAGCTGAATATTTTCTAAAAGCGCTATAGAAGTGGATATCTACCTGATTTCGTTGAGAAGTTCTTCGCCTTCCAAACCTTTCCTCCTCCACCGACTATCCCGTTCCCGGACTCAGTCGCGTTGCCCATCGCTAGGATGCCCACATATGTTGAGCTGCGGTTCAAGCCAGTAACGTAGAACTGCTCTTGAAGTGTACTATCTCCGCTCTTGCGCCTTGACATACTTGCTTCGACATTATGGCCATTACTAGCCTGCGAATGTTGCGAAAGGGCGCAATAGGATCGCGACAAGCCGGATCCAACGATGCTATTCACGTTATTAACGAATAGTTTGTAGACAGTGGTGTTGTTTTCCCATTGTTTTCGCTGCTGCTCGGTGAGAATCTTATCGGCAGGACTAACAGTAGTCAGAAGCGCCGTTTCCGAGCCGGAATCATTAAATGAAAGCAGAGTAGCCTGGTCGTCAACGTTGTGAAAGAAATCTTCCGTGGAGACCGCGATCTGATAAGAATAAGATCCAGAAAAGTTCCCATTCCTTGGGGCAGCTACAGTAATGTACACCTCGGATGGAGCGTTTAAAGTCGCACTCATGTATCCCTTTGAGGAGTGGTAAACAGTTTGACCACTGTCGCCTTTATGATGCGGACCTGGGTCCTGAAGGGAGTCAGAAGTCGAAACATAAACAGCCAGCTGAGGTAATTCCTGGGTAGTGTTCGACATAGACTCATTTAGAATTGGCGCCGAGCAAATTGTGAGGGATAGGTAAACTGCAGTGAGGGCGCGCTTCGAAATGTTGTCGCTCTGAGCATCGGAGCTGTTACCAGCCATGGCATCTGGCACAAATGACCATTGCTGAAGCTCACCCATCAAAATCTCCCTCTCCCCGAACTGGTTGTTCCCGAGAGACCGCCGGTCATCAGAGGCCCGGTTGAGTAGATCCAAGCCCTGCGGCTCACGCGCTTTATCTTTCTCACGATCTATGCTCAGGCCACTGAAAGAGCCAAGAAGGTAAGGGAAACCACCAAGGGTATCATCTTTGGCAAGTAGGCGGCCGTGTACGTTTTCCGAAGTAAGAGGTCCAAGGTCTGTGCCGGTAGCAAATGCAGATATGAGGAGTACCGCGAGGAGGATAGTGACGCTCACTCTCGCACCAAAGCGAGACTGTGCGGGCGCGTTTTGCCGTTGCATGGGAGATCAGGTGCTCCGATCCAGCCTTGGACCGTCAGTAGCAATAAGAGGTCGTCAAACGGCTGAAGGATAGCAGCACTGCTGTCTCATGACGGGGCAGCCGATACGTAGAGGGCGGAGGTGGATGAGGGTAAGTCGTGTCATACGCGAATTTCAGGCAGTTGCAGCTTCCGTATCCTAACTGTCAGGCTGGGGTGCAATATCATATTGCATTGAATGGGGTAGTTACCATACCTGAGTGCGGGAAGGTAATAATTTGGTCATTTAGAGACATGCATTCTTTTCTGCCTGGCGCTCTGCCACAGTTACAGATTATGTCACCGCACCGCCACACCCTGTGTTTCTAAATATAGTACGGAAGTATTGAGCTAGTACGAACAAGACAATCTAAGTCATTTTTTGTATGTGGTGGTCTTGTGTCCAAAGAGTAGTTACTATAGATTAGATGTACAAACTGGATGCCTCAACTCAATTGCCAAAATATAAACAAGGGAACAGAATGTATATACCAAATCAACATAAAGTCAATGCGTATTTTGCGAAGGGCCGGTCTTATACAAGCTTGTAAAACCGAGCAGCCAGGCCACTAATAACAACAACCGCAGCGAGGACCCCAATGATGCCGAAAAACCATCCGTATCCTGGCACGTCTTGCCCGGGCACATGAACGTTCATGCCAAACAAACCGCAAATGAGGTTCATCGGGACGAGTATGGTAGCGATAAGCGTCACCTTGCTCAAGACCTTGTTTGCATGGTTGCCTAGAACCAGGTTTGTGACATTCAACTGAGCAAGATAGTTCGTGTGGGACCGACTGAGCATCTTCTCAAAATGTGCTAGATTAGACATCATGGTCACAACGTGGTCTTGAATATCACCAAGGTAAAGTCCAATGTCGCCCCGAGGAGTCACTGAGTACTGCTCGTTGCAGCGCTTAGAGAACCCACGAATAACGTCGGCTTTGCCTCCCAACAGACGCATCAAGCTCATGACCTTTTTCCGCAAATTCCCAATACGAGGTAAAAATGATTCGAAGTCATCCATGCGCGCAATGAACACGAGATCTTCGATTGCTTCAGTTTCAACCTCAATTTCCCGTATCACGGGACCAAAACTATCTACAATGTCATCGCTTTAGACAATCAGCACCAATGTTCTTGCCTGCAACCAGCATGAAATGGGGGAGTCAACCTACATCATAGCATAACAGATCCAATCGCTGCTGAGCGATACATAGTCACGGAGCTTTCCAATTCTTTTTCGGACATTTGCAGCGTGGGGATTTTCAGTGAATGAGAACGACAAAACACCGTCACGGAAGACGACCATATAAAAGTTCACAGGTTCCATGAACCGCTCGCTGGTCTTGTCGAGTTGATAGAACGTCCGGAAACAGACAAAATAGTATTGTTTGAAGAGTTCAACCTTCTCACGTGACTCCTGGGTTAAAATATCTTCGGTTGTCAAAGGGTGAATAGAGAACGCCCTTGAGATTGCGCTCACTTCAGCCTCGGTGGGATTCAGCACGTCCAGCCACCAAACACCACCTTCAGGTCCAAGTTGAAAGAGATCTCGGAAACTGTCCCCAGGAAGGACGAGATCACCTAATTCCGCCGCATGTACGGTGCTCTGCGATTCGGAAGAGAAGAAGCCAAAGCGAGTCGGCTCATTCTCATTCTTCAGTTTATCCAGCAACTCTTTCTCGTTCGCTTGGCTGAAGAATTTGTCATTGAACTTGGACGGCGTTGAGTCATCAAAGGAAACCTCGGCGCTTGAGGAGTGCTTCTCATCGGACCCCGCAGCGATTTCGGTGCTTGGGCGAAGGTCGCGGAAAGCCCGCGAGTATTCACCCTGCGAACTCAGACTATGTTTGCGCCGATTGCTGGAAGGCTTTGTCTTTTGATTCAAAGCTACGAATTCCTCCAATTCCTCGTAGTCGATTACTGGAATTCTTCCAGGCTCTTCGAAGTGTGGCACGCACGTATCCTCTGGAGAATCCAAATCACCTGGCTGAGGTCGAATAGCACTGGCGTTACTGAAAGTCGGTCGTCTGGTACCGCCTGAGACCGTGCGCTGGAGAATGGCCTCCAAATCTGGGGGCCCATGACTCTCCAAAGTGTTTGCGCGCTCTCGGCGACGAGGGTCTGCAAAGGCGTCGACGGAATTCGGCGGCGACGAGGACCGAGCCGAAACAGAACTTTCTCGTGATCTGTTACCAATATCCTGATGCGTACGACTATATGTCCGACCATGGCGCGCATTACCAGCGGGATCGACAGATACGCGGCGTCCCACAGCATTCACGTCATTCGCCGACCGATCATCGTCCAGAATAGCCTGTTCGAAGTCCCGCAAAAACGGTCCAGAATCCCTGTAGGCATCTTGGACTTGAAGTAGGTCGGGGCGTTGGGGTACCTCGGTTGTCCCTTGCTGCGCAGTATTTTGACGGCTCAGAGTCATATCCAGTGGCGCTTCCATGCGATGCTGATTATCTAATTGGAACCGATGGTCATCCAGTTCAGGCACTGGTGTGCTGAACCTGGTAAGATCCATGAACTTCTCCGACTTTGCAGACTCGGACATTTTGAAGCAATTCGCTGCTGGAGTAAACTGGTATGTAATCGGGAAGACCCTGCTGCGTCTGCACAGTCTGATTTCAAAGGTAAATGTCGCCGAGATGTCTCGAGTATCGGCGTGTCGTGTCCAATCACAAGAACGAGAATGAGTTAACTAGTCCCGGGAAACGTTGCTCCTCCATCCATTAGCCAGACCCCTCGCAAGGGCCTGGCATTACCGCTGGGTGACCGTGAGCCAGATCCGATGTGTTCTAAGACAGCCTAGTTAGGGGGGTCTGGTGTCTCCCCCGCAGAAGACCCTGAACTTGGGGCCCAGGAGAGGGTGCAAGAAAGAGGACTGGGAGTAGCGAAGGCCCGCCAACTTGACTGAGTAGGGAAAATAGGAGCGCTGGTGCTCCGTGACTGCAGAGGGGAGATTTCTTCAAGACTCCTCGAAGCAAATTCTGCGATCAGGTCGCCGCAGAATTGTTGACGTAACCAGTTGGTGACTTGACAGGATCAGAACGTACGTCAATCAGTCCGAGTCACGGAATTCAGAGACTGGCTGATGTATCTGCTCTAACAACGGATACAGGGGTAAGCCGTCAAGTTGGAAGAAAATCTTGCGAATCCGAATAAGATTCGGATTCAGCTACTCCGTAGTTAGGAGTATGATGGGCAGAGCTGTTAATGCCACAACCCACAATGTAAAAAAAAAAAAAATGTCGCACTGCAGATGTAACTCAGACAAAATTGGTCTGAAGAACAATGGAAAAACACAGACCCAGAAGGAATGGAGTCTGGATATATGGAGAAGAAGAGATGTCAAAAGGGAAAGCGACGGAATCAAGCAAAAAGCAGTGAAAAAAAGAGGGGCGGACCACTAGCAGGGATTTCCGCATTAAGGGAAGTTAAAGCATAACACGACAGCTAGTGTCACTGTCACAGCCTCCGAGTCCGAAGCTGCCGAATGGTTGGCTAATATTAATGATATTAATGGTTTTATTGGACGGGTAGGTCTAAAATTATCTCAAACTTCAAAAAGCTCGGCTGCTCTGCTGATACAGTGGTTTGTAGGAAGATATTCATATCAATTGTGGGATCAGCACTTCGGGCACCGCTTCTGAGAGTGTACGTGTAAGGCAGCCATTAAAAGTTCCCAGATTCTCAAGTTCAGGTACGCGGACCACGGAGAGCGAGATATGCTGCATACAATGAGCTCAGACTTAACCACACCGCAAGATAAATTACTTCTGCCACCATTTGATTGGCAAAATAGTCGATCATTAGTTCGCTGAGAAATAATAGATGCTCTTTTATGCAGAAAATCGTACAGCTGTTGCTTGGTTTTGAGATCCAAAGACTCGCGGAATTTTGCAATTTGCACACTACTTGGGGGCCCCGAAGTCGGCCTGATCCGATGGGTTTTTTTCGACTTTTCGGTGTGCCAAGTTGTAGTAGTCATAGCTCACCATCACATATTCAACCACCTAGTTACATCGGGTTGGTTTTGAGAGCATTGGCGACGACACATTTCTTCTTCAAGGACATTTCTCCTGACCCCAAAAATAATTGGTTCAGCAATTGACTTTGTGTCGCATTCTGCTTCCTCTTTTCGGGCCCCTCCGCCATTTGAGTCTCTGACTCTTTGACTGTCTTTCCCCGCAATAATGTCTTCAAAATCGTTCGTCATTCGGACTCCCTGCTCGTCCGCAAACATTGGCCCTGGATTCGATGTCATCGGCTTAGCGTTGTCCCTCTACCTTGAGCTACAGGTGACCATCGACCCTTGCAAGACGTCGTCGCAGCAGCCACTCAATTGTGTCATCACATACGATGATCAAAGCAACAGCTCCGAGAAGATCAGCCTGGACCCGGAGGTTAACTTGATCACACGCGTAGCCCTGTACGTACTTAGATGCCATGATCAGAGAGCTTTCCCTGTTGAGACCCGGGTTCATATCGTAAATCCCATCCCGCTGGGTCGGGGACTAGGTTCGTCAGGAACCGCAGTGGTTGCCGGTGTTATGCTGGGAAATGAAGTAGGTCAGCTTGGGCTAAGCAAGGATCGGTTACTTGACTACTGCTTAATGATTGGTAAGTCATTGCTCATATGCATAAGCGCTTGAGCGCGCTAACTGTGAACAGAGCGTCACCCGGATAACGTCGCTGCTTCGCTGTTCGGAGGGTTTGTTGGAACATACCTCAATGAGCTCAAGCCGGAAGACGTAGCACGCAAGGAGATTCCTCTGAGTGAAGTGCTTCCCGCCCCTGCTGGAGGCATTGACACTGGCAAACGACCACCAGAGCCGCCTCTTGGGATTGGTCATTACAGGAAATTCCACTGGGCGAAGGAGATCAAAGCCATTGCCATCATTCCTGACTTCGTTGTGCCCACTGCCAATGCCCGAAATGTCCTGCCTACAAGCTACTCTCGCGCCGATGTGGTACGTCCATCTATGAACTTTATATTTGTGCACATCTAACAATAGTCTTCTCAGGTCTTCAACCTGCAACGAGCTGCCCTACTTCCAGCGGCTCTAGGCTCCTCCCCACCCGACCCGGACATGATATATTTGGCTATGCAGGATAAGGTCCACCAGCCTTACCGTCAGACACTTATTCCAGGCCTCACAGATATCCTCCGCTCCATGACGCCTGCCACCCAGCCTGGTCTTCTCGGGATCTGCTTGTCTGGAGCCGGACCAACTATTCTGGCGTTGGCTACGGAGAGATTTTCCGAAATTGCGGAACTCATAATCGCACGCTTCGCTTCCCAGAACATCTCCTGCAAGTGGAAGCTGCTAGAACCCGCTCATGACGGGGCCATCGTGCAGCGCTGAACCATCATGCAGTCACCGAGTCATCTTCATCGATAGATACACAGATATATAGTCTCCTCCTCCAATTCTTAGTCCTCCATGCACCATTGGTTTATTAGAAGAATTACATGCAGGAGAATTCATGACTTTCAATATGTCAACTATGCATTTGGTTCAAGATAAGTATCACAGTTACTTGCGCAGCCCCAATACGAGCATTTTCCACAATTTATGAATTTGGTAATAGTAGGCAAAAGAGGAAAAAACTGTAAGCAAAGAAACTAAGGAGAGTATGGGATAATAGCATCGGTTTTCCTGATGGCTTGCAATGTGAGCAACCATCTCGCTGATGCCGGAGACAAAGCCAAGCCACATATCCGCCTTATCGATAAGGCTAGAATGGATAGTCAACTAGTTAATGTAGCCTTAACAGGAAGCTGCAACCATTATTCTCAAGTGTTCCCAAACACGACTCCTACCTCATTGAGGACGACTTCTTTATCATGGATGATCTTCTAGCGCCTATTCAAGATGCCTTTGATGGCCAAATTGTGAGCTTTGGCCATCTGGCGTTTGACGCCGTTCTTCCTCGCTTGATTATCGCGCCAACGCTAACCTGGCCACTTCTATCTGAGCAGGATTTCTCTGGACAGCGAACAACAGAACTTCTATCTACGGCGCTTTTGACTATATCAGGCGTGGGTTTATGACACTCTTCCAAAGTGCTACGTGCGATGCTGACTGCTGTTGACATATCTAGGTGGCCGCTTTCCTCGTCGGTTACATCTTACAAGATATCCATCTAACGCTCTGGACGGGGTTAGCCGGCACGCTCTTTACCGGACTCATTGTGATCCCTCCGTGGCGTTTCTACAACATGAACCCTGAAAAGTGGTTGGTTCCATCCGCTGGCGGAACAAGTTCGTGGTAGAGGGTGTCAGGGTCGCGTGAAAGGGACGGCACCGCATTTCGTTGGGATTATACATGTCGCATGTTTTGAGTTGAAGTGTGTGGGATAATTCAATTGAAGCTTTAAAAAAAGGATCAGAAATAAGGAATCAGGAGAAAAAGATTAGAATGAAAAGCGATGACCGTAAACGCCGCCCAAGAAACTCTGGCTGCACAGCAGACTGCTTCCTTTCCCATTCATATATAGACACGTTTACCGGCCGTACTTCTGGAACTCCCAGTCTTTGTTATCGAGAGGGCACACTTGACGGGTCTTGAGCCAGCGGGAAATACAGTGGAAATGGAATGCATGCTAGGTCGGTTGTCAGTGAACAAATATAGTAAGTAATTCATGGCAGGACCCACGTTGCAGATTCCCCAAGCAACTGTGCACTCCTCAGTGGTAGATGAGCCTTGGTTTGCTTGACATTCGATGCCTATCCCGAAGATATCAGCTTTGTCGGCAGCTAGAAGTGCATACATCGATTCAACATAGAATCAACATACAGAGATCCATAATGTGGTTACGGCAAATAGCACAGTTATCAACAACGATATCCCACGCCCATAGAGCAACAGCATTCCACTAATGAAAGGTAGCATCAGCAAATACATCCATTTAACGCATTCCAGGAGTATGCAGCGTGGTTATACCTTCTTGACTTCAAATTTCTTCTTCCCATCACTGGATCCTTCTGCCTTGGATACAGCCTTCGTCTTGGAGGACGAAGCCTCTTTCATTTCAACATCCGCCATTATGTAGACAAATTTTGAGCGTGTAAATGAGAACCCTGGGGCTGAAAATGAGGAGGGGCAGAATGAGGCGGATTACGTAGTGGTGCGCAGCTTGCTTTATCGGAATCTGGGACTCAAACTGGAGGATGAGCTACTAATTCGCACTGCAGTGAATTATCGAACAGGGAATACAAGATTTATACCTCGAAATGAGGATCTGGTAATGTTGTGAGAATCGCCAAAGCCTAATAAGAGCTCCCCCAGAGAAGACGTACCTGACTAGTTTGCCTTGTTTGCATAAATGACTCTCGTGACGAAGTCCGGCCTGTGGTGAAGTGGCGTGGGCGTTGACTTAGTCATGATCCAATCCCCGCCCAATCCATGAAACCCAACCCAGCCTCAACTGATCGCGCTTCATCTCATCCACTATCTGACCTCATCTTGGACAATCCATCCACCATGCCGACACGGATCGTACAATAATGCTTCACCCGCCTCATTCTACTTCACCTCCTTGTCATTGAAACACTGTAATCACGTCTGTCTCTACGAGCTTCTGTTTAATACCTACTACCGTCGGCCATTACTCGATCGTTTATTAAACTAAGCCGCTTTCCTTCGATTAGCCGCCGTCATCACGACCATTGGCTGGGGTTTGCGTCTCTCGGTAGTCTTTCAGTATTGAAGTATTTCTAGGTACCGGCTGCCTGGAAGATATATTTAATCTGCTACTACTCCTTGCTCCTTGCCTCGCTACTATTGTTATTGTTGACTCCTGTTCGGTTTTTTTTTCCTCTGCGTCATCTATCTTGAATAAGGCTGTTTATTTATTAAGCCGACTCGTCGAAATGCCGACCCAATCTCCAACGCCATTGACGCCTAAGGACCCTCGAAACAATCGCCGCAATCAGAAGCGAAACACAACAGCCTCAGTCCAGAATGTTTCGACGCTAGCAACACCACCATCGTCACCACCCAAGGCCATGAGTCCCAGAGAAGCGGCAACTGATTCTTCAAGCGCTATCATCATCTCTAAGAAGAAGGGAAATCGTTCTGCAAAGAAGCTTCGTGATACAGCTAGAATGTCCCCGGTCAACAAACCCGGCCATCGTCATACGTCTTCGCAGTCGAACAATAACATCGCCAATTCCCACATGAAAGAAACACATTATGCCGGTCCAACTTTTCACGCATCACCTGCACCTTCCGCTCTACCAATTCCAAGCTTTTTTTCTAAGTCTTTTCCTGAGTCTGATCTTGTGCCAGCGTTTGAACAGGACAGCGACAGTTTCGATGCCGATGGAGATCTTGAGAATACGCCGTCAAAACCCAGATCGCGTCCACTTCTCTCTCACGAACAACGAGAGTCCACACCGCTCGATTTCCTGTTCAAGGCTGCGGTCGAAGCTAGGAAGCTTCGGCCTCAGCAAAGTCCTGACCAGAGCCCTTGTTTTAGATCACCACAGACCGATTCCAAGGCAATACAACACCGCAAATTCAACAACGATAACGCTGGAATCTTCCCTCTAGAGATGGGAGGTCCTGATTTAAATCAGACTCAGATTGGCCCTTCCTTCGCACCGTCATATAAAGACCGCATGAATGCTTTACGATCAGCTAGCTCTATGTCGCCAGACTTGTATTCTCTTGGTGAGAATGAGCGGAAGGCTAAGACGGAAGCGCTGAAGAATCTATTACTCAACCCTCGCCCGCAGAGGCCGTCATTGACTTCGCCGTCGCACCATGACCAATCTAAATACCAGCGAGACCGGCCTATTCTCAGTCCTATGGTGCCGCATTTTGCTACTCCTTTGAGGACTAGCTCGGGTCCGCCAGTCATGACCTCCAATGGCGATCTGTTAGACAAAGGGTCGACCGTTTCTAAGTTCGGACCACGCCACAGTACTCACGACACCCACTCATGTTCTCCACAGCGTCAGTATATACAGGATTCTACTAGTTTAGAGAACGGAATACTTGCCGCCAACCCAGGAAACGCACCGAGTACTCCAAGACAAGCATACGACTCCCCATCCCGGATCAATCCATCAGAGATTCCAGCTCCCCGGCAACATACAAACTACTATCCTACGTTCGATACTAAGTCTTCCGCCTTTCAACCCCCTCCAGCCGATGCAGGCTCCCCAGCCGTTGATACGAAGAAGATAGAGGATGACCTACGGCGAATACTGAAGCTAGATGTCAATCCAAGTATCCCATCGAGTGGCATCCAAAGCTCACTTGCGTAACAACACTGCTTGCGGTTTCAACACTGGTATTACCTCCATACAGTCCTTTTCATGGCAGTTTTATGGCCGCGGCTGCAATATGTGGCCATCCTCTCCTTCACAGACACGCTTGGGAATGGCCACTATTTTCAATAATCTGTCAGGTCCATCTGAGTGTTTTTGAGGTCACTCGTCCTATGCTCCATGCTCCTTCCCTCTTTCCTACTTCCTTTAGCAACTAGATCCGTGACATTATTTCGGTGTTTTGGTATCGTCCATCTTACTAACGGCTGGTTTTGTGATTGGTGAGGTTAATTAGTTCCGTGAGGAATGCATGTATACCCCTGGTAGCATCAGGCCTGGAGTCCAGTTTCGTTTTGAGCGTTATTTTAGGACACTTCGCGAAGGGACATGTTGCAGTCTCCTTTACTAAGAAGAACACCTCTATGTTGCTTGTGGTGCCTTTCCTTACCACTCGGTCGCATCTGTTCTAAGTATTCTTACGCTTCCTTATTGTCCTGGCTCGATGTCACTCCCTGTTTATGTGTCTGACCCTTCAATATACGCCGCTGTCAACAGACGCTATCATTTGCCACTTCCCAGAAATCCAAGTGGCAGTAGATTGTGGTGACCTCTGGTATTGTTTGTTTTCAAATCTCTTTTTTGTGAGCTCTTCTCACATTGTCCAAACACCTGTGGCTGGGTCGTTTGGAGTTCGATCTTTTTTATCACGATTCCTATGTCTGATCTCATCACTCTCTTTAATACCCATTCATTCTTTACTCTATACTTATATAACTCCACTAAACGTACGGATAATACTTCCTCAATTCAATTATTGGTAGAAGCCTTAGTGATCTTGAATGCGTTAGTCTAAAGTTCATGGCGAGCTGGTTGCCGCTATTGGCTGTATGTTGCGGGCAGGAATGCGTGTGTTTTCATTTGCAGGGCAATGAGGGACTCGGTCAATAAGCAGTGACAGTGATAGATACAAAAACAACTTTGGGATCGCCGCCCCTGGTTGGTTACCCGGAAATGTACAAAAATAATAGTATCTCCTTAAAAGCGAGGGCATTGTTATCGAGTGTCGGGTATCTAAATTCTAGACTGCTAGTCTGCTATATGGAGTAGTAGCACGTAGGGCGAAACGCCGGCGAAGGGCTGTGGAGGGATCCATTCAGTTTCCCGGGCTCCTTCCCAGGGGTCGAGCCGACGAAGAGAATAAAATTAATTCATCAAGCAAAAGGACCGTAAGAAGATTATTGCTCCATACGCCGCAGAAGATAATTCAGCCAGGAGATCTGGCGAGAGGCAGAAGAAGAGGCACTTGTCCACCACTGTCTTGACGCTGTTCTCCCTCTTTCTTGAGGAAAGCATCATTTCTATCGCATGCCATTCCAGCCAGTGCTTCTTTAACTTCTCTTCTCCCCTGGCTAGCCTCAAACCACCTCCTCACTCCTTGCTCTGACCTCGAGAGAACGAATCAAGCTCCAATTTTAACACACTCATTTTTTCTTCCCTTATATCCAACTTCTGCACGTCCGTTCAACCCTTTTATCCTCCCTTTTCTCACTCTGGAAGCCGCCTGTCTTCTTCAACCCTTCTTGCATGCCCATCATCCAATGATCCGCTGGCGCTTTGCATAAGATCTTGGAAGTGAACCGGGTGTGTTTACTGTTGCACTGCTTCTCTCCTGTTGATTGACCACCATGTCAAACCCGTGAGTATTCTTGCAGATTGATATTCTCCTTCTCACCTGGTTGTTACTTTCTAACTCATTGCCTCCCAACAACAGCTTTGGTTCAGCATGGCGCTCCTTTTGGCACACGATGACTTCCTACGACCGGCACGCGTCCCACGATTCTCCATATCGAACAGGTAAACATGTACCTCTCAGCCAAAGCCGGCATGAGCCTCTCACATCCATCGCGACGAGCGCGATCGAGTCCCGACCGGATCTCACTAGCCCTTACGAGGACGAGCAAGTGAATGGAATTAATTCTCCGAGTCGCCCTTATTCCCCCGGGATGCGATCAATGTCCTCTCAAGCCCGTCGGTCAGCAGACCACGGCGCGGAAGGGGTTCCGGAGATTCAGATGCAGAGCTTCCACGATGGGGCGCCACCTCCTCCTCCCGTGTCTCATTCGTGGGGGAAAATAGAACGATGGCTAGAGAACAATTACGAAGAGCTCTACGATAACCTCTGCGAAGGGTGCACTCAGAATGATATCAACGAGCTAGAACATGAACTAGATTGCAGCCTACCATTAGAGGTTCGGGAATCTCTGATGATTCATGATGGTCAAGAACGACCGGGTCTACCTACTGGTATTATTTTTGGCTGCATGCTTCTCGACTGTGAGGAAATTGTCCAAGAGTGGAGGAATTGGAGGACAGTGAATGAGGAGTTCCTCGCTTCCCCATCCACAATCAGTACTCCCCTTCCGAAGGCCACGGCCAGCTCATCGTCTGCCCCCCCACCCCCTCAGGCGTCAAACCCGTTGTGGAGACAGGAATTGCTCGAACGACAAGACTCACAACCTCCAGGCGCTGTCCAGAAGGCCTATGCTCATCCTGCTTGGATTCCCGTTGCTCGCGATTGGGGTGGCAACTGCATCGCGATCGACTTGGCCCCAGGGCCCGCGGGGAAATGGGGTCAAGTCATCATTTTCGGCCGAGACTACGATTGTAAATATGTGATTGCCCGATCTTGGGCCGCTTTCCTTGCAGTGTTCTCGGATGATCTCTGCGGCGGTAAGGCTGTTGTAGACGAGGATTCGAACGAGCTGAAGCTCCTGGAGTTCAAGGCTCAGAATGTGGAACCACCTTACCTAGAAATTATGCGTTGGAGGACGGATCAAAAATACGGCAGGAAGCCACCTCGCCGCAAGGCTCCGAACGGCTTAGGCCTCAACACTGGCAACAGATCTGGAAAAGAGTCTCCTTATGGGAGCCCCGGGCCCAGTGAAGAACGTGGAAGGTCACCACACCGTTTCCCGAATCGCGGTTCTGCTCAAAGCCCCAAGATGCAGTTCGGTATATCGAGTCCACTCGCTCGCGTCACCGAGGAAGTTTCGAGTCCGGTACACGGTAGTGCTGAAAGCGAAGTCGTTGAGGATAGCAGTAAATCTGGTACGAAAGAGTCTCAGGCCGAAGATTTACTGGAGGTTGTGCCTCAAAAGGCTTCCGGAAAGGAGAACGAGGCGCTTGAAGAACAACCGCCGGCGAACAAGGCTGACTCTGAAAAGTCGCAAAAACACGAGTCTTCGCCTGGCTTGGATAACGAAGTTCTAGGCGAGATGAAGAATGTCGCTATCTAAGCTACGGTCGTATGTCTGTTCTCTCTACGTTTTGGGTCCGCATATCATGAACAACTTCATTTCACCGTTTCCGCGCGGGATTCTTCTCATCTATCATTACCTGAAGTGTATCCGGCGCAGTCGTTGAAAAGATGGGGTCCTTGAAATTTCTTTCTTTCTTATTTTAATAGCCTTGTATAAAATTCCACCATTGTTGTGTTTTCTAGTGATTGTCACGCTGCTTTTCTACAATCATGTGTAACTTTATCCTTGCGGTCATGCAGTACTAGGTAGTAGCCCAATCCTCTTGTTCTTAACTGTTATTTTCCTAATACTACTGTAGACTCAAATACTGAGATATTCTTGTGAAAGCAGTGCCAGATGCAACACTTCGGTGTGCCTTTAAAGCTTACTCATTACTAGTGCTGAAAATCTTATGATGTAGAACAAAATCACAAACGTAACTTGTGCGCTATTAGCATGTATAACCAGTTACCCTTATCACAAGACTCATTACAGCTGTGATCCCTTGTGATACGGAAGTACCAATGCTCAGGCGCGGTGAGGTCTGCATGGAATGTAGGCTCTACATGGCCGTATCTATAGGGACCTGGAAGCCCAGCCGGTTCTATATATGGAAAGGCGATTGAAGAGGCCTTTCTTTATAAGAATATAGTGGTCATTTGGGCTGGAATAACCGGCAACAAGTATCTATGTGGGCTACTAATCCAAATTGATAGCAGGCCTGTCCTTGGAAGACATGTTTCTGGACAATCGGTGTACCTGTTGCTTAGCTCGGCAACCGTTTGCTCGATTAGATCAATGCGCCGTCAGGCTCGAGATGGCTTGCTTGCAAAGTGGGTGCTGACTTTCCCATCACACTCAGCCTAATATTGGTGTTCATATACGCAGTACAGTCGGGAATAGTCTGCTGTGCGGACCACAGCCTATTCATTTCAGTCCCAGTCATCGTCATCATTGTCCTTGAAGGCTCGCGTAATCCCAGTCCGAATACCGCGTCTCCCTTTCCTGACATCATTGTCCTCATCACTGTTCCTGTCTGATTCCTCCTCATCATCAGCGCTGAACCTTGCCTGAGACAGAATACCCTTTCCTAGCAACCTCTTCTCCAGACTAGCCGTATTAAATCCTTCCAATCCAGCAGTTCCCCCCGGCCCCAAACCTTCGAAGCCAAGAACTCTATCCACAGCCACTCCATCGGAAAACCCAATTACGCAGGGGAGGACCCTGATTTTCAACTTCTCGACGACAAAGGGCGTTTCGCGCACGTCAACCCTTGCAAACCGAACATCCTGGTGCCGCGCCGCAAGCGCCCGAATATGATTATCCATGGTGGCGCAGCGCACAAAGTCTGGGTGCGCGAAGTGAACAACGCATCGTTGTGTCTGAGTCGTGTAGTCTAGAAGCGCTTGATCGCCTTTCAGCGTTGGGTAGAGCGAGTTTTCGACAAGGGTGGTCCTCTGGCTGTTAGATTTCTGCGCCGTTGCGAATTCGGCGCTTAATTGTTCAAGGCGGTGGGCGCGGTAACTGGTGTCATCTTCTTCTTCTAGAGCTTTAAAAAGGGCATCATCGTCGGAGAGATCGTGCTTGTCTGTTTCCTGTTGGCCGGATGGCGGGGTTTCTTGAGGCATTGTAATGTTGGGAGATTCGTCCTATTATAAGCGGATATATATGGGTCTAGCGGGTTGACTAACTTCGGCTGTGTCATAGATATAGAGAAGATGGACAGAAAAAAAAAAATGGTTAAAGACAGAAAAGGCAAAGCTCTGCGAAGATATGTATATAAATGCCAAAATTGGGGCACCGCCGATCTAAAACTAAGAAAATCATTCAATAATGCTGAGGAAGCTTCGAGCAGTGCCAATCCTGCCCGTGTGCCGTTTCACACAGCCAATATTCAGTACCACTGTTAGATTCTTCACAGTACACAATTGATAATATTCATTTACAATCATATTTAAGCCAGCACTAGATATGTATAAGCAGACATTACCTAGCATAAGCCCAAAGACGCATCCGGAGCGCCAAGCCTAAAGCGGCGTATTGTCACGTTATTAGATTACACCAGGAACATTTTGTTTCTAAACACCCTCCTCACTCCCCTTTAACGCGCCTTTATTCTTCCATTGCCTGCACCTAACTCCACGCCTTCCCCTTCCCTTCTTCTTGCGTTAGGACTATCTTTCATCTTGAAAATAATAGAATCTTGTTCCTTCTTTGGCGCGCTGCCCGTCTTCAATCGCTATCTGTTTGCGAAGTTCCCTTCTATCATCCCTCCAGCCTCATACACCACGCCGCTACCGTTATCATGACGGACAACAGGAAGCCTGAAGACTACACCATAGAGATGGACAAGCTGGGTCAGAATAAAAATTACCAAGCGTCTCCGCCTCCGCCTCAACCCAGAAGTTCTACCGCGAGCTCAATTTCCAACAACGCCGCTCTTTCCGTTCTGGCATACTGCGGCTCGTCCATTTTGATGACCGTTATGAACAAATATGTCCTCTCGTCGGAATTTAACCTCAACTTCTTCCTCCTTTGTGTGCAGGTATGCTAGATCATGCGCAAGTTGCCTGAGTTATCAATCGCTGATGACCATATGATTTTTCTCAGTCTCTCGTGTGTATTATCGCAATCCAAATGTGCAAGGCATGTGGTCTTATCACATACCGCGACTTCAATTTGGATGAAGCTCGGAAGTGTGCGTGAACTGGAATCAGCTTCTACACCGACTCAACTGACGGTCTATCGTACAGGGTTTCCCATCACGCTCCTACTTATTGGCATGATTTACACCGGATCAAAAGCACTGCAATTTCTCTCTATTCCTGTCTACACGATCTTCAAAAACTTGACCATCATCCTTATCGCCTATGGCGAGGTTTTGTGGTTTGGTGGCTCAGTAACGAATCTCACTCTCTTCTCGTTTGGCCTTATGGTTTTCAGCTCTATTATCGCTGCCTGGGCCGATATCAAGCATGCGATTGAAAGCAGTGGCGATGCGACCTCAAAGGTTTCCACATTAAATGCCGGATACATCTGGATGTTGATAAATTGCCTCTGCACCTCATCTTACGTTCTCGGAATGCGCAAGCGAATCAAGCTAACCAACTTCAAGGATTTTGACAGTAAGTGACCGGACTTCACAACACCTGGCCTTAGTCTTTTAACATTGTCATCCTAGCCATGTTCTACAACAACCTCCTCTCGATTCCCGTTCTGATTGTCTGTTCCGGTATCTTGGAAGACTGGTCTCCAGCGAACATCACCCGTAACTTCCCATCTGCTGACCGCAACGGTATCATGTTTGCGATGATTCTGTCTGGGCTGTCTACGGTTTTTATTTCATATACCTCCGCCTGGTGCGTTCGCGTCACATCATCGACCACTTATTCCATGGTTGGCGCACTCAACAAGCTTCCTATCGCACTTTCTGGTCTGATTTTTTTCGACGCTCCTGTTACGTTTCCTAGCGTTTCGGCCATCCTGGTTGGGTTTGTTAGTGGTATCGTGTACGCCGTTGCGAAGATCAAGCAGAACGCAAAGCCAAAGGTCGGAATTCTGCCTACCACTAATCCGGTCAGCGCCAGCAGCCAAAGTATGAGGGATTCGCTACGCTCCTGAATTGACTCGAAGTATTCGAAACACAGAACAACTTTCGTCAACAATCTGTATTCCACTCGCATACTATGTGGTCATGCTCGTGATTGCGGGAGTGGCTTTGCAGATTCAGCTATTTTGCGTCTGCTTTCCCCGTCTGTAGGTGCTGGTGGAATTGTATTCTATTTCGCGCATAGGTCGAGCGACGCGCCCTTGCTTTAATTTCCACACGTCCTAGCCCGCATCATCAGGGCCCCTATACCGGTAATTTCCCTTTCTTTCCTGGCAGCGCTCACGGCACACCTTGTTACGAAAACGCTCTATTATTACCAAGGCGCACATTCATTTATTGCGCATACACGGGATCTTCATGTTGTCGCGAAACAAAATGGCGGCCTATCTTTTGTTATAGATGTTGTATATATGATTTATTAATTAGGCATAGAAAGCGTTTTGTTTTAGGACGAGTTCTCTAACAGAATATATATATTACGTTGTCGGCCCGCTCGTGTGTGACAAGCAAACTTGTTTGAATTTTTATATCAACCACGATAAGATTCCACCATCCTCCCAACAATTACATCGTCTTACCTTGTTAAACATTGTCTTATCCAACCCTTCTCGTATCATTTCAAACACATTGATTCCGCATACAGATCGATTCCACATACAGAAAAGAGCAACCAACATGGCAAAATTGAAAAGAGCTCGAGTCCTGCATCAACATCAGAATGCGCACTCCAGTCTAAATACGAACCATGGCACAGGCAGAAAGCATCGCAAGATGAGCTCCTTTGCCAAGCTCTCGACGAAGAACAATTACAAAAACAGTGTGATCAAGGAGAATAATGAAGAGAATAATGCGCCGGCGCGGAAGAGTGAAAAGCGTCCACAGAAGCAACACAGAAGGCCAATTGTGCCGTTTCGCAGAAAGGATCGTATATTATTGGTTGGAGAGGGTGAGTTCACGCTTCCCTGATTACTGGCTGTCTGGATGGTGCAAGAAGTATACACGAACGGACCCAGAAGAGTTGACTAAAACCGCAAAAGATTTTTTTTTTTTTTTTTTTTTTTTTTTTTTTTTTTTTTTTTTGCGAAACTACACCAGCGCGGCCGATTTGCCTTAAGCTAGTATTGATGTGTACGCATCAATCCAACGCACGCTTGTCTAGTCTTCGTGTCCCTAAGCAACCTAGACCTGACGAGGCTTCTTATTAAGGCCCTTCACATACCGTCCCTATTTCCCAACTACGGCGTCTCAAAGTATGGTAATACTAACGCACAAACCAAATCCAGGCGATTTCTCCTTCGCGCACTCGCTAGCCACGTACCACCGCTGCAAGAACCTACTAGCAACATGCTACGATTCCCAAGAAACGCTCTTCGCCAAGTACCCGCAGGCGGAGAAGAAAATCGCCGAGATTATTAACTCAAAGACGAAGAAACAGCTGAAATCGGGTAGGAAGGACAATGATCCCGCCAATCCTCAGAACCCATCAGGCCCAAAGGTGCTGTTCTCCGTTGACGCTAAGAAACTTGGTTCTGCAACGGGAGGCGGGAGGGACGTCCGAATTGGGTTTTCGAGGCAAGAGCGGAAGGAACCTGTCTGGAAGAAACATGATGGGAATAAGAGAAGTACTAGGTCTGCGAAGGCTACCGAGAACATCGCGAGCAGTAAGGGTAAGGGTCTGGGCAAGGAAAAGGGTGGGCCGTGGGACATAATCTGTTTCAATTTCCCTCATGTAGGTGGTCTTTCGACAGATGTGAATCGGCAAGTTAGGGCGAATCAGGAGCTGCTTGTTGCATTTTTCAAGGCGTGTGTGCCGCTACTGGCGGGGCGGCCTGAGGAGCTCGGCGATGATGATGATGATGGGGTGGATGACGATTGGGAGTTCGAGACAGATGTGGAAGATGGATCTGAGGAGAGTGGTGGCGAGTATGGTGAAGAGAACGGCACTGTCAGGGCAAAAGACGAGCGTAGGACGGAGCCCGGCCAGGTATTAGTTACGTTGTTCGAAGGGGAGCCTTACACGCTATGGAATATTAGGGATCTCGCAAGGCACGCTGGATTAAGGGTTGTGACGAGCTTCAAGTTTCCCTGGGCGTGCTATCGCGGCTACTCGCATGCCCGGACGCTTGGGGAGATTGAAGGGAAAGATGGTGCAAGAGGGGGATGGCGAGGTGAGGATAGAGAGGCGAGGATGTACGTGTTTGAAGTTAAGACGGATGACCCACCCCAACCCGGGGCCCTTGGAAAAAGGAAGAAGAGGCCAACAGACTTGGATGAATCAGATAGTGATTAATATATGGGACTGTATGTATGCATAACAGATAAACGATGCCCGCAATATGCTGTTTCAAATATTCATATAATTCCTTGAGGTAATCCGGGAACAACACCCGTTGTCATGTTCGCCTTTACATTATGTACACCTTCTTCAATTCGCTCTCATTGAAGATCTCCCCGGTTGTGGGATCTCTGACTTTGCCTGCCTCGAGGGAGCTGAGCTTCTTGCTCATGTCTAACAAACGCTGTAGACCGTATACCCTGCCATTTGGCAAGACCACTGGATCGTTTTCCACGGAACTCTTCGTATGATTGGCGTACGGCAGATTTCGAGCAAGCTCATTCAACTCGGTTGAGCATATAGGACATACAGATGTGGTGGTTGAATGAGAGTTTGAACTCGAGGAGGTGTAAGCTGAATGACATGCAGGGGTCTTCAAAGCAGATAGGCCGGCTGATAAGGCAATATGCATCAATGGCCGAGGAGGCAATGAGAGGAGTTCATGATGCGTGCGAATAAATAATTCAGAAAGGTACACCCACCGTTCGGAGGCATACATTGACTACTGCACATTAGATCAGGTTTTCTTTGGAGGTTGGGCCAAAATACCTTGTAGGGCTCAGCTCTTGTATTTGGGGGAAAGGCAAGAAGGCCAGCGGCTCGACGAATCTCTGCTGATTGTGTTTGGTCATAAGGTGCCAGGTACCTTCTTGCATGCACCATTGCATCCACGAACTTTGCCCTGTCCCTCGTTCTGATCATCTCAATGTACTGTTGCAGTCGTAACTCGAACTCCAAATTGTACTGCATACACCATATTAGGTCATGGGTATTTAGAGCAAAGGGTGGCTCTTACTCACTTGACTCTTCTTTAATGCAGCTTTGTTCTCGTTACACCACTGTAGAGCATCCTTAGTTTCACCATTGCGGAGACTCTCGGCAATCCGCTGACACTGTACGAAGACGTTAAGATCCACAAGCTCCTCTATGTTTTTTGCTCGGGCAAGCCGTTGAGCACTCTCCGTGTATCCGGATCGTAGCATATGGTCGATGACGAGCCTGTCCAATCGGACTCTTGACCATTGGTCATATTTGACGTCAGTCAAGCTAGGAATTTGATAGAGTTGATTTAGATGCTGTATGCGCTTCCTCGACTGGTGGTGAATCTTCTTCTCTTCTTGCTGTAGATTCTCCATTTTCCGTTTCAGGCCTTGCATGCGAGATATCATAACGTCAAGTGTGGCGAGTGTTTGGTCGGGCGTTTGATTCCCGGACGTTGAGGCCTGTTCCGCCTCTTTGAGTGCGGGAAGAACATATTCCTTCTCCCGCTCAACGATCCGCTGAAAGGATTTGAGATTTCTACGAGCAAGTTCATGAGGTAGGCGAAGGAGAGGTTGATCCTGCCAGGAGAATATCGTGTCAATATGCGCGTGAAAGTGCGTAGGCGGGGTTGGGTTGGGACGGTACTAAGAGGAGGTGATTCTCCGCATTGAGCTTCGTGGAGGTCAGCTCTGCGGCCATTGCGGAAGCTTTAATGTCTCCGAGGATCAAGAGACACGATCACGTCGCACAAGGAATGATCTGATGATTATTGGTCACTGTTGCGGGTTGATTAGATATATCCCAGAAGTTGAGAAGGGCAAAAGCGAGTCGTTGGTTGTGGCTTTGTGATGATGCGGAGAACTTTGGGAGGTCACACCACCTGGGTCAACTAACTAGTAAATGACAGCAGCACCTGGGTTCTATCTTCCATTTGATCTCAGAAATTTGCTTAGTGGAATAAGGGTCCTAAATAGACCATGGTTCATGTCTCAGAACTAGCTGCGTGACATCAAACAATGAAACGTATAGAGAAATCAAACAAATTAGAACTCATTCCCTTTTCAACCCAAAAGACTCCAATAAAAGCAACAAATATACTACAGGAAACTTGCCCGGAGGAGTTGCCGACGGCCGCAAGTTGGCAAGCGACTTCCTGAAAATTATTTAATCACTGTCATCGCTGTCCTCCTTCTCCTGCTTGGACTTCCTTCGCTCCTTCTTCTCCTTCTTCTCCTTCTTCTTGCGCTTACGCTCAGCACGCTCTTCAGGAGTCTCGCCTTCATGTCGCTTGCGCTTCTTCTTGTCATCGTCATCCTGGGCGTCGTCAATGTCCATCTTAGATTCATTGGCCTCTGGAGAGGGCTCTTCCTTAGGTGAGGCCTCTTCCTTTGCAACCATTTCAACTGCTGGCTGCGCGGAGTCTCCATCTGGTGCGCTGTAGTCCTTGTATTCGGACTTCCATTTGGCTGGGGTGGCTTCGTTGGCTCGTCCATATTTCTATTAAAAGTGTTAGCGCAGTGAAAATTCATGACCGGTGATGTCAAATACTTACGTCGAGCTTTCCAGAGGATTTGAGCTTCTTCTTTTCCAGAGCCACAGGGCCCAGTCCCCACCGGCGAGGATACAAATCACGCTCCATGATACAACGCTTGACTTTGGCAACAACGCCGTGGTCACAAGTGGAAAGCTCCACGGTAGACATCTGAGCGATACCAATGGCGATAGCTTCACCCTTGGTGGTCATGAGCACGACTTCTTCACCAAGCTCGATACCAGCCTCTAATCCCCGAGTCAGAGATTTTGACCTCCATACTGATCATGGTGTTAGATAACTTACCGAAGCGAAGAAGACCAGGAATCATGAGCTTGGCGCCGTAGCAGACAGCATTGACAGCGCTGTCCTTGACGACGATACGTTTGTAAGTTGTGAGCAGAGATTCCAAGGGCTTAATAACTTTGCGTAGGTAGCTCTCATCCCGCTGATTGTCATACAGCCACTGCGCATCGAGGACATCATGCAGCGTAACCATACCGTCGTTTTCGCTCATAGCCCCACTTCGCACACGTCTCAGTTCCTGCATGTGTGCGCCAACACCGAGAAGAAGACCGAGGTGGACGCAGAGTGTACGGATATAGGTACCAGCTTCACAGCTGACCCAGAACACACCAAGATGCCGCTCATTGTCGAACTCATAGAGCTTGCTCTCATGAATTGTTCGGATACGAAGCTGGCGCTTGACAGCTGAGATCAGCGGTGGACGTTGAAAAAGAGCACCTGTGAGAGTTTCGAGAGCCCGCTTGAATTGAGCCTCTCCGCCAGGTATTTTGTCGTGAAGGCGGATAACGCAAACGTACTCCTTTCCGGCACCTTGTTGAGACTTGACCAAACGAGTAGCACGATCAATGCAAACGATCAGACAACCGGTAACTTTGGGATCAAGAGTACCGCTATGACCAGTCTTTTCCGCCCTGATGCACGAAACATTAGTTCAGCATTGATACTTGACAAAATCTTCAAGACGAGATTACCTGAGAATCCTCTTCATCCAGGCAACGACCTCATGACTGGACGGGTTCGAGGGCTTGTCGAGGTTAATCACTCCAGAGTTAATGTACGACTTGAGGTCTCGCTTGAGGGGAGAGGAACCGGCAGGAATAGGCGTGAAATGTCCAGTCCTGACCATCACTGCAGAGAATAATCAGCAACAGCTACATCTGACGAAAGAGCCCATGCAAAGAAGTATCATATTAAAGAGATTTGAACGAGAACATACGCTTGTCGTAGTTTTTGAGCAGAAGCGGCCAGTCCTCCGTGTTTATGTTGGAGGCTGTAGCCTCCGGCTTGATCGTGTAGTCCACTTCCTTGGCCATTGCGACTGTTATTGAGAACAGGCCGGCTCACCAATGTAAGGAAGATGGCCGAATGTGCGTGTCAAGGAAAGGTACCAAGAAATGCACTCCCTGGCCTCAAGAATTTGTTCTTGCCGCAAGTGAGGAAGACCCAGAAAAATTTCAAGTGTGGCTAGAGCTCCAGTAACCAATCGGGTTAGCGAGCAGATTCCGGAGATCACGTGATTAGCCCAAGATCCAAAACTTCTTGAGAAGCAGAAGAATGCGATTCAATCGCTGGTCCATGACTGAAAGCTATAATGTTCTTTTATTCGTTTAGGGCACGTAGTATTACATCCAGTGGGCTTTGTGACAGAAAATACGCCATCTAGTACTCTTCAGAGTATGCCGCTGATAAATCGCACAGCTAGACTCTAGCTTCCCCCAAGTCGACGTCCTGAGCCTCTGCTATCCCAGGCTGTTCGGACAGATGATGTCCAACTGCTGGAGGAGTTCTCGCCTTGGTTCGAGGGCTGGTAAGCTCGTCCGTATACGCGCTCTCGACCTCCGCGCAGAGACCTGGAGAACCATCTCTGAACGAAGGCAGGCGTAACGATGTAGTTCTTTCCCCCACCAAAGGTCGGATAAATGCGAGTCAAGAAATCATACAGGTGAGCAGCAACTATTCCCGTCAACTCGACCGTTGCACGGTGCCAACCTTTCATAACGAAAGTTAGAGCAAGCCTTGCCCAAGGCAAAAGCAGTGTGGGTATCTCGACTACGAAGAACATAGTCTTCGTGCCCTTGTTATCCTGGGAATATGTATATGCGAATGCCAGTATTAAGGCTGTTGGGAATTAGCACCTGAAGCACAGGGATCTCGTACTAAGCTCACCATTTGTGAAAACCCCGGCTCCAAGATAGAACCCTGCGGTAAGCTTCAAGGTTGTTAGCATGAATTAGGGTACACTGATGGCTTTTCATAAACAAAGAGAGAGCACATATATTACGTCAGGTATATGTTATGCACAAGATTTTAGAATGTAGGGCACCAAAACCACCTGCGTAAACATTCATTACGCAGGCTATCTCACTGGTAGTCCCACCATGCCTACATGTACATGGCCCTATAAGGATCAAGAAGTAGGTACCATATGCGATGCAGGGGTGATCTTCCTCGTTTCCAGGAACCGCTTCAGCTAGAATGGGCTGGGCGGGCAGATATGCGAGGTTTGCAAAGTTTGAAAGATGGAGCAGGGACTGGTAGAATATCATGATAGGGAGAAAAGTAAAGATTTATCTGGTAGATATATTCTATCAAGATAATCAAAACAATCAAGACTTACCATAATAATCAGCGCGACGAACAGCACATAAATGAAGAAACTTCCCGGTGTGCTGAACCGGGGCGAGCCAAATTCAAGCCTGCTGGAATATGTGTACACTGACGTACATTAGCACACGCGGCAGTACAAGAGCCCACCATTGCAGCATACTGAAATAGAGGTCAAAAATGACATTCAGCTTTGGGTCCGTCAAAAAATAGGGTGTGAACAATCTCCATAGCTGGGGGCGAAGCTTGAAGATGAGTTGAGGAAAGAAAGGTACAAAATAATAATTGATTGTGTGACTGTGAACCAGCGCGGACTGTACAAATGTGAGTGCAGTAAGCGTCCTGCATTAAAAGTTAGAGAAAGAGACAGCCGTAGCTAGAGAGGAACATACCTGGCAACAGGAGGGAGAGCCCGAAAATCATCCATTGCTGTAAATTAATCAATCAAGGTCCACAATCGAGGTTAGATAAAGTAGTCAAAATCACTCAAGTTGGCGACACCTCATTCTGTGTCTGATTACCAACCTGGGATTTGTGGGGTTTCAATTAGAAATGCTCGAGAAATAAGAAGAAAAAAAGAATCTGCTTTAGTCGGAGAGGATATTTAAGCGACTGTCTGGCCTCTTGGTACATCATTCTTCCGTTCCGCTAGAGCCTCGTTGACCCACAATATCTAGAGTGCCAGCACAAATGCACAAGTTTCTATTTGTACTGCATTTAACACGTTTCCTTCAAAGTATACACCAGAAATCTGATACAACGCATACTAAGGATAGAGTTTGTCTCTTCAATATAATTCGTAAAGCTTCCCAGAGGTACTCGTCCTGGGGAAGTACTATCCTATGGACAAATCTCTCAAGCTGGACGTGCCATACGATTGAAGAGCACTTCCAGCAGCTACCGCAAGGCATCCATTCAAATAGGGCGGCATTGCCTGAGTCTCAGTCACATTCATTTTCCGACTCTGCCAACGCGAGCAGTGCCTCTTACAGACGTACCCCCGTCTTTCCCCTCAATCCATACATCCCAAGAGCCATCTCCAGTAGACTTTGGTTTCCCACAGATAGCCATCTCCTCTTCAACGAAGAGCGGAGCATAATTCTTGTAAGTAATATCGCTGACAGAAAAATCTCTTCCATGCAGATGATGTTGAAGGGCTGTAAGAAGCAGCGTTAACGTCAGAGGACCATGAACTAGAAGGTCTCGATAGCCTTCAACATCGCTAGTGTATCTTCTGTCAAGATGAATCGAGTGAGCATTGAAAGTGAGTGCTGAGAAGCGAAAGAGCAAGGCTCTGGTTGGCTTCATCTGATAGCGGAATATTGGGTCCGCGGGAGCTTTGTGAGGGCAGTGAGGGTTAGCGATACTACTGCACTTCATGACACCAGTAAGCTCTACACACATTTGATAGTTCTTGGGGTTTGAGAGAACTTCGCCTTGTCTTCGTCCAGCTGGTTGGCGGTCTTGTCTCGCATGAATACCAAGTCCCTGCTCTCGACGATTGATGCGTCCGCTTTCATGTCTTCACCATCACTCCATATCCGGTTTCTAATCTCTTGTTCTGTCTCATATTCCTGCGCGGTACCTATTTGTCTCTCGATCTTGACTATTATTTTCTCGTCCCCAGTTTGCCCTTTGACGATGACATCGCGAATGGCTTCAATACATACGGCGCGGGCTCCGTTGAGCGATAGCTTATTGTTGACTGCGAGCCTAACTCTACCGCCGGCCCATAGGCGCCTATTGAAGGGTGGTCCAGGAGCATGTAGATTGTCGGTTCCGTCGGCGAGAAGCTGGGAGAGGGTGACTTGAGGAGGGAAGTAGACTAAATGGTGGGCTGGAGGCAAGTAGGAGGGGCGGGCGATTGTCGGAAGAGTTTGTGACTGAGGAGACGCGTCAAGCTTGGGAAACAAGTCTTTCAATGTTAGGTCCAGGAGATGCGACGGTTGAGGTTGGAGGTAATCAAAAAACAATGGGAGTTGACGGCATGTCAATTCATGGTGCAGGCGCTCTGGAAACGTAGTGTAACTCCGTCCTGCACGGGCATTCCCCAGGTAATGCCTTGATCTTCGAAGGTGTGACGTAACCTTTTTCATAGCGAGCTTTGAGGTGTAGTGGCAGCAATCTCATTGCAACGGTTCATGCTTCCCGTCAGGACAACGGTGGAAGTTTGACTTGTTTGTTTGGCTATACCCCGGGTTATCCCACAAATGATCTACAGGTCAAGTTGAGACAGGAAAAATGTGTCAATCTCAAGGCCGCGTTTCAGTCCGTACTAAGCTAGACTGTGGACTCTCGGCATTATCAGGATTCCAAAGCTGACCCATTGGCGAAGCTATGGCGCCTCTCAAAGTAACGTTCTTGGGCCCCACGGCTTCGTTTTCGCACCAGGTCAGACTCAACCAGCCCATGATTCAAGCCCTACAACGTCGTTAATTCAAAGTCTAGGCTGCCGTTGAGACATTCGGTCACTCTTCTGAGCTTATACCCTGCTTGTCGTTTGCGGATGCTATCGCTGCGGTTCAAACGAGAGACGCTGACTACGCCATCGTTCCATTCGAGAATTCAACAAATGGATCAGTTGTACAAACATTGGACCTCCTTGTGGATCGCAGTGACAATTATAATGATGTAAAGGTGTGCGGCGAATATTATCTTACAGTACACCACTGCCTCCTGGCTCGAAAGGGTCTCATCTCAGAAGCACGACGAAACTACAGCTCCATTACCAAGCTATACACACATCCGCAGGCATGGGGCCAATGCGAGAAATTTCTAGCGAAATACTTCAAAGGCGTGGAACGGCAGGATGTGTCATCTACCTCAAAAGCGGGCGAGACAGTCTTGAACACAACCTCTGAGGCCAACGCCGCGATAGCCAGTCGCTTCGCCGGGGAACATTATGGCTTAGATATATTGGAGGAGAACATCGAGGACACGGCTAATAACACCACACGCTTTCTGGTACTGAGGAACGTCAATTCAACAACTTCAATTCACTTTCAACCTGAATTAGGCCGAGAAATATCCAAATCCCAGGCTGTTTTAAAAACGAAGAAGGCGTTATTTTCCTTCATGGTCCGCCAAGACACCCTCGGGGCTCTGGCAGATGCCCTGCTGATTTTCAAGGACCGTGGATTGAATCTTACGAGTATAAACACCCGACCAAGTCATATACAAGCCTGGAAATATGTGTTCTTGGTGGAAAGCGAAACGGATCAAAATCAAGAAGTTCCTGACATCATCGATAGCCTAAGGAAAGTCACTGAGAATTGCAAACACCTGGGAACATGGGCCAACCAACTTGTGTCGACGTGACAATAGCTTATTTTGTATATCTACTACGCTGGCCGTTCCTGTCTGCGTGTGAACTGATCCTTAGAGGAACGAGGCAGAAGAGTTTCATGCAGGGCAATAGATTTTGCCACATGAGAAAATTAGACATCAATGACCCGGTTTAGAACAGCGAAACAAAAATCTATTGCCAGCCTTATGGCCTTTTTATGAAATAATACTAGATTGACGAATGTTAAAACGTAAACGAGAGCAACTCTGGCCCAGATATTGCCAGAACAGAACAATGTAACTGCCAGTTCAAAACGCATAAGCTCAACGATTCGCTCTGAATGGCTGTCGATTCATCCGTAACAAATCCACCACCTTCCTGCGAATTACACCATGGAGCCTTTAGGCAACCTCGGTGACTAATTTACGGAGCTGGGATGGCCCTGCATTTGAAAGCATGTTAGCAGGACAAATGGGTTTACACAAAGCACGAAAGCATACCTCTGAGCAGCTTCACAAAGTGTTCTCCAGGTTGCTTCACAGTACCCACCGTGAAAGCTACGGTTTTGCTTTTGGAGCCGCCTCTGTGATGCATCGGGCGAGCCGTCAAAAGATCCGTGTTTGGAACTTCTGGCCTTTCATCCTCGCTCTCTGCGAGGCCGCTGAACCGTCAATCTAAGCGTAGTTAGAAACCGATCGGGGGAAGGATGGACAATAACGTGGTGCACATACCGTCGTAGAATTCATCCTCGTCACTGTAATCGGCAAGTTGCTCAAAATTGACTTTGTATCGGAGGATTGCTCCAATACCACCGAAACCCTTGACAAACTGGTTTCCTTCACTCGACTTGTCCGAAACAAACTCCAGAGTCGCTCCAAAGTCCTTGTAGTTTTCTGCAAGCCATTCGAGGAAGGAGCTTTGGTCCACAACCTCCATTTCGGCGCCAGTATCCTTGTCCAAGAGGAACTCCTTGTTTTCTTCCTGGGCTTTGGTGGTGTGGACGACGACTTCATTGCCTTCAGAGTTCTTGAGAACCCATCTAGTAACATCCAAGTTCTCATAAACTATCAGTGTTTCGCACGCTCCCAATTCCAATGCCTTTAGGGTATCCTCAACACCGTAACAGACTTTCCCTGTATCTTGGCTGATTTCTTCGAAATACTTCCCGATAAGCTTCTTCTCCTGAACGAACTTCACGTTGCTTAAAGTCTCGGCAGAAAGCTCAATCGCCTGATTAAAACCGTTCTCGCCGCCATAAGAGACATCAACAACCTTGATGACCTTCGCTTGCAGTCGCTGGTCAAACATGTCGGACTGGTTCAAATCGTTTTTAAAATCGGCAGAACCAGCAAGAATAATACCGGCGACATTGACTTTGTCATTTGTGATGAAATTTTGCACAGCCAACTCTGCGATCTTTCGCACATAGTTATGACGCTTCTCCTCTCGTAGACGCGCAAAACGAAGGGCGGACTGACCACCACGGCCGTGTTTCTTGGGTAGATCGACGCTTAGCTTTTGGATAATTTCTCTAGTATTGCCACTCAATGTACCAAAGAGCGCACCGTTACCATCCATGATAATAAAGCCGAACTTCTGGTCTGACTCAAGCAGTTCGCTCAAAGCTTCGGTGTGAAATTTGTTGTCACAAAGATAAAGGGAGGTGTTGATTGGCTTAAATGGCTCGAAGTCGATGTTGATTTTGCGCTCTTTTCCCTCTGAAGTGATAATTTCACCACAGTACACGACGAGGCCATTGGGGGGAACTTTGTTGTAAAGTTTGAGACGTTGCTGAGTGGACGTGATGGCGGAAAGTACAGAGAGACGGTTGACGCGGGATTTAATATTAGAGGCAGTGCCCTATGTACAGTACAAAGGTCAGAGGACTTTTCGATCGTAAAGGAGGATAAAACTCACAAATTCTTCAGCTAACATCTTCGCTGCTCTGGATACTTGATCCTTGGGGGCTATAGCAAGGATGTTAGTGATTTTTCAAGCGCCCAGTTTCATAGAGCCGAAAACATACGGATGATCAGCGAGATCATGGAAGTTCCATTTCCTCGAGCAGCCTCAAGCCGCTTGATAAGCTTCTTGATCTTCCATATCTCGATATTCTTCTCTGCTTCATTCGCCTGCTGGACCGTGCTCATGTTGGGCGAGGGCGACGGAGCTGTATGGCCCTGTACTTAGGATGATTATGGGTTGGCCACCTGGTTCTTCAGACAAATTGTCAGTACCGCGACTTGACAGAGTAAGTGACCCCCGTGATCAAAAGGGAGGGAAGTGTAAAATATCAAGCCACGTAAAAGAGCTTGTTGAGATCGACATGAGTAAAGGGAAAGAGAAATGACCACATACCTTGAGGGCTGGTCACTTTGCCGTCCAAGTCCAGCGGGGTGTTTAACAAAATTCGTCAGGCACCGTGGGGTGGCCGCCGCATTATGAGAGGGTGGCTGTGGCTGATGATGTAAGCTCTCGCTAGAACAGACACAGCTGGTACCATCGTAGTTGGAAGCTACCTTCTTAGGACTGAAGATCTTGAAGAGTTGTACCGATTGTAACTGCATGTATCAGAAGATAAAAGGAAGGAACCTCTCAAGGTATAAGAATCGAAAGTCCCACGGGTTATCAAAGCCGTGTGTATCTCAAAACTTCCCAAAGCCGTGCATTGTGCAAACCAGACTCTGGAGGCTGGTACTGGGGTCTGGGCCCCGCCTTAACTTTGTGTATTCACGTTCCCAGTTGGACATTCGGTAGTTAGCTGGTTGCTTGGTTTATATTCATGCCTTTTCGAGAGACAGTTATCAGTGCTCCTTGGTGGGGTTCAAGACAACCGTTGGGTTGTCACTCGGATCATGGTAAGGAGTCAGCACATAATTTCATGCTGTGAGGTCAATTTAGAGGGCTTATTACGCCTATTTAAAGGTCTAAAAATATACTACTATATCCAAGCACCTCTTTTATCTCGATTCCCAAGCTATCTCGTGGTCATTCTAGGCTGGCCCTTTAGCATCGTTCGTTGGGAGTAGGTACCCCTCCTGTCGCCTAAAACCAGTTCCATAATGGCTTCTTTCAGGTATCCAGATGTAGTACAATCAACTCATGTTCACATTAATTCTCTCCATGTGGGCTGCGGATGAAAGTATTGGCCCAAAGTCCCATCATGCTATGGACGATATCAGAGCCAGAACATATCAATCCGCCTATTACGGGTAGGAGAGGCGGCAACTTTGGTCGAGCGACATATCTCCGCAGTTATATCAAAAAAGCCCTACAGCTAAGCTTGGAATCCAGAAATACAGCCATACGAGCGATGGTTACAATTGTGCCTCATTGCTCTAGGACAATAAGAATCAAGTTACACTCTGTATACTTTTGCTATCAGGACCATCTTGTGCTTGAATAACATCGTTTCTTCCTGGCACTTATCTAAGCTGATGCAGTTGGTTTCCACTACTCTTATCCGTAATCCCCACACTTTTCTAGCCCGAAACTCGGAGCAGATTGGGGTTTCACCAGACTGTTTCCCTGTTTCCCTGTTCCTTATCTATGGGTTTTATGTCACCAGTTTCATTCAAACGTGATTGCCATGATAAACAGTAGAAGCTTCGGTCTGCTAATAACATCGGAAAGAATCGTCTTCGATCTCTGCGAGTTTCTATAAGAACGGCCCAACCAGGAGTCCGATTCTGAATAAGCTCCTGTTGCAACCTGCAACCCTTCTCTTTGCCTGTTATTTACCGCTCACAGCTTGACCACGTTTGATATAAATCTTCATATAGAAGGAAATGATGCTTGAAGACGATTCCGAGGTTCCTGAGAGCCAGCGTTCAGAGGCATACAGAACATCATCCACAGCCTCGCCACTGGATTCTGGAGCATTCCCTGACCGTCGGCCCAGTGAAAGCGAATATTTTAACGGGCGATCAAGGTAAGTCTCTCCCACGAGTGCAGCCACAATTTTCCCATTCATCATTCTTGACAGGTCGGCATCCTTCTCTATGCGGTTTAGACAAGCGGGTGGCGTCAACAGCATCGATAACTTCGCGCGGTCATGGCAGAGAGCTGCATGCTTCCCTGAGGTGTTTCCCCGACGCCCTTCCTTCGCAACAGTCGACTCGGATGAAGAATGGCAACATTCAAGCGGTAATATCATAAGATCATTAGGGTCATCCCATGTTGACCTTGACCCGGCTCTCACTCGGCCCCTCTTTAGCGACAGTGGAGTTGGCTCCGGCCAAAGAGATGGCATCTCCAACACCAGTCACTTGGAGCCAGCCCTTGGCACTTCCTATGGCTCGGTATCGTCGCGCGTTAGCGAGTCAGCTAGGAAGCATGTTATAGAGTTCCACAGGCAGCAACAAGCTTACAGCGAGCCTGCTGTTGGCCACGAGGGAGAGCCTCTACTTGTTAAACAGGTACAGCACGAAGACGGCACGCGAGAGAGCATTGTTGTCGGCCAGTCCACCGTACCGCAGACAGTATTCAATTCGGTGAACGTGCTGATCGGCGTCGGCCTGTTAAGTTTGCCTCTAGCCATGAAACACGCTGGATGGCTATTTGGTTTGACATTCCTTCTCTTTGCAGCAATTGCCACTTCCTATACCGCTAAAATCCTGGCAAAATGTCTTGACGTTGACCGGGGGTTGGTGACATACGCTGATCTGGCCTACATAAGCTTTGGCCATCGTGCTCGCCTGGTCGTAAGCTTTTTGTTCTGCTTGGAACTTCTAGGGGCATGTGTTGCCCTTGTTGTACTCTTTGCTGACAGTCTTCATGTACTTTTCCCCGAATTGAGCATTACCCAATGGCAGATTATATGTGGGTTGATGCTGGTGCCGCTCAGCTTTGTACCTCTACGACTTTTGAGTGTGACGAGTATCCTTGGTATACTCTCCTGTACATCCAGTATGTCAATCCCTTTTCTCCTTCTGAAAGGTGTGAACACCCGACTAATTGCTTTAGTTGTGGTTATAACATGCATTGATGGCTTCATCAAGCCTCATGCTCCTGGTTCACTTCGTGAACCAGCCCTAACTTATCTACTTCCCGAAAATTGGGGTACAGTGCCCTTGAGTTTCGGGCTTATCATGTGTAAGTGGTGTATTATATCTTGTGGATATTTGTGGCTGAGCTTTGCCAGCGCCTTGGGGCGGGCACGGTGTATTTCCCAACATATACCGAGATATGAGGCACCCGCATAAATATGGGCGAAGCCTCTGGGTAACCTATATATTTACGGTAAGTAAAGCTAGGGCACCTTCATCGAAATCTGTGCTGACGAGCATCTTATGGCAGTATTCCCTGGACTGTGCGATGGCCGTTCTGGGTTGGATGATGTTCGGAAACACAATTCGAGATGAAGTCACAGCAAACGTGTTGACGATGAACGAATATCCACAATTATTGTCTATTTGCATTATAATATCTGTTGCTGTAATTCCCATCACCAAAGTACCTCTCAAGTAAGTTTAGCCTAGTCTCGATGCTTCTGCATATGAGGCTCAAGTTCGCTAACGCAGGGCGCAGCTGCCGGCCACTTGTTGCTACGGTCGAAATTCTTTGTGGCCTGGGAATTCGCAATGAAATAAGCACGGATCGTACTGATCGAGATCTACTCGTACGCCAAGTGCTGAGGGAGTTGATCCGAATAATGGTTGTGGCCATCATTGTCGTCATGGCGATCATTTTCCCGTCTTTCGATAGAATAATGGCGTTAATGGGCTCCGCGCTGTGCTTCACCATATGCATCATTTTGCCGCTCGCATTTTATCTGAAGATATTCGGGAAGAAGATTGATCCAAGGGAACGGATTTTGGATTACTTCCTTCTAATCGTATCCTCAGTGCTAGCGGTCATTGGGACCGTTTGGGCATTTCTACCACAGGTCACAATCGGCTCAATATGAGTTTCCATGTGGGATATTTTTCCTTTTCATTGGCGTCCAGTCTTGACGACAATGGCAAAATTATTCCTCGTTTTCCCTGGATTTATAAGCTCCTTCTTGAACTGCTTGGGATGGCATGTTCCGTTGTACTCCCAAAGCTGGTATATTAATTTTGTCGTTTGCTTGTTCTCTGCCAGCGAAAACCCAATACTCGTCAGAATATCTTGCAGCCTCTGCTGAGTAAGGTATCGCGAGTTTGTGACACAGGGAGCAGGGAGCACAAGGAACAACCTTGGCACAATAGTTATAGAGGAGCCCTGCGGCGGTTCCTTGGTCAAGAAAGTCACACAACGTTTCAACATCTCCCCTCGATCGACTGGATCAGGGACGTAATTCAGCACTAGGGAGAGTGATATGAGGTGAAATCGTTCGTCGTTATTTAGGGGAAGCGGTCGTTTCATGAAATCCTGCTTCAAGATCCCGGGCTCCTGAGAGTCTAAATCAATCCTCGTTACATCAAGGTATTTGTGCTGAGAGCATGCATTCTTGGTACTGAGTGCACCGATCTCGAGGACCCGAAGCTTCATAGACGTGTTTTTCGATGCGCTCAAACTAGGGCTGATCCAGTTGACGAGGACTCTGCTTGAGTCGCCGCCGCGGTCTAGAGATTGACCAAGCTTGCTTGCTATCTGATAGCTTTTTAATCCACCGTTTGCTTGTATATCCGCGTCGAGCTTGCGCACTAAGGCTTGATCGCCTAATTTTAGTGCTTGCGCTCGCTTTTTAAGAAGTGTGTGGTGAGAACGTATTAGAGTTCGCGTTGCCTTTGCCGATAAGGCTGCATGTTTCTTCTGAGCCGTTGGTGGGCGGGTGCGCGAAAGTAGCGCGGGGCGTCTGTTCTTCGATTTTTTCGTAGCCATAACGCATGCTTCATCTCCATGATTTACATTCTCATAGTTAAGGTGAATGAATGGCCTTGGGGCTTCAGAGAGCAGACTGCTTCCTTTTCTTTTCTGCCGAAGGCGGTAGTGAATGGATTGTGCCAAGATTTTAGGAGGGCTGGTCAGGTGACCCACAGAGTAAGCCGCGAGGGTTTTTGCTAAGCGAAGACATTCCGAACAATTCGACTTTCGACACTGCGACAATCACGACAACAGCGCCAAACGACAGCCATGGCCCCCGTTCAGAAGAAGACAGGTATGCAAGCTTGAGCGATTAAGATTTTTAATTTCTCGATATGTGTTGTCGATTTTGGAATTTTTTCGAGAGCATGGAGTCGTATTATGCAGGAATTCTTCATATTCGTCCCGCGCAATCTACTTCAGAATGAAGGAATTGAAAGAATCACTTATCGACTCGGTTATGCTTTTGTTTGCTTCCAAGATTCCCTCCGACAACTATACTACATGCCGATTCGAAACATCAATTCTTAAATAAATCACTTACCATCCTTTTTCTGAACAGGCAAGTCGAAGCCCAGCGACAAGGCTGGTGCTGCCGCCAAGGCAGTCTTGAAGGGTGCAGGCGTACGTCTATACCGTCCTCAATTACAAACTTATCGCAGAGATCCTATGGCTAAAATGTTGCTCGACATGTTCAGGCGCACAAGACTCGCAAGATCCGCACCTCCACCACCTTCCACCGCCCCAAGACCCTTCAGCTGTCCCGGTCTCCTAAGTACCCGCGCGTGTCCGTTCCTCACCTTCCTCGCCTCGATGCCGCCAAGATTATTCTCTACCCCCTGAACACCGAGAGTGCCATGAAGAAGATCGAGGAGAACAACACCCTTGTGTTCATCGTGGACGTCAAGGCCAACAAGCGACAGATCAAGGCCGCCCTCAAGAAGCTATACGATGTTGAGACCGTCAAGGTCAACACTCTTGTTAGGTATGCTGGAAGATATTATACCAAAGAAAAAGCAGTATCTAACTATACTACAGGCCCGATGGACTGAAGAAGGCATTTGCTCGTCTTACCCCTGATGTTGACGCTCTCGACATTGCTGCTACCAAGCTTGCTATTGTCTAAGTGATTGATTTTCTAATGGGTCTGGGAAATGGTTTTCTTTGCGCGGTGGCTTAAATATCAGCCCTACGGCTCCATGCTGTTGTGTGATAACAAATGGCTGAATGAATAAAACAAAAGAACTTTGATGCACAAGTATACCCTGTGTAGTTGTCAGTCAGGTTTATTCCATGAACCGGAGAGACCACAGTAGTTACGGTTCTATGCAGCATCGGGGGCTTAAAAGTAGTTCGAGAATATGCAAATCGGAGAGAGGAGATTCGATACGGAGCGTCATTCAAAATGTAATCCATTGCTATAGTACATATAGGTCCGCCACATCATTCACAAAACACTAAATCTCTTCGTGCATAGTGACCACAAATAACTCCGACCAGATGGTGGCAGTTATGAGACATCAAGCCCTGAATCTCTGCAACCTCCCTAAATTATTCTAGCCGGAAGGTTTATGGACAATCATTGTTTCTGCATAGCTTGCAAGTGCTTGAGTACGGCATTGTTGGTGTCCAGCCAACGGTCGACACAGTTCATTGCGCAAGCTTCTTCGCTCTTCTCCAACCGACTAGATGTAACCTTCGATGTAATGCACTTCTTCCAGCAAGCGTCGGCTAGGTGATGGACATCTAAGCAACACGCATGTGTTAGCAGAGGCTGAGTGATCAATGAACCAAGCTGAGCAACCCAGTGGATATAAAAGAAAAAATTGCGGACGGCGTACTTTGTTGGATAGCGGCCTTCTGTGATTCTGTTTGCAGGATCTGGTGTAGCTCTTTCTGGTCGGCTTCGCTGAGCTTGCTGACATCGAGGGTTTGTTCCATTCTGTCGGCTATTTGCTGGAAGTTGTAAAATTGAATTCGATAGACAGATGAGAATGGTGGGTGCGGAATAGTTGTTAACCTGGGATGTTGCTGCGCCGAAAAAATGACATCGACCTTCCAGAGTTAGGGCGGTGAGCGCATGCACTATCTGATAACGTCTTAGCCTGGCTCTTACGCTTGTGAGAGCTCAAATTTCCTTCCTCCATGAGGTTGAATTTTCCTTGAATACATATGTTTTGAATGATTCCGGTACTCTCTATCTCTTTCAATATCGCCACTTTCCTCACCTGAATCTGGAAGTACATCGAAAAGATGCCTCCGATACGCACATCCCGCAATCGCAAACCACCTCCAGCGGGCTTTGACGACATTGAAGACACTTTGTTAGAGTTCAGCAATAAAATGAAAGATGCTGAGAATGCGCCACATGAGGGAAAGAAGAAGCATGAGGTATTATGGCCTATCTTCCAGATCTCTCACCAACGTCAGTACCTGAATCTACGTCTTTCCCGCTCCCTGAACTTACCTGATATTTATCAATATAGGCTCAAGATACATTTACGACCTTTACTACCAGAAAGAGGCTATATCGAAACAGCTATATGAATGGCTCTTGAAGAACGGGTACGCGGATGCGAACTTGATTGCGAAGTGGAAGAAGCAAGGGTACGAAAAGGTAAGTTCTTCGCTGATATACCCTGTCACAACTTATATGAAGCCTGACTGACAAACTTTTCAGCTTTGTTGTCTCCGCTGCATACAAACCAAGGAAACAAACTTTAACGCCACTTGTATTTGCCGTGTACCGAAGGCCCAACTAAAGGAGGATCAGATCATCCAGTGTGTCAGTTGCGGATGTCGTGGTTGTGCGAGCAGCGACTAAGGCTTCTTTACTGTGCCTCATGCCCGTATGTTATATTGGCCACATATTCGTTGAAGATTTGAGTGGCATATCCCCTCTGCAGTCTCTCACCTGTGCACATTATGAATGACTCAGCCTGGCCTGGATGTTTCGACCTGGGGTCCCTGAAGACAGAAGTTTAACGGCGCGTGAACTGACTGGTCACCCATAGTGCCTGTTCCTGCGGCGACTCTGTCGACTCAAATTGCGGCCGGTCAGCAGCCTTCTTGCTCTCTTGGCCTACGTAGGAATCAGTCTCGCAGATATTGCGGCGTGTCGAATTTTCCTATCTTTCACGTATATCGTGTATCCGACCTTGCGTTGGGACGATGATGGTACCCCAATGCTGACACCAAGGAAAACAGGCAACGGCTATGGCCGATAGGGTGCAGGATTTAGTGGTCAAGATGTGCTTACGGGGTTTTCCATAACAGATGCTCAGGTAGATACTATTTCTTTAACTAAATTCAAATAACAGTCGTAATGGCAGATGACAAACTTAGCAATGAAGACGGTTGAAAAGGAACATGCTGTTATAAACGCTGCATACTCATGTACATCCTAACAGATATCGTCGTGAAGGTCGTCATAAGATCATCTCAAGTTAATCAAAGCCAGAAACAATAACGAACCCTCTCACCACCCAAAACTCCAGGGAGAATGACTGTGAAAACACCAAAAATGAACGAGAAATAGAGGAACCCCATGAACGCCAGCTCTTTTATCTTAGAAACCACTGGGGTACTAGGTATTAGGACACGTGCATAGCCAAATCCAAAGTGAACGCCCGTTGCAAAAAGAGAGTAAACAAAGTTCAAGACACCACTGACGTGAACAGAGTCTTTTGCATGAACAACTCGGATCGGTTCTGGTAAGAGGGAAGAGAGAAAGCAACAAGGCATGAAGCCTCACGACCGCGTGTTGCTGCCTCGTTGGAAAGTTGGCCGTGAGATATGAGGTCGGGATTTTGAGGCATCGTCCTTGCTCGAGCCCCCTATTTTTTGGAATCCTTGTAGGAGATCGACACCGTCTACTTCCTGTGGACTGTCATCAAAAAGATGCCATGAGAAAAAATCATCGTGTGCAGAATCAATGAAGCGTCCAGAGTCAGGAAGTTTAGACGGCGAGTCAGAAAAAAAGAGTCTCTTTGACTTGTTCGGCGATAAGGGCTTGAGGCCCCCAATCCGGTTGTTAGCACTCATAGCAGTGATATCTGCGAGGGCGTTTCCAGCGGATCCATTTGCTTCAGTACGAGCACGTTTAGCCGAGCGCTTTTCAGGAGAGCCGTAAGCAGGACTAGATACAGGCTCAGTCGTCGGGTCGGCGAAAACGTCGAAGGAAACGTGAAGACCATCGTGTGGAGTATAAGTCTCATCATGTATGTTGAAGGCAGGACTCCATGGAAGATCCTCATCCAGGCCTAGTCGCTTAATTGGGGAGTTGACCATGTGCTGAATCTTCTTGCGGTGGTTTCGAAGATTAGTGTTTGGTGACACTGATGGAGGGGGTTTCGCAGGCTTTTTGAACTTAATAACAGGGGTAAGGGGGCCTGTAAGCACGTTTATAAATTCGTTGCGGACCGGAGAGGATCCAACAACGATCCCTGTTTCCTTCAAGTACCCAGAGTGGCTTGGGCTTATATCTCGAGAAGAGCTCCGAATGCGCGCAATCTCTTCTTCCGCCCTTCCACGCTTGATACGGGGGGGCTCAATATCCGTGTCGGAAGTTAGGTAGTGACTAGCTTTGTTCGACCGCATGGCAGAAGATTCCAGTGAAGAGAAGTAGCCACTGTCATTCATAGCATTCGACTTCCGCTTACGGTGACGCGGCCCATCACTAGGAATGGAAGGATGACAAGGAGTTGGGGGAGTTGCTGGGCGCGCGAATCGCGGCGGTGCCACGGGAGGAGAAGAGTGGATTGGTTGTGGGGGAGATGAGCGTGGAGGATTGGTTGTCAGACAGGCAGCCGTATCATCACCAATGTCTTCCTGAAGAGCTGGATCAGATGCAGGAATTGTCGCGTCAGACGACAAATCCACGTGTTTTGAGCACTTGGGAACGGGGTGCTGAGCAGGTGGCGGCACAGCCCAGGTGGTGGCGCTTGAGCCTTGTGAGCACGTAGGCTCATGTTGTGATGTTATAGAAAGGGTGGGCATGCTGGTCATTGTGGCTCGGCGCACGGGTTTGTCTTTAATGAACTGTGCTTCCATGCCTGGTTCAATGGCCCAGTAATTTCCTTTTCCAGGGTCATCCTTTGGCCGCTCCTGTTTAATGAACGCTTTGTTTAGGCTGAGATTGTGCCGAATACTGTTTTGCCAGCCTGGATCACTGTTCTTGTAATATGAGAACGTATCGGATATCCATTTGTAGATTTGCGCCAGGGTCAATCTTCGATTAGGGGCGCGTAGTATAGACATTCCGATAAGCGTTGCATAGCTGTACGGTGGTTTTGTGCCATCATCTTCGATCGGCGGCAATTCGTGGGGCTCTGGCAGCTGCACGGTGGTGACTTCTTCCCCCTTTGGCTTTTTAGACCGCTCTTTCAATTGTACCGGCTCCAAGAGTGATCGTTTGGAAGACTGCTTGGCTAGCTGAGATGGCTCGGGAAACTCAGCAAAAGTCTCTGCTGAGGGCACATCCATGCCTAGGTGTTCTGTGGTTGTGTTGTTGACATTCCTGACACTGGAAAATGTCGTGAATAGAGCAGACTGGGGCATCGGGGCAGATGATGGGGTAGGGTGGGAATAGGTGTCGAGCGGTATCTTTTTTATGGGGGAGTCGGTTGTGAATGAAGGAGGGGCAGGAGCAGTGATTGGAACATATCCCAATCTTGCTTGAGCACAGCCCGATGTTCGCGACTCCCGACTAAATTTCATGGGCGACACTCTGTTGGGGGAAGTAGATGTCGGGTTAAGGACATAATTCCGATGTGAAGAGGAATTCTCAGTCGATTGGAGAGGCAATGGCGATGGCTCTAATCGGGGTTGTGGCTTGATAGTTGTTGTTCCATGCTGTGATAAAGGCGCTCCCAGATCCCGCTGTGCGGGTTGTTTCGGACTCATACTAAAACTGCCAGCCTGAAACCGTCTTGGGCTGACTTTGATGGCCGATTGACGCGCTGCGGTTGAGACGAAGCGATTTTATTTCCGTTATCGCTCGTCCAACAGTTGATGTAGGGTGTCAGACGGTTGCCTTATAGACACTGTGTAAAATTGGCAAAGGAATATCACGATGTAATGATATGGCCAGATGGCATTCGATACACAGACAGCGCTTGGAGGTCGCGAAGAGGGGTGTTCAGTCGCTGGACGGTGAGGCGGCAGTACAGTAGTGAGGTAGTCGCGGGAGCGCGCAGCGAAGGGACGATGAAATGGAATGAAGGTGAGAGGGTAATCTGGAACGCAGTCGACTTTTAATCAGATGAAGGTTGCGCAGCCCAAGTGGGGTGGTGCAAAACACTCTGAATAATAGAATGATTTATTTTGAATCGGTGATGGAAGGGAAGGACGAGAGTATGCCTGAGGTGTGCCTAACTTGTTGATAGCGGACGCGTCGCGTCTCCCAGCGCCCCACTTTTTGACTAAGTCAAGAGTAGCAAATCAAATCCCGTCTCCTTGCCGCCTGATTATCCGCTAGGGTAACCCGATCGGCAGATCTATGGACACCGTACCCTGTGGTTCCATCCAATGATTCATACAGTGCAGAAAGAGATCATGCCAGGGTATCTTCCAACCCCTACCAAGGGACCACCCCTTCAAAGACAAAACAATAAGAGGCAGCCATCTCCTACGGGCGCAAGGAGTAATCTATGACCCCTCGATAAAATCAAGGGACCTGCTCCACTCAAATCTGCGCTACTATCGCAAATCAAGAACAGAGACCAGGCATAAGCCACCGAGGACAATATTGGTCAGCGTAATTTCTTGTGCAGTACGCAACCCTCCAGCCCCTTCAAGGAGGCAAATATGCGTGAAGAAAACACTTCACATTTTATAAAGGCTGGCCGATCCGTCAAATATGTCACCAAATTCTTGTCCAATAGACAATGTAATGACGTAGCATAAGCCAAAACAACAGAAACAAATCTAACTATTCTACAAGACAGGCTCAACCACCTGTGAACAAAGAAATTTATCCAAAAGGAGCCATTGCTGATTCATCAGATGGCAGAAAAAAGATCAATAACGCCGCCATGCAGACATTAAGAACAACCCGGCTCATAAAGCACAATTCACATCCATAACATGCTCGTAACGATGTCGAAGTTAGAGGATTCTCAAGGCCAAAAGAAAATGTAGGGGATATCCTTTAATATGAAGGGCTTTCGCTGAACTGCACAAAAAAACCGATGAAAGCAGGTCAGGGGATAAAATCCCCTAGCACTCCTCTAATCTAGGAACGTAAATAAACTTGTATGTATAATGTTGAGTGCACGGTCTGCGTCTCGTTCTTCAATGACACATGAGATATTGATTTCGCTTGCACCTAAGATGGGCTTAGTTAGTTTCGTGTCATCTAAAACCCAGAACAATCACTGTTACCTTGAGAAATCATCTCAATATTGACATTGTTCTCTCCCAGAGTAGAGAACATGCGCCCAGCAACACCAACCATGTTCTTCATTTGCTTTCCGACAAGGCTGAGGATGGCCATCCCAGGAATTATATCGACAGTACCATATCTCTGTAAATCACTCAGAGCTCCCTTCAAATCTTCGTCGATAATTTGATACTCGTCCCTCCCAACACCATTAAGGAGCGGCCTTTCTGAATGAAGAGCCATTGACACGTGGACTTCGCTGGTGGATATCAGATCGATGGACAGCTTCCAACGATCGAGTACGGAGAATATTCCCGCGAAGAATCCATGAGAGAGAGAGCGCTTGTTGGAATGAACATTGATGACAAGAATGTTGTGCTTGATGGTAACAGCGGTTGGACGTTTAGGTCGTTGAAGAAGGCTAGGGCTTCTCGTACGAAATAGTCTCGGATCGTGGCCGGGCGTCGTTCTTTCCAACTCGTAGGTAGAATCCGGGAATATCACGGTTCCGTCGCCTTTCGGATTCATAACATTTTTTATCCGGATGGGGATTTTGGCACGGATAACTTGTTCCATTGTAAAGGGATGGATCACCTCTGAGCCATAAAAAGTCAACTCCGCGGCTTCAGCGGGTGTGATTGCTGGTAGAAGACGGGCGGTTGGCACTTTCCGGGGGTCCGCGGTGAATATCCCATCAACCTCCTTCCATACTTGAAGTTCCCCAGCATGTACGCCAACAGCGACCAAAGCCGCACAAAGATCAGTATATCCACGCCCAATCTGATCGAGAAGGCCTCCCGGTATCGTTCCAAAATATCCCGTTATGACTGGGACTTTATTTTCGCAAGCATGTACCTTGCGGCCAAGAGCAGCCGCAAGATTGTCATAAAACTCTTGGTCAAGGCCTTGACCTGAAATATGAAAATCAACAATTTCAGACAGGTCGACGTACTGCGAGTCAACCCCTCGATCCTGTAGAAATGCGGCCATCAGACGGCAGCTCAACTTCTCTCCTGTGCTTATCACTTTATCCACACAACGCGCACTGATTTCGCCAAGGGTCTGAGCAGCTTCCAGGACTTTGAGAACCCGTTCGCATTCGGCGTTGACCGCTGAGGTAAGCTGCGCCCTGAGTTCAGCGGATTTGATCTGGGTCTCGACGACGTCGACATGTTCCAACCGGACGGCCTCGACAAGAGTAAGATATTGTTTGGATTGAGAATTCTCTGCATCGCGTGCGGCTCGCAGTAAGCTGTTCAAAGTTGTAAGGCCATAGTTTTGTCGACGATTTTCTGCAACTCTCCATGAGTCGCGCCGCAGCGGGGTGACTCACCGATTCGTGGTGCCTTCAGCTTTCGTAGAACTGCTCCTCGCAGAGCAAACTACAGCAACCTTGTTGTACGATAGACTTGGACTGAGGTAGTACAGTTAGCAAGGTTTCAAAATGCAGGCGCCGGTCCAAGGACTTACAGGACGACTTGGTCGATGATATTGTGAGCGAACTTGCCAACGCTCGTGCCCCCAAATTTCTGTACGACCCAATTGCCGTTTTGGGAGGTTGACGGTATGTCTTTCAAGGTAGACAATATATCCGGATTGGACTGCAGTTGCCCGTTCATTTTGAAAAATCTATATCAAGGGAGTATGCCAATTCTGGAGCAAGTATGACTGTATGACTGTCCGGCAGCGGTATCTTTTTATGTGGCCCGGCGGGGTTGCGAAAGCGGAGGGCATAATTTTTCGTCTTGCTTTTTCCGCCTTGCATGTGGGGAATGGTAATCTTCGATTTTAATACGTGAATCGCGTATTATTATTAATAAGGAACTTGAGTAAAGTGTCTGGTTTTCGAGCCCCACGGCAACGATGTCGGGCCTTTTCCTGCTTTTGATTGGCCAAAATTCGTATATGAGTACTCGGGCTTGGATTTCGGACCAGCAGGTCTGGAGTTTGCCAGGTGTGTTATTTACCTTTGGAAAGCCCGAGTCAATCGATAGCGATAAGACTTACCTTAGCATGACAGATAGAGAGGCATGGCAGGGACTTTGAACAACACCTGCAGATCAGCATAATACCAGTAACAGTGAATGACATTGTCCATGGCCAAATGTTCATTCTTTCAGCCTAGTCTGTGGTGAGGCTCGAATTAAATGCAAATAGCCGAAGGCACCCAAATTCTCCCCTTGCGTCCTGCATTAATCAGATCACGACTTCATACAACTCCTTCAACTTCTACACTTATTTGCTCAGGAGGCAACAATAATTAAGGACACATTGCTTAAGCAATACCCATCCTTTGATTTTATCCTGCCCTGGCTTGACACACGGTCACCCTAAAACACAAGCTTTGGACGAACTTGGGTACTTGCATGCTGCTTAGATATGAATGTGCAAAGCGCAGATGATCCAACATGTCCCTTTTGTCCCTTCTTTGATCCAGACAGCAATCTTGTCACACAGCACGTACAGTACTGTCATCCTGAAATTGGATTGCAGACAGCCTCAAAACAGCCATGGCGGACTAAGTCGAATACTAATCTAGAGGTTCGACTACCGGCTCGCTCTAAGAAAGGATACGGAAGTAGCCATATATCCTTAAGCTGTCTGGGCCATGCTAGCGACCTTTTGAATTTAAAAGAGTCTACTGTCTCTGGACATTCATCCTCACCCCTATCTCAGCTACAGAAGGAGAACGCGAGAAACAGCTTAGAGGGGCTTCTCTCCTCTCAAAATGATGATCAAGTCGAACAAGGGAAGAAGGAAGGGAATCCGCCTAAGAAATATATCAGAAAACTCGGCGTGCGTTACAATATCGTCTTTTACTAGCCATATCACGTGCTGATACTAATAGTATGACAGCGCGCAGAGCTGGGACCATACGCTCATGAGAAGAAAATGCCTTCGTGGCTTTTCCGGATGCTAGATAAGGGCAACGCAACAAATAACGTAATTAGGATCGCACCTGATGGCAGACTTACAAGGCATGCGGTTATCAAAAATGAAACACCTGACGTTATACCGGCACTAGCTCAGCTGTGCAGACAGGACAAGTCTATTCAGCGTGCATTCCTTTGCAGCGCCCATGTGCACCATATTTCTGAGATACCAAAAGAGGGGGGGTTTTGTGGGTATAGGAACATTCAAATGCTGGTGTCATATATCCAAGAATCTCGTGGTCCAGGGTGTCACCATTTCCCTGGCGCATTGCCCACAATTTTGCAACTTCAGGATATGATAGAGCGTGCATGGGACATGGGATTTAACACCGTGGGGAGGATTGAAACCGGAGGTATCAAGGGGACTAGGAAATACATTGGCACCTCCGAGGTGAAGTTATCGAGCTTTCCTTTAGCGGTTCTGAGCGCTGAAACATGAATAGGCCCAGGCTCTGTTTCTTAGCCTTGGAATTCAGTAAGTTCTGGATCGAAGGCCCCAGTGCGCAGAAAGTACTGACACTGACAGATGCAAAGCATGGAGTATTGGGAATACGAAGGATATGCCCGCGCATAGCTCTCTACTATCGCACGTTGCTGCTTATTTTCGAGGTGCAGGCCCCTCGGATAATAAGACTGAGAAAGTGGTCTTGACAGATTTGCCGCCTATTTATCTTCAACATCATGGTTCGTCGCCTTGCTTCATGTGGAGACGCACCAACTGAAAGACGATACAGGGCATTCTATGACTATTGTTGGAATCGAAGTTCGCGAGCAAGGAAGCGCCAATATCCTGGTATTTGATCCGAGTTTCAAGACGCCCTCTGTGATCAAGCATGCCATGGGGGCTAATATAAAGACTTCTGAACCTGCTCGCATACTGAAGGGGTACAGAAAGGGCGTAAACTACTTAAAGAAATATCAAACTTTTGAGCTCCTCGAGTATGCGCCCCAGTCTCATCCAAATGATGGCAGCTCACTGAACAACACAGGTTATTACCTCCACGTTTCCAGACGGAGAATTGATTTGCTGCAGGCACGGGTCTAATTTTTGTGGGCTTCAGATGATTGCTGTTATACTCCGCACCTCAAATCCGTACCTTGTAGTACTGAAAATACCCCACTCTCTGAGTTGATGCCCCAGGAATTCACACCCCGCCAAATTTTTCTCTTGGCAAATGAACTGCTGATCACTAGAATCAATTCCCAACGGCGGTCATTCAATTCTTTCTCTCAATTACCCTATCTATAACTATAAATCAGAAATGCGAACGTCACCAAATATCATAATCACAGGTACCCCTGGAGTTGGGAAGACAGTGCACTGCGAGCAGCTCGCCCAAGATACCGGTTTGCGACATTTATCGATAAACCAGATTGCCAAAGACCGAGGCTGTTTTGAGTCCTATGACGAGGAATTGAAAACATGGGTAGTGGACGAGGACAAAGTATGTCCTTCTTTCAGCTCACAACATACGCAGCCTTACTTTCCCCTGCTTACTTTCGCCGGCCACGTTCAGCTTTTAGATGCAATTGAGGATGAGGTACTCCAAGGCGGCTTTCTGATAGACTGGCATGCTTGTGATCTGTTCCCTAAATCCTGGATCGACCTAGTTGTGGTACTTCGTTGCCCCTCTACATCCACTCTATATGACCGTCTCAGCTCACGGTACGCTTATACGAGATATTCTTCTGTTGATGGTGGTTTTCTTCATGGTAAAACTGACTTCTGCTGCAGGGGATACCATGAAACGAAACTACAAGAGAATCTAGATGCGGAGATTTTCGGGGTCCTCTTCGAGGAAGCCCGCGAGGGTTTTGATGAAGAGATTGTGGTTGAACTGAATAGTGAAGAGGACGGCGACGTAGAAGCCAATTGCGCTAGAATAGCTTCCTGGATAGAGAACTGGAAAAGTGACCAGTCAAAGAATTCAGGTTAGGTACTAGGAAGCCTGTAACATACTCATGTCGCGGCTGTGAATTATGATAATTCGTCAGCCAACCACTGCTGCAGCTTGACGAGAGCCTTGTATCTGTGAGATATTTTGTTCTGTTTGTACATTAGCTATATGAAAACAATTGAACATTATCGCGCGATAAAAAAAAAGGGAGAGTGGCAGCACCTTCTCCTCCTTGGTCATCTCTGCGTACGTCTGGCCTTCGTACTCGAATATCGGGTCCCAGCCTGTGAGAAGAAGAGAGTTTAGCAATATTGCCCGTCAGAATCAGCCGTCGGTGATCAGATAGGAGGGTGTACCAAAATTTGCCGGTCCCCTGGGCCTCACAATAACTCCCTTGAGAGCTGATATCAGATCCTTGTTTATAATATATTAGTTATGAAAGTCACTGCCATACCTCGGTTCTTCCCTGAAATAGAATCGGCTCCGATCCTGGGCCTGAGGAGAATGCAAAAGTACACACGGCTTCTGCTCCTCTCGACTCAAAGCCGTCGAGCATCTTGTTCAGCCCCTCATGGCCCAATGCTTCAAGAAAGGATTTTCTAGGTCGGACCGTGTCAGTTCGTAGTGAATAATTCAATTTCCCCAACGCGTAGAGAATCTTACATGTACGGCCCAGGCAGGCCTTTCAGTGCATGAAATCCCAAAGCGGTATCTTCAGTCAATACTGGGCCTCCTACCTATTGTACGGTTAATAGGTCTTCTCAAATCTGGCTACTTTTGACACTCACTGCGTTGGCGGCATATCTGCACTTCTCCTTTGCTATTTCTTCAATAGTGCCTTGTATTTCGGGAACGTCGACTGTTTGGTTCTGGACGTCAACCACGTTGCCTATTATAGCTCTAACCTCAGCTAATTTATTCTTGTTTCCGGTAATAAAATTGATAGTCTTCATTGTTGGTAGATCACTCCGTTCGCTGAGGACGGTGAGGACCAGTGTCCTTGAAAGTAATAATGCTGATGGTGGACGACCTAGTTCTAGGCGGGAAAGGCTCCAATCTGCAGTAGGTAGTATCTAGAGAGTTATGTGTGTGCGGCAACTGTGGAGTAGATGGGTACGACGGAACAAAGATGGCACGATGCACGCCCCCACAACATCTTGGTGACCACCCCTCAGCATACGTTGATAGAGGAAATACATGCAATCTTGAGAAGTCACATACAATTACAACAACTGAAGCATAAATAGAAGATATTTATGGGTCATAATCAGGCATCTAAGATTATCCAAAAATATATTGACATGGTTGTTCTCTGTACCCAGGAATTTGGCTGGCTCACAGAGAGCTAATCTTCCACACCTATTCCATCTCCCCATTCTCAAAACTCTCCGGCTTGTCTTGTTGCGCCATCGCTTGCGCCGAGACGATCTCAGCAAGTCGTTTCAACCGTGGTGTTTGAAGCCCTAGACAGTTAGCAGAGCACATCTAACATGCAGTGTCGGGGCTCACATGATGGGGTGTATGTTTCCAAAGCAGTTATAACTCGAGGCTCAGCAATTTCATAAGGCCCACTATCCTCCATGTCAACCGGAGTAAGAAGGAGCACATCGCTCTTCTCCGTAACGCGAGAGGCTACAGCTTTCATGATCTCGCCATTTATGGGTTGTTCGTAGTCGGCCACAAGGTATTGGTTTAGCAGCTTTTGGATCTGGTTTGGAGAGAGCCTGCCCATGGGTTAGAACCAGGGAATGTTCAAGAAGCAGAAACGTACATCCAACAAATGTCCTGGATAATTTCAATATCATTCAAAGTGGCCTTCTTCAGCTGGAGAAGCTTGGTTGCTTGCTACTTTGGTCAATATTTTGTCATCCAGGCTTCAGAAAGCTTACCATCAAGTGCTCCAATTGTAATGTCCCTTCTGGCATATCATGGCTCTTGCACCATTCCTCGATGCGAGTTATGTTGTAGTTAATCTGGAGACCTCGTTTCCAGGAAAGGAAATTCCGCCTCATGAGGAGATCATTAAAAGCCGTGACACCGACGAGGCGTAAAAGCTCCGTAACCGTCTGGGTGATGATTGAGTCCTCTAGATAGAAAGCCTTCATCGCCTTATATGCATTGTTCAAGAGGCTGAGGAGATTGTCCATACTGTAAGCTGGGTTGTTGTTTGATGGTAAAAGCTTTCCAAGGAATCGATTCGTCTCATTTGTGACGAAGCCAGGAAGAGACTGAGACTCAATAATGGCTGGGACGATCATCTTGTACAGCTTTTTCTTGAGCAACTTCATCCAAGTGTGATAGATGTTAAATTCTAAGCTCTCCAAATCGTGCTTCACGATCTCCAAGAGACGGTCATATTCGTAATTATCGGTTTTCTGTGCTTCGTACCAATCCTCGGCCAAGAATACGAAAGACAACATTTCATGCACATTTGAAAGCCAAAAGGCTCCCGGGCTTATGGTATCATCACCATCATGCTGCATGACTTCCTGCTGTATCGACTGCATGACGTTGGCCAGGAAACGCTCAGACTCTTTCACGAAGCCATTATTCCACATTTCGGAAGTGACGAGATTTATGAGATAGGCGGGGAATAAGACCTCTTTTTCTGTGGGTGGAGGGGTGGAATTAGGCGCCGGTATTTTAAGGTTACGAATCAGCCCTATTGCAACCTCCTCGTTCAGTTCGTCCTCTTCGGATAGTAAAGTCTCAAGCTCTGCCTCCACTGAGTCAAGTCCGGAGGAAAGTGCAGCGACAGAGTAATTCTGGCGGCCGAGTGCACTTGGGATTGCCATCGACACAGGTCGAGGGTTATAAGCTCCGCTAAACCGATCGGTATCAATCCTCTCTGCACCAGCACTGCGTCTTTTAGGTTTCGTCTTCTTCGAAGAAACCAGATTGATCAGACCATTGGCGGGTGGTGGCACAGATCCGCCGTTCTGCTGGTCTCCGTTCACTGCTTGAAGGGGTAATGTCCTCTTTGCCACCTCGAGTTGTTCCTCGAGATCAATGACCTGTTGGCGAAGGGAGATTTTCTCGCTCTCAGCTTCTGCATTGAGTTGCTTGAGTTTTTCCAGTTCCTGGTTCGCAGAACGTATCGACTCCCGGGAAATTCTTTCTTCTTCCTGAAGGCGCTTGATGGTAGCTTGTCCATCAGCATGGTTCTGCTGCAATATACTCATTTCTTCTTCCATAGCCGCGAGCCGAGCAGCAGTGATGCCCGCTTGGTTGGCCTCAGCTTGGAGTTCCCTAGACCGGTTCTCCAAGGCGTTATGACGACTCCTCCAAGACTTGAGTTGAGTCTCATAATTCTCGAGCTGGGAATTGAGTGACTTGTTCTCGCGCTTCAGTGATTCCAAATATTGCGTCAATTCGACCACTTTATTTTCCAACTTGTACGAAATTTGTTTCAGATCTCTGGCCTCTTCCCTCAGGACCTTGTACTCCCGTCTCGCCTTTTTACCTCTCCACAGATTCTGAACAATGATAACTTGTCGGCGGTATTGCCGCCATGCACGCAATTGGCGCCAAGAACGGAATGCACGTTGTATTGTTTTCGCTGCGTTGCCATGAATTGAGTTCAGAATATTGCGCCGACAAAGGAAGCCCTTTGACAGCGACTGGAAAAGGATGACATTATCGCGAATCTGATTATATTTCTTTCTCTCCTTCTGACCCCTCCACACCCTTTGAATAGTTGTGGCGGCCTTGACGCGACGTATTTCGGCTGCGCGCTGCCTTGCGAGAAATCCTCTGACTAAAGATTGGGTGGCGAGGACTGACAAGCGCGCCTCGAGATACCTGCGTCGATAGTACTTGCACCGTAGGTTCTTCTGTATCATGATCGCGCACTCATTTAACCTTGAAGTTCGAAGGTTTTCCAAGAATGCGAGCATTCCAGCACGGAAAAAAATCTTGCTCAGGCCCAGTTGGTACTTGTCATGCTTTTGCTGAGTGGCATCGCCAAGCGCTTTTCTTAGAATAGCATGGCACATATCTTTAATCTCTGAAGTCCACTGTGATGAGTGGCAAAGCATATAATAACGGATAGCGAACTCCTCGTAAGTCCATCGCGTAGGATACCCGGCTGTACTGATGCGAACGGTCTCTAAGACACCACAAGCCCTTAATTGGTTCAGGACCATTGGGCCCTCGAACACCCATGCCTCTTTCGCTTCGTTCGGCTTGATACATCGAATATAGTGTACATCAGTAGAGTTTATAGTGTTCATGAGCTCAATCAAGGATGATTTGAAGATCCCACCTAGCGTTGGCTTGCGGTTAATTGCCACTCCGATTTTCCGCCCTGGAGCGGTGACTGGCTTAGATGAGACGGCGGCTGAATCCTTTTCACGCACAGAGGCAGCAGTATCCAATATCTCTTTCACAAAGTTGTTGGACGAATTGCGCAAGATTTCCATATGCTCGTCTGGGACAGTGTCCCGATTCTTTTCAATGAAGCCATCTGACTCGTAGGTCACCTCGACCGCATAATGGCATATTGTGAACGCAGACTTTCCAAACCTTGGTTTCTTATAGAACTTCTGCTTATCAGCAGCGAAGTTATGATGGAGCTTAGTAACAAATTGTTCATCAGACCCCATGGGCAGTCTAGATTCTTCGTCCAAAAGAGAAAGAATTCCCAACTTTGCTTCGATGAGATCGATGCACGGCTGATTGTCCGAGAAGTCAATAAAGGTCCAGTCTATCTGCTCTCGCACATATTCTTCTTGTTCGAGCTTGAAAACGTGTTGATTGAACTCCTGTTGCAGTTTTTCGTTGGCATAATTGATGCAAAACTGCTCGAAGGAGTTTTTGGCGAAATGCTCAAACCCATAGATATCTAAGACACCGATGAACGATTTGAACTTGTTCAGGACTTCATCTGTTGCTAGCCCACGATTGATCTTGTCGACAAGCCAGTCAAATAAGCTGGAATATATAAATTTGGCGACCGAGTCGCGAACAACAATTGCTTGTTGTTGTGTCAGGTTCGAGGTGATCTTTTCCCCTCTCGTGATTAGCTGCTTCTTGACTATCCACTTCGCAAACTCATTGGCATCTATCCCGAGCATTTCGCAAGCCCGAGAAAGCGAGGGTTCGGAGGGCGAAAGGGTGGAGTCGGTCCTCGTGGCGGTGATCTTGACATTCCCCAGGTGCAACAAGGCAGCGAGAACACAGAAGATTTCCGACTGTGTGGTCTCAGGCACGCCAATTGTCCCTAAAGACTTCTTCGTGGCAATGAATTCGGCCTTGTCGTCCACTCCATCAATAATCGGCGTCCCGCCCTGGTTGAGGTAGTCAAAGTCTTCGACAGATGTGAGGCCGAGTTCTTGCTTTTCTGTATCAGTAGCACCGGCAACAAGCTGATAGAATATGTGATAGTTACGCTCCTTGAGCGGCTGAAAGACTAGGCGCGATCTCTCTAGAAGGTAAGTCCGAATCTTGGCACCAACAATGTTGGTCTTGTCGTCGAACATAATCTCAATGTACTTTCCGAATCGGGAGGAGTTGTCGTTACGTGTAGTTTTCGCATTGCCAAAGGCTTCCATCACCGGGTTTGTGGCTAAAATCTGTTCTTCTGTTTCACTGATTGCATCGGCTCTACTCGTGGTATACTTCCCAGGCTGGTCGGAAGACTCGCGTGTCGCGAAATACCGCATGATATATTTCGCGCTTACTGTTTTACCAGCACCAGATTCGCCAGAAACAACGATTGTTTGATTCTTCCCATCCCGTAGCATGTCCCTGTATCGTACCAACAATGAGTAATGCTTAAACGTCGAGAGCACTGCCAGCACTTACCCAAATGCTTCTTCTGCGATAGCGAACAAATGCGGTGCCTGCGACGCGCGGTGTTTTCCAGCGTAAACCTGAACCATCTGGGGCACATAGAGCGAATCCACGCGAGCGAAAGGGTTCGTCGCAATTAGAACAATACCGCTGTATGTATATATCTCTTTCTGTGCATAGCGTAACTTGATGGCTTGTAAAACTGCAAGGAGTTAACTCAAACTTCAGTGAATGCTCGAGAAGACCGTGGTACCCGCTGGTTCGTTGAGATGAGATAGATTCGTTAGGTCCTCGCTAGCTTCGAGCATAGCAGGGTTCATCAACGGTGGCAGATTGGGGTTGTTATCCACTTGTAATTCGGCTTGTGTGGTTTCTATCTCTTTGGACTTTTGAAGTTAGTATTGCTTCATACTGACTTGAGCTTGAACAAACCTCGCCATTCTCTAGGACAAAAACAAGCCGAACTTTGTCACCATCAACAATTTTCTCTTTGACCTCGGAGGCCACCCAGCCCTCAGTAGCATCAGGTTGCCAGGCCCTCGTCCCAACCTCATAATTATGCGCCATCGTGATCACGAAAACCGCTGCGGGTCCGGGGAGAAATATCACAGGTAGGGTGATGTTCGTTGCTCAAGTCAAAGGCATTTAAAAGAGTAACAAAGAAAAAGCAGAAACTCAACCTCCAAAGAAGAACTGGAGAAAAGAAAGAAAGAGTTGCCTTCCAGGGCACTAGTAAGAAGTTGCTGATTCTGAGAAAAGAGCTCCCATGCTTCACTGAAGCAGAGAAATTCCGAGACGAATGACCAACTGGCTGCTCCAACGCAGCCCCTGAGGAGCCTCGGGGTCCGCGCCACTGGCTGAGCCGTTCCCCACTCAATTGCCCACGCCAAGAGAGACTTTCTCTGCAATTCCAACCTCTTTTCTGGAGGTCTGTTGACTGAAGGATACTCCGTACTCCTGAATAAATAGCATTAGGCCATATTCTGTCAGGTGCCTAGGGTTTTTGGGTCACAACATAAAGAACATCATGCATGAGTTAATAATAACCCTTCGAGCTTTTGCCATTTTGGACTCGAGCGAACCCGATCTCGGGATACGGTGTAGAGTCCTAGACTGTAAACTACAGAGGTGGGTTCTTATGCCAACACATATTATCAGAGTAGACTTTTCAACCAAGTTCAAGACCATTCAAATCCATTTATCATGAATTTTTCATACATTTGTGTTGACAGCACGCATATTGAAGAACAATTAGATGAAAGTGTACCTACTCCTCGCGCCACTATTGGCCCAACATTAATATATAGAAGGAGAAAACGCGCGGGAAGGGCGAAGAAAGCGTAAAGTGGAGTAATCTGTCAACACGACATAAGTGAAGAATGACCTTGGCCCGCCTATCTCGAATTAAGAGATCCTGTAGGTTTCACACATACTTAACTTGTCATCGGAGGGTCATTAGATAGCCTTGCTTGTTAATGCAAAAAATAGGAGTAAAGAAAAATAAGAACAAATTGAGAGAGCAAGAGAAGATGGAGACTGGAACGGAAATCAAGCTAGCACAATTGCTGCGTCATTGGTCTCTTGAGCATCGTGTTACAACAATTAACTTTGCTTGCACTCAGCCGCTTCTTTCTTCGGCTTGGAAGTACCGTCCTACCGAATGTTAGTTGCTCAGAACCTGTGCTATAAGATTAAATTTGAGGGTGAATACAAACCTCTTCATCAGAGTCATCAACCTCTTGGTCAGACCCTCTGCCATCCTCATCTTCATCGTCGTCCTCGTCGTCCTCGTCGTCAAACTCATCAAACTCATCGGGGTCCATATCATCACCAAGTTCCTCAAATTGAAGAGCCTCACCGGTGAACCAATCGATGGCTCTGGGTATAAGTTTTTCTTTGATATCTTCTCCAAGCTGGTAGTCGAGCTCTAGACGTTCCTCGATATCCGTCGCAACGGTATCATCATCATCTGCCGGAGGTTGAGGAGGAGCAAAGAAGTTGAAGAAGGACTCTGTTGGCACAGTAATCTTGACAACACGGGTCTGTTTCGTGTCTGATATGGTTAGCTAGCGTTAGATATATATCTATGGACAGAGGCATACTCTTGTTTCTCTGCTTCTTGCTCTCCACACGAACGGTGAGGTCTTTTTCAGGCTTCCAATCAATCTTGGTGCCTTCGGCATGGTCATATATGAAATCGCCCCCATACCCATTTTCTTCCTTATAGAAGTATGTCTTGGAAATTGTCTTGTTGGTGAAAAATTCGTTTTCAGAAAATTCAAAGATTAGCCGGAATCCCGGACGATCGAGATACTCCATACGAATATCGATCAGATGCTTGAGAGCCTCTTCATCCTTGTCAGTGATCATTTCCGCGAGCGAAATCTGGTTTTTCATTGCAGAAAGCCAGAACTCTGGAATTCCAGTTACGGCGGACTCCTTTTCATCCTCGCCCTGTTTCAATTCTTCGTCCTTGGCGTCAATGTCTTCCTCCTCGCCTTTACCAGCTTCAATTTCGGTCTCGGTTGGCTCGGTAGCACCATTGACGATTGTGGCACGTCTCTCGTAAAGAGGGGTAAATTTCGCAAAATATTTCTTTTCAAGTTCTAGAACCTCCTCTTGAAACTGGGCTTCAAGTTTGGCATGCTCTTTCTGAATACCTTTCAGCCCGGCCACCCGGCGACGGACGGAGACGGGCAAAGATTCGATGTAGCCCGATGACCGGCCAACGAGCGACCCAAGTTTTCCTTGAATCATGGAGACAAGACCAGGATTTCTCGCGAAAAGCGAAGCTGCGGTAGCATGATCAAGAGATTCTACAAGTTAACCAGGATTAGTCCGATGATGGTTCCTTTAATATCAAAGCAGAATCAATCAAGTTACCTTCTTTGATGCTGGAGACTCCTGGCTGCTGAGCATGCGAAGAGATGGGTGCATTGTTAGCTGGCGTGTTTTGCGGTGTCCTGTCACAGGCATGTCAGAAGTCAAGGCGGCGAATATGTTGGGGAATGCTCTTCGCGAGCGAAGCAGGATCGTGTAACATACGGGGCAACAGGAAAATCTGCCTTCTTATTTCTGATGGGCTCAGACATCTTGAAATTTTGATCAGAATGTATACGGAAGCTGCAAAAAAAACAAGAATCCGTTGAGAGGTTGTCGCGGAGAGGGAGGTTGAGGGTTGAAAGAATTTGATACGCTGAGATTTTGGGGTCTGGAATCCTGGCTTGGTGGGATCTTAGCGCCTTTGGGCCGAGGGGCTTGGCGGGACGAAGGCTGTTGAGAAACAGAATCAGTCGCTGACGCAGAAATTGTCGCCAACCACATGCTTGTTGTGTTCTGCCTTAAGACTACACGCCTTATTCATGTATAGTTTTATGACTAACCAGTTTAGGCCACTGGTCAATTTATTGACCACACTTATATTCTCAACAATGGTCAATCAATGTATATTTCCTTCCGTGAATACCAGGAATAGGTGAATATCGCGACTTTTTAAACTTGATTTGCATTCTCCCTTAAGATATTAGGCTACAAGGAATTGGCAGGACACTTAGCTGCTACTATATAAGGATGGTTACTTACCAAGAAGCAGTTAGTATGATAATTCACACCCGAGTCTATGGTGAAGTCTGGTAGGCCAGCAGCAGAAACTTACGTCATGTCAAACTACAAGCTGTAACAATGTTCTCATCTTCCTAATTCAGCACCTTGATATATTGTACAGGAATCTACAATCTCACAGAATATGATTGGAGCTTATATTACTTCGTCTGTCAAGTGCTGTTGATTACCAATTTGAGAGCCTGGTCATTTCTCACTGAGAACATACTGTTAGTATCGATTCTCAGAGAGCGCGTCACGTGGCACTGGGGACCCGATAAGCTGAGGCGATCCTTCATTAGTACATATTTGATCGTGCAAAACGCAGTCCAACAAAGTTAGATAGATCACAGATCTTCAAGCAGTGATGTCTATCTTAACAATACAAGCTACGCCTTCATGACAATTGGTGAAGATATCAACCAAAACTATCATATCCTAATTGCACAATGGAACACTCCTACACAGCCAGCGACACTCAGTCGCCCGTGCAAGCTGCTATTCTTGTGCCACAGCGACGTGACTCACTGAGAAGCAGGTTGGTAGCACACTAGTTTCGTATAATTCCAATAGACTAATGCCATTTTAGCTATAGTGTTGTGACAGATGTAGGGATGGCTCGCAGCGAGGTACGTCTTCTAAACTCTCATTTATCCATCAATCTAACCTTTTTGAAATCAAGATATTTGACGGACCGATCTCGGAAAGCATCCCATCCAGCGTTGCATCATTCTCCCGCCGCCGTTCCAGAAGAGATTCCACCATCACTTTCTCGCATCATCATGAGCAGGAGGACGCAATTGAATGGCCACACCGGAGGTCCGTGGATCTCGAAGACCAGATTGACGATTCGATCTCTACCGATATTGATGACACTGGATCTACCAAGATTTCTTACAGGTCGAGGCAATCCGCCTACCGCAGGAGTTCCATTGAAGATCCACTACTTCCGCGGCGGTCGTTGTCGTTCGGCTCTAGTAATAATGAGTGGAAGAGCAAGGATAGAATAAAGCAGGAAATCCACATTGCCTCGGAAGACTCGACCCTCATCATTACAGGTTTCAGAACAGCTACAACTGGAGCTGTTTTGTATTTCTTTCTATGCACCGTGACCCTTGGCCTCGCTTTCCTTATCTTCCGGTGGCTGCCAAGGTGGAAGATAAAGTTGTTGGGAAGTTATTCACCTCTGAGTCGATGTCAATGGGCGGTGGTTGAGGTGAGCACTATATGATTCGCCTTAATACATACTAACTGTAGCAGGACCAATGGGGCCAGCTCAGCATTTGCGAAGTCTGTGATCAAGAGTTTGAACGACCACTTTCTACGATTTTTACGGACTCTTACAGATTCACGTATGATGAGGAACGCAACCCTACTGTTGAACACCTGAGATATCTTGATTACAGGTACCTGCGTTTTTTTTATCATCCTTTGCAGGACAAATTTCTCTTGATTAGCGGGTGGAAAGATCCATCATGGACCAACGCAAAAGCGATGAGAGTTGGGTTGAATGCCGACGAGCGCGATAGCCGTGAGCAGATTTTTGGTAAAAATGCAATCAATATACAACAAAAGTCTCTCTTTCAACTCTTGATTGATGAAGTACGTCCACTTTTTGGTTTTGTTTATCGATGCTCACAAGTTTAGGCCTTCCACCCGTTCTACATCTTTCAGCTTGCTAGTCTGGTGCTCTGGACTCTCGATACTTACTACTATTATGCTGGTTGCATCTTCATGATCTCTGTTTTTAGCATAGGAACTACAATTATTGAGACTACTTCTGTATGTATCTGTACCCGTCCACTCTTCGCCAATCTAACTCGCCTAGACTACAAGGCGACTGAAACAGATGTCTCATTTCGAGTGTGACATCCGTGTTCTTAGAAATGGATTCTGTTAGTATACCGTCAGTACTGTATTGGCAGGCACTAACAACTTCAAGGGAGATCTGTTCCGTCGCAGGAACTTGTACCCGGTGATGTGTTCGAGTTTTCTGATCCATCCCTAAACCAGGTTCCATGTGATTGTATCTTACTGTCTGGGGACTGTATTGTGAATGAGAGCATGCTCACAGGTGCGAATATCTTTTCTCCCCTGTTATAGGTGCTGACAAAATAGGTGAATCTGTTCCGGTTTCAAAGACCCCATTGACAGACGATGCTCTCGACCATCTTGACCTGAGCGCCCCATCAGTTCATCCAAACGTGGCCAAACACTTTCTCTTCAATGGGACAAAGATAATTAGGGCACGACGCCCGCAAGGGGTTGATGATGACGAAGCCATTGCGCTGGCAATTGTTATGAGGACAGGGTTCTTGACAACAAAAGGAGCTCTTATTCGCTCAATGCTTTTCCCAAAACCGTCGGGGTTTAAATTTTATCGAGACTCGTTCCGTTATATATCTGTCATGGGCATGATTGCCATCCTCGGTTTCGTTGCGTCCTTCGTCAACTTTGTAAGACTAGGTGTAAGTCCCGCTGCCTCTGGTCCATCGCTCATGCTAACCCAAGATCCGACAGCTTTCGTGGGGACTTATTATAGTCAGAGCTCTAGACTTGATCACAATCGTCGTACCTCCTGCACTTCCGGCTACGTTGACAATTGGCACCAATTTTGCCCTCTCCCGGCTGAAAGGCAAAAAAATCTTCTGCATTAGCCCTCAAAGGTCAGAGTAACCTAGCTATTCCAAATTATGTGCTAACATACACAACAGAGTTAATGTGGGCGGTAAGCTCGACGTGATTTGCTTCGATAAAACTGGAACTCTCACCGAGGATGGCTTAGATGTCCTTGGAATTCGAGTAATGACTCGGTATCAAAGGTTTGGGCTAGGAATATAATATTGGAATATGATATGGCTTGTGTACGGTGGCTGATTCATCCAGGCTATCTGAGCTTATTCCAAACGCATCGCCCAAGTTTATTATACCCGCCGACCATTTGGCATGTTCCGAGACATATGATGTGATTATTCGCATCATGGCAACATGCCACTCTCTGAGAGTGGTGGATGACGAACTCCTCGGTGACCCCTTAGATGTAAAGATGTTTCAGTTCACAGGATGGTCTTTCCAGGAAGGTAGAGACCAGACGCCTGACCTTCGAAACCTCGGAAACGAAACAATTGTTCCATCCATTGCCCGTCCGCCCAATTCCACCACACACATACATGGTGATGCCTTTAATGCTACGACTGTAAGAAACCCGGCTTAGTTATACTGCTGATTGCTGAATTCCTAGGGAATTGTGGAACTTGGTGTTTTACGCAGCTTTGAATTCGTTTCCCATCTCCGTCGCGCAAGTGTTATTGTGAGACAGTTTGGCGACAGCGGAGCTACCATTTTTGTCAAGGGCGCACCGGAAAGTGTGAAAGATATATGTCTGCCAGAAAGCTGTCAGTTTCCCTATGACCAGCTTGCACTGTACTAACCAATCTGCACAGTACCGTCGGATTTCGAGGAGATTCTAAGCCAGTATACGCACAGTGGCTATCGTGTGATTGCATGCGCAGCTCGATATGAGCGAAGGTTAAGTTGGATGAAAATCCAGAAAATGACACGTACAGATGCAGAGTCTAACCTCGAGTTCATCGGTTTCATAATTTTCGAGAATAAACTGAAGCCGAAGTCTGCGGACACAATCTCTGAGCTGAAACAGGCAAACATTCGAAACATCATGTGTACTGGCGATAATATCCTAACAGCAATAAGCGTGGCCAGAGAATGTGGGATCTTAGGCGCCGATGAACTCTGTTTCATACCGCGATTTGTGGACGGTCAGCATCTTTCACCCTTTTGCTTTTATCTGTATTAATATTCGACCAGGTCCTCAGCAGTTGCGGCTCCTATCCTGGGAGTGTGTTGACAATCCAGATCTAGAATTAGACCCACGGACGTTGATGGTATGCTTGTTTCGTCTAATTAGCCAGATAAAAGGAGCTGACAGTATGTAGCCCTCGTTTGACCGCAGCGGAGTGGACTTGTCTGTACCTGGAAATGCTTGTAATGCTCATAAATACTCGCTTGCAATCAGCGGTGACGTCTTTAGGTGGGTTTTGGATTATGAGGATGAAACCGTTGCGAAGCGGGTGAGCATATATAGTCCCAGTAGCTTGCTTTCCAGCTCCAACTAATTGAACACAGATGCTCGTCCGTGGAAATGTGTTCGCAAGAATGTCCCCGGACGAGAAGCATGAACTCGTTGAAAAGCTCCAATCGCTCGATTACTGCTGCGGCTTCTGTGGTGATGGTGCTAACGATTGCGGAGCACTGAAAGCTGCGGATGTGGGTATATCCTTGTCCGAAGCCGAGGCCTCTGTTGCTGCTCCCTTTACCAGCCGTCAGTTCGATGTCTCTTGCGTACCGACACTAATTAGGTTCGTATGAGCAGCAAATTTTGGACAACCAGCTAATTCTAGTATAGAGAGGGCCGGGGCTCTTTGGTCACAAGCTTCTGCTGTTTTAAATATATGAGCTTGTATTCAGCAATACAGTTTGCAACAGTCAGCTTTCTGTATACCAGTGCTTCTAATTTGGGAGACTTCCAGGTGCGTTCATTTTCGATGTATTACGAGCGTCGCTGACTTGCCGTACAGTTTCTGTTCATTGACCTTACGCTTATACTGCCGATCGCTATTTTCAGTAAGTTAGACCTCATAAATTCATGAAACAAGATACTAATGATTGTTCCCCAAGTGGGATGGACCGGTCCCTGTGATACTCTCTCGCGGAAGCGGCCAACCGCAGATCTTGTCTCGCGAAAGGTCTTAACCCCGTTACTTGGTCAGATAATGATAGTTGTGTTTGTTCAATTTCTGGCCTACAAGTCGGTCCAGTCTCAACCTTGGTAACTGCACACGTCTACGCAATGGTGGATTTTATTTGTTGACAATTTGCAGGTTCAGGGCTCCCAATATAGAGCTTGGAGAAGATAACATTGAGAATTCTGAAAATACTGTTCTTTTCTTGACATCCAGCTTCCAGTATATACTAGCCAGTATCGTTTTGAGCGTGGGACGGCCGTTCCGAAAGCCAATGAGAACAAATGGTACGCTCCTTATACTGCTAACCTATGATATACTAACAAATTACAGTACCTTTTCTTACTGTCATAGTCGCCGACTTGACGTTTTCAGGCTACATGCTCTTCAGGCCATCGATATGGATAAAGCAGATCATGCAATTGACCTATTTGTCTGACGCCTTTGCTACCTGGCTACTTGGTCTTGTTCTTGGGAGTTTCTTGTTCGCATGGCTAGCAGAACGGAAGCTATTCCCTCAACTTGCTCGAATTATCGGACGCTTACAGGTATATATGCGGCCAGGCCATCAAAAACAGCGCCGTCAATATAAAACGCTGCTTGAAGATATGAGTAGATAGATCCTGGTTGCCGCTGTATTATACCAGTTGTTTTCACATGAAAGACAAGGCAAGCTATTGATACATGTCCATTGAAATATTTAGCGTGTGGTATTGTGATAACCAGCGGTGCAGTCAATGCTGGCACCAATCGCTCAATGATCCCATGGGTGCTTCCAACCAAGCAAAGCAGGCCCGTCCTTTTTGGCCCGATACATCAACTATACATGATATAGATACATTAGAATCGGTAGTGACGACGGCGTACAGTAATAACACTGCAACTTACGAAAAACCACATGCTCGCGCCCAGGGCTGTCGCCGTGAAGCGGTACAAAGGTCGAGCAGGATGGATATGGATTGGGTGATTCGCCGCCATATCTACAAGTCAATTGGTAAGATTTAATGAAGCCAACCCAAGTACTGGCAGATTATTTTCTCACCTGTTTGATATGCGAGGGTAAGTGAAATCCGAAGCGTTTCCAACGATGTCGAAGGCATTCATTCGGCAGAATGAGGACCGCATCGGATGTCTTTTAATCACGTGATTATGACCCACTGTTCGAGCTGACCATGGACAACGCGTAAAGAACTCGCGTATTATTCTCAATTTAGGAGTAACTTCAAAGCTGTTATGATAAATTCACCTTTCACATTAAGTCTGCGTCTGCCGCCTTCCTAATACTGGTCTTCGTTTCTGGCTCTGGTCATCGGTTTACACACAGTGCTGCATAGGTAAAACAGGGTCTACCATTGCTAGCGCTGGGTGTTTGAACTTAGCTGGGTTTTCTCGCTGCATCTACACCTGCATACACCGAGAACAACCTTGCAATACCAGTAATAGCGGAGGCGCAGTATCTAATGGTGAAAAAATGGGCATAGCGTCACTTGAACGGGACAGTAACGGCGGCACAAGGTTTACTGGATGTACCAGTATCCGCGAGTTCGAGTTCTTAGGCAAGTTGGGTGAGGGCACTTTTGGGTGAGTGCCTTCGAACCCTGCCCTGAATATTGTTAACACCGTACTCCTCACCAGAGAAGTCTACAAAGCGAGGGCTAAAAGAGATGGCTCTGTCGTCGCCTTGAAAAAGATCCTCATGCATAATGAACGAGATGGCGTGAGCTTCATCGATTCCCCTTGAAAGAAGTAGGCAGCTATCTAATCGTCAAAGTTCCCAATCACAGCCCTTCGAGAGATCAAGCTATTGAAAATGTTGTCTCACACCAACATCATGCAGCTCAGAGAAATGGCCGTGGAGCGAAGTAAAGGTACATATATCACCTATTATGCTTCATGATGAAACAATCTGACTTCCGGAAAGGAGAAGGCCGCAAGAAGCCCAGCATGTACATGGTCTTCCCTTACATGGAACACGACCTATCAGGGCTTTTAGAAAATCCGGAAGTCCATTTCTCAGAGGCCCAAATCAAGTGCTACATGATTCAACTTCTCGAGGGATTAAAATATTTACACGGGGTATTGCTATGCTTAGGCAACATATGGGGACTTTTTTCTGACATACTACAGAATTGTATTCTACACCGCGACATGAAAGGCTAGTCCGCCGGCATATTGAAGGACGTTCTTGGCTGACCAGTACAGCTGCCAATCTACTCATAAGCAACCAAGGTATTCTGCAAATTGCCGACTTTGGACTGGCACGTCCTTTCGATGAAGCACCCCCTCAGCCAGGCAAAGGAGGGGGTGAGGCCAAAAGAGACTATACCACATTAGTCGTAACTCGATGGTATCGTCCTCCAGAACTGCTTCTTCAGCTCCGGCGTTATACTTCTGCGATAGATATGTGGGGTGTTGGGTAAATCGCACTTCAATCATATTTGTCCGTTTTCTAACACTTACAGTTGCGTTTTCGGGGAAATGTTCAAAGGAAAGCCGATTCTTGCTGGTAACAGTGACCTTAATCAAGCACAACTTATATTCAACCTTGTCGGTACGCCCACGGAAGAGAATATGCCAGGATGGAGCTCTCTTCCAGGTTGCGAAGGGGTCAAGAATTTCGGCAACAGACCAGGGAATCTCGCAGAAGTATTCAAAGAGTAAGCCACCTCCGTACTAGCTGTCTCCACGGTACTTTTGCTTAAATTTCTAACAACTTATAGTCAAGGTCCTATTGCCATATCTTTGCTAAAAGAACTCTTGAAGCTGGACTGGCGAAAAAGAGTGAACGCGATTGATGCGCTAAAACATCCTTATTTCTCGACACCGCCACTCCCAGCACGTCCAGGCGACCTTCCGAGTTTCGAGGACTCTCATGAACTTGATAGACGAAGATTCCGTGGACAGCGAGCTGCAATGCCCCCGGCACCCGCTGGAGGCACAGTGGGTATGAGTCGAAATGGAGGATGGTCAACTAATTCAGGCAGCAGGACAGGCGCTGAGACAAGGAACCCTCGCATTTCCGGCGCTGCCCGGAGCCAGGGAAATCAACTTCGTGATGCTTGGTCCACCGAACCTCAGCAAGCTTGGCAGCGAAGGGGTAATGAAGAAATGAAAGACCTTGATCACAATTTCTCGTCTCGGCATAGAGATGGCGGGTTACCGCCTAAACCTCCCGCCCCCGTTCACCAGTCCTGGGCGTCAGCCGATCCCGACAAAGCAGGACGAGACCGGGGATATGGGGCTCGCTACGGCGGCCCGGAAGCAAGTGTAGATTCCTATGTTCCCAATTATGGCGGAAGCGACCGGAACCGTGACAGGGATCATGGGCATACTAATTCCGACTGGCGTGGCTCTTATCATGACAAATCTCACCAAACTTCTAGAAGACGAAGTCGCAGCCCAAACTATACGGAGCGGGTAGATAGGGGTCCGTATCGCCGGTGAAGCTACCGTCTTACCATAAGCTGAGTTCCCAGCGGCGTCACCCGACTAATCTTCTGCTCATGCCTTGCGGCAAGCGAAATCAACATGCTCTTGTCATTTCCCTACACCGAGAATGCTATTAACGCATCTCCCTGTTACGAAATCAGCGATGTGTCAGAAAAAAAGATGTATGGCTTTTTCTTCTAGCAAATTGACGACTAAACGCCCACTATTTTCGACGATTTTAGATCATTTCAAACAACGTTCGGCAGAAGGGTGCTGTTGAAGGACTTCGCTACCAGGTACCAACGAGAAAATTTACCTGCTTGACCTGATCAATGTGCCTAATTGACACAGCGTATGTGCTCTAATCTATGTGGAATGATTAAATGCAAAATTGCTTTTGACCGAGTTGGGCCCAATTAATACAGAATCCTCGTCATAATTCGAGCTGAAAAGTCAGAAGTTAGCCTTGAGCATGCTCAATAGGTGAAGGGGTTTCAATACAGGAAAGACTTTCAAGTCTCTCGTACAAGTCCTTGATAGTCGCGTTATCGACGTTGCTGATATCAGCCATCAAGTAGGCAACCTATATATGGTCAGTAACTCATCGGCGTACTAATAGTAGCGTGACGAAATGTCTTACATCTCCTCTACTATCCGTCATCTGCTTATCAACATTATGATCACCAAGGATCTCGTTGACTAGGAAAGTTAGCCGAAATCAAGCACTATTCCGCTCCGATTTACTCACCTTTTCGCAAAACACCGGGGACGTTGTGATGGATGTATATAACCTACAACCGTCAACACAGGATATCCAAGTAATAGAAATTACGCACCCGAGCGTGATCCGGTTCATCCATTGTTAAAGAACGAAGGGTGACCTCCGGAAGATTGACAGCGCCCAATGTGGAACCTTCGTTGACATATCTAACCAAAGCTTCCGCCACCTCGACGCCAATCGCACGCTGTGCCTCCTCAGTACTACCTCCAATGTGTGGAGTCAGGATGAGATTCTTCAGGGAGCGGAGATCAGTTCCCCAAGAGTTGAGCTCGTTGTTAAAGTAGTCACCATTTCCGGTGGGTTCATTTGGGTAGACATCGAGAGCAGCACCCGCAATCTTGCCGGATCGCATGGCGTGTATCAGGGCAGGTATATCGACGACAGTCCCTCTGCTGGCATTGATCAGGTAACTACCATCTTTCATAAGCTCGAACTGTCTTGGCCCTAGCATGTTCTTCGTTTCAGGAAGCTCGGGCACATGGCACGTAACGAAATCAGCCTCAGACAGGAGGTCATCTAGGGTCGAAACTTGGCGCGCCGTGCCTAGCTCCATAAGATTCACCACATCGTAAAAAATGACGGACATTCCCATAGCCTCTGCTAGGACGGAGAGCTGAGAACCGATGTGACCATACCCGATGATACCTTAAGAAAAGAGTCAGACCATGAGCAGGAGTCAGGGTCTTATCAAATATTTCGTGCGGAAGGATATATACCTAGTGTTTTCCCTCGAATCTCCCAACACTTGTTGCTCACCTTATTCCAAGTACCATTATGCATTTCATTGGAACGATCTCCAAGCTGGCGAGCAAGAGCGATGATTTCACAAATGACCAACTCAGCCACACTTCGGGAATTGCTGAAAGGGGAATTGAATACTGCAATACCATGTTCCGCCGCATATTGCAGGTCGACTTGGTTTGTTCCAATGCAAAAGCAACCGATAACTATGAGATTACGGGCCTCCTTTAAAACACGCTCCGTCAACTTTGTCTTTGAACGGATTCCAATCACATGGACGTCTCTGTTTGCATATAAGAACGGTAATCAGCAGGGGAGATCATATGTTACTCATGATGCACTCACCGGATCTTCTCTATAAGTTCATCCTCGGGAAGCGACGACTTGAGGAATTCCACTTGATATCCTTGTTTGCTAAGGATATCACGGCCCGTCTGGTTTACGTTTTCCAAAAGCAAGACCTTGATATCCTCTGTGGCAAATGGCTTCAGGTGCTTCGCATTAACGATGGGACCCAAGCGAGTTGCGAAAGCTGAGCCACTATGGCTAGACGGAGCGGACTGGAAAGAAGCGTTCGGTGAAGTCGAGAAGCTCTGGCTCTGCGAAACATTAAGGCTCAACGTATCTTTGCCAGTTTTGATGTCCCTTGCAGACGCAGCCATAATTTCTTCTATCAAAGGCGCGGAATGTGACTCTGGAAAGGGGATCGTTCTGAGTTCATAGAAAAGAAATTAGATAGAGACGAAAGTACGGCAGTCTGATGAGTCACTTACTATTAACACAAAACTTCTAGCGCTTGTCCGTCCTTGTAATTTGGTGAGAATTGAGAGGCAAGGGCTGTAGGTGTTCGGAGTAAGGCACCGTAGTGAGTTTCTGTTATAAGAAAATTTTATTAATCACTTCTCAGTTGCGCTATGGATTGTACCATTGGATTTGAGTCATACTGTCAAGTTCGCACCAATTAACCTCCAGTGGCCAACTTATACAGAATAGCTCAGGATATTCAAATCGTTAACGGAGTATGTCCCGCATTTAAGAGTGGTTGGTCGTGTCTGTGCAAGTCTAACAATGACCTATCCATATACAATATGACAAGGTTACCACGCATTACTATCGTCATTGACATAGCTTATACCCTCACCACCTCCGGGGTCGGAGGAGTGGCGGAGGGACAAGGAGCGAAATTTCAGAGGGAGGGGCAAGGTGGGGCAGCCTCGTTCAATCGATATTTTTGAGTGATGCACACCGGCTTTCGAATTCCAGACCAGACAATTGCATTAATGGCCACTAATTGGCACACTCCGTGTCGCTATTTGCATGTGCAAGAAGTCTGGACCTTCTCTAGCAGAAGGGATTTTTTGAAGCGATGAACGCGATAGCTACTGTACGAAGCCGTCCGTCTGCCATTCTTGAAAATCGACATCCATTGCGTCATCATTTGGAATGGATGAATGTTGAGCTTCCTTTATTTCATCACAGCATGGGTTCAAAAGCCTAGGGTGTCCATAGAATACCACATATTTAAGAGGTGGGAGAAAAAGATAACTTCAAGAAACCTTGACAATTCAAATAAGTGGTCCTATGACGGACACAGAGCGAGCCATAGACCAATGGATCGCGCTGCAGAGCTGTATAGACGAAAGAGTAATTTGAGCAATTGGCTTTGTAGGTAGGCTCCAGTCTCTTGAATTACAGTTGCATGTCCTTTAGGTTCCTGGACACTTCGTCCGCGCCGCCCGAGCATTTCGTGGTAGGCTTGGATCGGGTCTTGGTTGAAGTGCTATCTTTCGGAAGTTCCTTGGTGTAAGGTAGAAATTCCGGCGCACCAGGAATATATTTCCTGAGAGGTTCTGGTACAATAAACCCCTGCCTGTTGTCAGTACTAGACACATTGACCACGGTGAAAGAATTGCTCATACATCTTCTGTTTGGTAGTTCTCAAGCACGCAACAGAGAGTCCTCTCCGTAGCGCATAGTGTAGCATTTAGCGCATGGACATATGATTTCTTCGCGTCGGTGGTTTTCTTAGGGCCATATCGAATTCCTAGAGCGCGTGCTTGATAGTCGGTACAGTTGGAGCAAGAAACTAGCTCCTTGTACTCTTGCTGGAAAGGAAACCAGGCTTCAAGGTCGTACTTCTTCGCTGCGGCATTGTTCAAAGCACCCGAAACTATGGAAACAACCTGGTAGGGAAGCCCCAGAGATTTGTAGAACTCCTCCGAAGTCGAGATCATTTCGTCAAAAGCTTTCCAGGAATCCTCGGGTTTGGTGAGGACGAATTGCTCGATCTATTGCCAAGTGAGTTCTCAGAGCAACACCTTGAATAAAATCTATGTCTAACCTTTTCGAATTGATGGACACGGAAAATCCCCCAAGCATCTTTTCCGTGAGCTCCAGCTTCCTTGCGGTAGCAGGTGCTGTATCCAGCATATCTGGAACTTTATAAGCCTCAAAAACCAGGAGAGATGCATTGCTTTGCTTACCTGATTGGAAGATCCTTGTCTTGGAGCCATTCATTATCATGTAGAGCTGATAAGGGTTGCTCCGAAGTAGCAATGAGATACTTGTCGGTAGCTTTGTCCTCGCTCTCCGTGACTTTGTAGAGCTCTTCATCAAACTGCTCGAGCTGGGCAGTCTTTGCCATCATCTCTTTAAGCATGAAGTGAGGTGGTTGGTTTGGCTTGTATCCACGTTTCCAGAGGAATTCCAGCCCATAGTTGACAAGCGCAAGATTCAAGAAAAGGCCGTAGCCAGTTAGGCAGTATCCACGGTGGCCAACAACCTTAACTCCACGCTCCGGGTCGTAGCCATCAAGCCGAGTGAGGACCTCATGATGCGACAGGCAATTGGGTTTTTCGGCAACGAAGCCATCCGGGAACCATGTCCTGATGACAGAATTATCATCCTACAGAATCCAATTGATATCGATCAGTCAAGTTTCGACCTTTCCAGCAGGGCATCACCGACCTCATTATTACTGACAGGAACCGAGTCATGAACGTAGTTGCCGATCGTTCGAATCTTCTTGTCCCTAAGATCCTCCTTCTGCAAGGCGACACTCTCTGCCTCTTTCCGCTGACTCTCCAGCTTTGCCTTCTCCTCCAGAAGACTGGTTGCGTCCTCCTTGTTCTAGATGATCTCTAAGGTCAGTGAGAGTAGTCTCCTGAAAAGCTGAAATAAAAGCCCCCACCTTCCTCTTTTTGCCGATCTCCTTGAGAAGGCCATTGAGCTTGGAATTGATTTGGGAAACCTCGTATCGTGCTGCAAGATAAACCATAAGATTATTCTGGCGCCATAAAATCTGCATAATTGGATGACATACCCTTACGAGCTTCTTCGTATAAGGAGATAACCTCGTCAACTGCAGCTTCAGGGGCGGACCTTCTCCTCTGGCTCTCCCTGATCTTATTTGGATCTCCACCGCGGTCTGTGATAAAATCGGCAAGGTCGAGCATTTTCTAATATATCTTTGACAAGGATTCGATAGGTATGAATTGGGTAGTCGGGTCCGTTAAGAAGTCGCTGTTGCTGGTTGTTTGATCAAATGTGCAACGACTTCGGCCGGGGCGGGGTGAGGGGCACGAGTTTTGCTCGACATTTCTCCGATGCGTATGGTGAGTAAAACCTAGGGCACCCGCGCTATCTAGCGCCTGAGTCACTGGTCAGCAACTCAGCCAACTCCATTGTAATGCAATCAAACTTCATCTAGGCATGTCTCTTTGCGCTACTTTTAGATAAATAGCAAGTTGCAGAAGTCTCCTCATAGCCTTGTAATAGTTTATTTTCGATACAGTTAAGACTGCTGCATATTAGAATCCACTCCGCTCTTCTCAGTACTAATTTCTTAATGAGGTTGCTGCCTACAAATTTAGATCAATAAAACACAATTCGCCATAATAACAGCACTTCTAGACCCAGGCATTATTAGTATTACTACATACAGGAGACGCCGCATCTGAAACAAAAGGGAAGAGATAAAATAAGACAGGGATCTATAAGTTTGCAGGCTGATCGTCACATTAAAGCACACTTGTTACCACCACCTGGCTGGGATGGATTCTGGGATTTTTCAATCTCCCCAATCATCAACTCGAAAGCTTTCGCAACATTGTAATCAAGACGAGCACTAGCTTCCGTAAATGCACAGCGAAACTCTTCACCTAGCTGTCGGCCTTCGTCTAAGGATACTTGGCGCTGTTCAGGCTTGAGGTCACTCTTATTTCCCACGACGACCAGGGGAACATAATCCGCTCCCTACGATTATACTTCAGTGTGAGGAAGCATCAATTGTAAACATAGAAAACTTACGAGATGATTCAGTATCTTGTCCCTGATGACCCTTACCATATCAAAAGATTGACGGGACGCCACGGAGTAGGCAATAATATATCCATGAATTCCGATGAAATGTTTTGAGTTCAATATACTGTACTCGTCCTGACGCTCAAGGTTAGCGTCTGCGATCAATGCGCGCACCGATATGGTCCTCACTTGACCGGCTGTATCAACTATCTCTGTTGCATAATCCTGACCGTTGTATTTGATGATTTGACTGAAGGTGTTCTCAATCGTCGGGTAATAACTCTCCACAAAATGATGTTCAACAAACCGAACCGTAAGTGAGGATTTGCCTTTGTGATTAATGTCAGCTAAGAATGCGGTAACTTGGTGCGCAGCACATACCCACGGAGCGACTGCCAACAATAGCTATCTTGCGTTGTTTTGGCGCACTAGGCATTTTGACAGCCCTGGAGAGATGATAATAATAGCAGAAGAAAACAACACAAGGGTCCCTGCGGAGATAATGGCGCCTGGCAATAATGGCCAGAACGGCGGCGGATGGATACTAGCCGCTATAGAATCATGAATAACCAAGATAAATCTGGGAACGACGTCAGGAAATGGTGAACCCCATTTAACTCTCGGAAATGCAGCACTGATGATGGGTGACTTAGTAAGGGTGGCGAACACCTCAAAGAGCTCAGACAGGAAAGTTGCATTCGGACGCAAACACGTCAAACGAACGGTTGTAGGGCTGCCCGGGGGAGCTCCCACCAACACTACAAGTGGACAGATTTTATAGGTAGCAAAATTTCCACACGGCATCTATGGCCTGGCAATCTAGGTGCTTACTATATTATAGGTGTGAATATATTTGTGGTGACTTCCAGACTACCCATAAATGTTTCAGCCATACAAGGGATCCCTTATCTTCCGAACTCCGCAAATTATAAGTTGATTAAGAGATAATGGGGTTTGTCATAACGGTCGCCAGCGACTAATTACTAGGTTCTGCATAGTACTAGACAACGGCACCTAAACAATAGAGGATATAAGCGCATATCCGTCTTGGTACATCGAGGCGGAGCCGGTATTCCCTTTCAGATCTCGCTACATCTGATGAGCAGGTCTCTCCCACAGGCGTACCTGACTGATGATTTGCTCCATTCGTTCTGTGAGTTTAGATTCCCCTTCCTCCCACGTCTCAAGTACGCGAGTACCTTTTTCAACCTCTCTATGGTACTGCAGGAACTTTTCAGCGGTTGACAAAATCAAGGCTAGTGTATCTCCATTTTGAGAGTCCTTGACCAAAAAACGAGCTCGTCTATCGTGACAAATCGTAAGTAAAAGGATAGACAAATATCCTGCAACGACATTCTTGTGCACTTCAGGCACGGAGTGCGCCTTTATTCAGTCAGAAGATTTTGATCAAATTGAGTATGTCTCTTACCTGATCCATAGCATTTACACTACTAGAAAACTGTTGTAACAGCTGGTGAAAGTAAGGGGCCGCACTACCATCGGCATGTACCAGTATAGCTCTGGACTGCTCAGTCTTCTCTGACAAATTTATGAGAGTGCCCAGAGCCAAGATGACTTCATTAAGGGCGTCGCCCTCCAGATCGATAGAGCGAATGGAGACATCGCAAAAATTTTTAGCAACGATTTTAGCAAGTCCAGAAACAAGTTCCCGAGATGCAAAGCTGACGCAGAGTGTTGGCTCCCTGTTAGTAAGATTCAATATCACCCGAACGTAGGACATTGAAACCTGACGAGTGCGATCATGATGATCCAGGAATAAAAGACCGTGGAGCTGAGAAAGACGCTGGAAACATAGGCAGTGTTCGCGGTCAAAAGATCCAGATACCACAGAGTAGTTTTCAAGAATTGAGAATAACGCCAGCAAAAAGTGGGTTTCATTTGCCGGTGTAGGACCATTCATGTTCCCAGAAGCCTTGGCTATCATCAAGTCAACAAGCCTATTTAACAGGGAGGCATGGATAGAGCAGATAGTGTGACTCCTCTGTCGAAGAACTTTCAAGGATGATTCGGTGCACTCGACCGCCAGTAACCGAGGCGACAGGTATGGCGAAGATGCACCTATGACAGGTAGCAGACGAGACCGAATACCTCTGACTGAAGCTTGCGCTGTTCTTGATAGGCCGATTGAAGGGTCTCGCGCTAAAGCGTTGAGGTCGTCATCCATGTCTAGGAGTTGAGGTAAGAGTTCGAGGATCTTTGTCCATACGGCTTCTGAAAAAATATGAGAAGCATGACCGCCATTTATTATAAGTTTGTAAGCACTAAGCACAAGCGAGGCGGATACAATGTCGAGGTCGTTCAGCGTGCAGTTGACCAGTCGTTCGTCAAATCCTTGCTCAGAGAAACGATAGACGAACTCGAAGTCCAGGAGCTTTACGCATAACTCAGCAATCCCACGGCACCTTCCCGATGATGTAGTATGTGCACCTTCAATGTCCTCGAAAAGTGAGTCAACGACTTCTCGGAATCGAGCGTTGTCACCGGCCTGTCGAAGCTCGTGAATACTTCGAACAGGTTTCGTATCGGATGTATCATCTTCTTCAGGCGGTATGCGCGAAACATGCGCACTACGCAGTGCTTTCTCCGTATCAAAGCGGTAGGAACTTCCTATAACGTGTGGCTCGGAGTCCGTCAAGCTGAGTGGGTCATTCAAGAACGAGCGCTGTCGCGAATACGTAACTCTCGAAGATCGGGATATGGAAGGTTTGGGAGCCGTGAAATTTTCCTGGAAACGCCCAGGATCACGAATTCCTAATTTAACTGATTCCCTGGTCGAACCTGGACGTGAAGTGGCTGACTCCGCTTCACCAGCGACATGTACCTGGGAAGAATGCGCCGACTTAGGAACATTATCTGAGATCGGAATGATAACTGCGTCGTCTTTACCTGTGGTGCCCAGCGAGTCGACTAACCGTTTCCGTGTGCAAGTCGGATCATCCTTTTGAGATACGCTCAGGGCATCATCTCCTTCAAGCTCGCGTCCTATAGGCTGAGAATTGTGCTTCTGTCGGCAAGCAGGGCGCCAGTATGAAGATGAAGGTTGATTGTCGTCACGATGGGATATCTCCGGGAGAATGTCATCATTGCTGCACAGGCTGATGTCCGCGGACGCTTGCGAGTTGATTTGACTCCGTGTACGATCTCGGCACGTCTCTTCATTTGTCAACTTCCTCCGCTTTCGCTGCATGACACTACGCTCATTTTCCCGTTTGCTGGTGGAAGAACTGGCTAGTTTTACTTGTGAGTGGATCAATTTAGATAATGGAGCTAACCACTCACTTGAGATTTTCGATCGGGGTGAGTGTTGAGACGATTTAATAGATGACTCTGGTGGAGAAGATGCTGTGAATCCATCAATTGGTGAAGTAGGCGAAGTACGAGATGTCGATGATCTTGTGGAGTTATCCCCTAAACTTCGTAGAAGGGGTTCAAGTCGATTCAAAGGCGATTTACCATACGTCACCTGCCGCTTTCTATCCGCAGACATGCTGATAGCACGCGTTATAAAGAGCCGGAAAGATGAAGCCAATCTTTGAGTCACAAGATATCAAGGATCTATCATGTCACCGAAGGGCGGAGTACTCAACATGACTGCTAGGCAATCACCTAGAGGAAGTATCTGGAGTAGGATGCAAGAAAGTCGACCTTGAACTTGGGCCTCGATAGAGTTCATTATCCTGTGAATGACTAATACCGTCACCCTCAACAAAGAATTAAAGAGACGCCATAAACTAAACCGTGATAGTATGGGATTCGACTCCAATATTACAATCAGTATACTACATCCGGTCCTGATAACCTTGTCTTCCTACTCCGAATTGTCGGTTAAGACGCTGCTAGCAGATGCGGGCAGAAGAATAGGATAAGTCGAGTTCAGCGCTGATATGCCCCTATCGCGTATGTGATCTGTACTACTGCTGTCTGCCGCAACTATGGTACATAGTACAATCGATGTGGTCAATTTACTTTCGCAACATTACTGTTAAATGTAGAACTCTAATTGTGCCACCGACAAGATCAACCGATTATGAAGAGACGACGCGCTATACTCGATTGGGGCCACGTCCGGCAACGCGACATTTACCTTGTCTTCGTTCTTATTTCTCTTGACAGGATCCAACTCCCAAAGAATCCGCCAATCGCGCCGTTTTTGCAGAAACAAAACCCGCTTTTGAGATTAGGTCATCTAGACGCTAGGGCCTTCTCGCATAGCTAACAATCTGCGTTAGCTTCGTCAGTTGATAACAGCTCTATCCTCGATTGTATACCTCATCCCACCTTGTTACCATGTCAGTCATGAGTGGACCAACTGAACCTATTCCCTCGCCAGCTCAAGGGGTTGGTCCAGTTTATCGATCAGACAGGGAGAAGCCTACAGCAACAGTATCGAAAAGCATATCCTACGAAAATGTCCATGTCCTTGCCCAGACTCCGCAACTGATAGCACTTCTAACGTAGGTCGATGATCGCACATGCGAAGCCGTCTTTTCTCACCACTGACAGTCTACCAGTATGATTAGAGACCAAAATACAGGTCGCGCTGATTTTATCTTCTATTCGAACCGGATAATCCGCCTATTGGTAGAAGAAGGTCTCAATCATCTTCCGGTTGTTGAACATTCTGTCACTACTCCTGTTGGTCGTTCATACCTTGGCGTTAAGTTTGAGGGGAAAATTTGCGGCGTTTCAATCATGCGAGCAGGAGAGGCTATGGAACAGGGATTGAGAGATTGTTGTCGCTCTGTCCGAATAGGCAAGATCCTCATCCAAAGGGACGAAGAAACTTGCATGCCGAAACTCTTCTACGAAAAACTACCTACTGATATTTCAAATCGATGGGTCCTTCTCCTCGATCCAATGTTCGCAACAGGTGCGTGCCATTGTTCGGCAGCGCGGTATGAAACATAACTAAAGGAAAATAGGGGGATCTGCAACACTCGCTGTTGAGACTTTAAAGGCCAAAGGTGTGCCTGAGGAACGTATACTTTTTCTTAACCTTATTGCAAGTCCTTCGGGTGTTGCAGATTTCGCGCAACGGTTTCCCAAGCTCAGGGTTGTGACCGCCTTTATCGACCAAGGTCTTGATGAAAAGAAGTAAGCGCCCAGCAATGACAGTGAGGATCGCCCCAATGCTGAGATGTCTCAATAGGTATATAATTCCTGGCCTCGGGGACTTTGGCGACCGCTACTATACTCTGTAGTACTAGTCTCAAGGAAGTACAGGGCTCCCTAGGCATGCTGTATGAACGAGTCTTTCAAAACAGCAAGAGCCAAACACTTAATGCAGCACAGCTGTGCGGCGAGGTGTAATCGTCAGGGCATCGTACCTAGGCGAATTATAACATATAAGGAGGGAATTCATGAACTCTTCGCATTTGAAACGGGAATGTGTTATGATTAATAATCCCATTAGTCCTCCACAAAGTCTCCGGCATGCTCTGCAACACCAATGCCGCGGCCATCCGGTGAGTAGGTCCGGGAACTGGGGCGTGTGGTGAAATCATCGGCTTCATATTTACTAGCAGTATCCTTGGCAACCGCATCACAAGCATCAACCCAGTCGGAGTATACATCAACAGCAGCGGAAAGATCTGCAAATAGAAAGTGGTTAGTTAGGGTGAGTTTAAGTAGAAAGTCTTAATGCTTACAGTTGATGCCAGTTTGGAATCTTTGTCCGCAAACCTTGCAGGATAAATGACCCAAGCCTAGCTTCTTGTCTAACTTCACCACAATTGAATTCTCGTGATTGCAGAAGAGGCATGCAAACGTGCTCGGAAGAGGCTCTTTCTATTCCTTGAAATCAGCTCCGATCAAGTAAAAGTGAAATTGCCATACCTTTTTGGGCTGCTGGGGTTGGCGGCTTGACTTCTTACGTTTGCCCTGTGATTTATCATGTTAATATAACGTCACGCATCCAAAATTATTCAGCTAAGGTTCACAATTGGTGAGTGGGATAAGCTTACCATTCTCGAAATATGCAGATGAGAAATGGAAGTTATAACTTCGTGGTCTGGTCGACAAAAATATCTAACCGGAGCTGGCAAGTTAGCCTTTCGAAGGGCAGTGCAGATGTTTCAAACGATGCAAACTTTTAGGCTGTACCGGAGTACTGAGAACCTGATGAGCTGGTGCTTTATGAAAGTTAGGTGGGTTCTGGACATACCGTAAATCTTTCACATGCGGAGCCTCAGCCCCACTACTCTACTTCTGGGAAACCTGCCAGTGCCGGTAGTACTCTGTAATTCTTGAGATTTTTGAGTAGTCACTCTTGAGCAAGGAGTATATACTATATGCACCTGTCGTGTATGTGCGTGCTACATTATCGGTCTAATTACAGAGAATATGACTTCCAGAACAGAAACCTCGTAAATTCGTGGATGTATGGTTTCATCCCCGTTGAACGGCTTGGCTCTAGAAACTGATTAACGTAAGACATTTAGAACCGAAGCAGAAAAGCCTCTAAGATATGCAGGGAGCAAGGAATACTGTAGGTATCTTGGGTAGCCTGGATTAGGATGCCACACTACTATGGAAGTTGGCAAGGAAGGCCTGAAGTATTACAAGTGCTACTAATCAACATTCTGCTCGGAGTGGTGCGTAGACTAAGTAACGTAGTCAATTTCCGAAATATGAAATCACTGTTGACAGGCCAAGATTTTCAAACTATGAGGGTCAGAAATGCGAGAGTAGACTCACATACTTTGCAAAATTGATCTCAAAGAGCGTGGGGAAGGCGATTCACGTGATACCATCATCTTTTGTCCAATCACACAAGCCCGTGTTTGTGGGTAGCATATTACGTAAGGTAACGATAGGGCCAGAGTCTCGCTTAATGGAACTTTTCTGTGGGATTTCGTTCACAACTTCTTGTCCGTCGAAACCGCGGCAAGCAGCACGAGTCGACCCGACCACTCCCACCGAATTGCGTTGTTCAACAACTCGTCTGTCTTCAATTAGTGAAAGATAGGCCCGAGTCGCAATTATGGCTGTTGGAAAGTACGGCATTCTAAACCCGGACTGTGGCCACCGTGCAAACATTTGAGCCCGTTGCTAATGGACGGCTAGGAATAAGCGCTTGTCGAAGGGCAAGAAGGGTATCAAGAAGAGGACTGTTGATCCCTTCACCAGGAAGGATGAATACTCTGTGAAGGTATGCGACCGGATTGTAACCAGATCTGGTACCTCGCTGACTAGAATTAGGCACCCTCTACCTTCGCAAACCGAGAGTGAGTTAAATACCGATTAATCGTCTTGGACAACTTCGTTCATTGAGAGGTGGACTGACTGAAATGTGTGAAGCGTCGGGAAAACCCTGGTCAACCGCACCAGTGGTCTGAAGAACGCCAATGATTCGTTGAAGGGCCGTATCTTTGAAGTCTCTCTCGCAGATCTACAGGGCGATGAAGACCATGCCTTCCGCAAGGTCAAGCTCCGCGTGGACGAGATCCAAGGAAAGAACTGTCTCACCAACTTCCACGGTCTGGACTTCACTACCGACAAATTGCGTTCCCTTGTGCGCAAGTGGCAGTCGCTTATCGAGGCCAACGTGACCGTGAAGACAACCGATGATTATCTCCTACGCCTTTTTGCTATCGCTTTCACGAAAAGACGCCCCAACCAGATCAAGAAAACTACATACGCTCGTTCTTCTCAGATTCGCGCCATCAGGAAGAAGATGACCGAGATCATGCAGCGGGAGGCCTCCAGCTGTTCTCTTGCCCAGCTGACGTCAAAGCTAATCCCGGAAGTTATCGGCCGCGAGATTGAAAAGGCCACGCAGGGGATCTACCCCCTTCAGCATGTGTGTATCCGTTTGGGAGATTTACAGTATTCTCACTGATCAATGTACCAGGTCCACATCCGCAAGGTCAAGCTCCTTAAATCTCCCAAGTTCGATCTCGGTGCCCTGCTCAACCTGCACGGCGAGTCAACGACCGACGACAAGGGCCAGAAGGTGGAGAGAGAGTTCAAGGAACAGGTGTTGGAGAGTGTTTAGGGTACAATTATCCCCTAGCCCTGTAGCTGTGGTTGACGTCAGTTCGACTCTGATGAGTTGTCTATACTGTTGCGGTGTGAGATAAGCAAAAAAACGGGATAGTGCTGTAACCGCCAATGATACTTTTTCCGAGTCCTTAGCTCACGATCGTATCTGATATTCTTACCCAGAATGCCCTTGAGTTCTCAAATATCAAAGGTTAATAAGCTCTTTACAGGTGTGGCTAGTCTCTAGCCAAGAAACACCTCTACCGAGCGATTTTACAAGGTGCGCATGGCCTCAAATATCGAGGCAATTTGTATAAGATACTGGTGTTATATATATATTGTTCCGGTGTGTCCAAAAGCTTCTAGTAATTTGATGATTGACAGGTTTGGTGTCCTTTTTCCTTGCACGAATCAGAGGAACCTAATCATGTTCCATGTCTAGTAATTGCAACATAGCACTCTGGCTCTGGTACCATGGCTGTGACCAGTGATCTTTACTTTCAATTGGGTAATGATAGAAGCTATATTATCTGTGATGGCTGTATATATCATGGCCAAAAAAATGGCAGGGTTTATTCAGGTACTGACTATCATGATTATCCTTGAGACAGCAGGCTAATTTAGATGTAACAGGCAGGTTAACCTATGCACTTGTATAGGTATCTAGTAAAAATAATATCAATAAAGTATAACTAATTAGTATACTAGCTGAATTATTTATAGGGTCTTACTAGGAATGTACTCCACAAGCAAGCCATGCACACAAGTGAGCCGCGCAGTCTGAGCAACTATACTATACCTAGATATTTAAAGCCATCCCAACAACCAAAGCATGTATGTTGCAATGAGCAAGGGTTTGATTGATGTATAAATTATAATTAATTATTGTTTTTCTCTAGAGCTACGCTAATGATATCATTTAATATTCTGCCCGGCGGCAGACTGCCTGGGTCACGAGCCGGGCCATCACCTCGATATGGGATACGGCAACACCTATAGTTCCTATAACTATAGGTCATGTAACCCATGCCTTCCTTCCCAGGCATCTGTTGCCCTGCTTGTTTCTTGAACAATTAGTTGTTGTCATCTCGTGACTTTCTCCTGGCAAAGGCCCTGACGTCGTGTCATAACAATAACATAGAAAAATAAAGCTTAGACTATTGAAAAGGTATCTGTCAGATTTTCTATACCTCTATATTCTAATATATTAAGACATGCTTTACTTACCTATTTAAGAATATAATATTTAGAGCCATACTAGAGTAAGATGTCCTATATATTATATTATTTAGAAATTAATTAAACATACATTGTTGCCATATCCCATATCGATCCTGGCTCGCGGCTCGTAATGATGGCTCGGCTCATGACCCAGGCGGTTTGCCGCCGGGCAGAATATAAATAATATTATTAGCATAGCTCTAGAAAAACAATAATTAATTATACTTTATATATTAATTACCCCTTGCTTATTACAACAAAATGGTAGCATGTTTTTTTATCTAAGATATTAAACAGGCTTTTTTTTTATACTAATATTAACTTAGGACCTCTAATTAATCTTGCTATGCTATCTAATATCCAAGATAGTAACTAATAAGCTACTAAGCTACTAATTAGCCTGATTGAACTTATTTATTAGCTCTAAAATTTTTATTAAGTAAGATCTAGTTTTAATAAATTTAATAATAAAACTATTTTATTAATTTTATTACTATATTAACTTCTAAACTATTATAGGCCTCTAGGTTTATATATTTACTAGAATAAAATATAAACCAAGCTATCTTATATCAAGCTATTTAAAACTTTTTATAAATAAATAGATAAATAAACCAGAATATTTTAAAAAAGGTTTATATCTAGTACAGGAACTAGCCTCTAATTATTTTTAATTATTAGCTAGAATATTTTCTAAGATATATATAGCTATAATTATAATTATTAGCCTATCTAGGCAAGAATAATAAACTTAATTTTTTTTTTACTATCTTACAGGAGCAGCCAAAATATATATTAAAAATTATATTAAAATTTCTAGAAACTGCTTTTTAACTAGAAAAAATACCAGGTTTTTAAAAAAAAAGCATGCCTGTTTTTTAACCTGTAATTTTTTTAATCTGCCTTTTCTATATTTAGGCTTTATAGTATACTACTATATTTTTTATTTTTTAACCTTTTTAACTAATTTCTTGTTTATTAATAAATACCTATAAAAAAGCCAAGAAATAATTAAACAATTATTATACTAATATTTTTAATTAGATTTTTGGCCTACTATATTACTAATATTTAAATAATTAAAACCTATTTATTTATTATTATAAGAACTATTTTTAAAGTCTTTTCTGGTAAATATAGGCTTTTAAAATAAGCCAGAACCAGGTTTAAAATTTTTAAATCCCGTGTTATTAAGCTCTAGTTTTTTTCTAGCTTAATTAACCTAGCAGGATTAAATAAATTATTTAATAATTTATATTTTTTACTTTGCAAGAAACTCCAAGACCATGTATAAAAAATAGCTAAATAACAAAATATTTTTAAAAATAATTATTTATTAAGATTTTAAATAATTTTTTTAAAAAAATATAATACCAGGTATGTAATTAAAATTAGGACCAGTACCATACTAAATACTATTAATAAAATATTTATATATTAAAAGAATTAGCTGAAGAAATAATAAATTTTATACTAAAAAAGTAAATTTTGCTATTTTTTATATAATTAAAAATAATTTTTTATACAAGGCAAGCAGCTATAGTTTTTATTCTAATAAATATTAAAAAATATTTTTTTTTAAATAATTATAAAAATATTGGCTCTAAACTAATAAAAGCAAACCTAGACTAATTTTACTAAAAAATAAAAAATATTAGATATTTTTATTTTAATTAAATTAATAATAACAGCATGTTAACTAAAAAGCAAGATTTTAAAATTTTTTATTAAAATATTTATAGTTTTATAAATTATATTTATATAATACTTTTTACAAAAAAGCTAGTTATAAAAATTAATATTTATAATTATTTTTAAAACTTAGCTTTTAAACAGTATACTATTAAGCTTATTTTCTATAAAAAAAATAGCTTTAAAACTTATTAAAAAAAATAGTTAAGTATTATATAACAAGATTTATATTACTTTGGAAATTTTTCTGCAACTTAAAATTAATTAGTAGCCATGATCTTTTAGTATTAGAGTTAAATATATTAAGATCTACCAAGAATTACTTTTATACAAAGTAATTTAATAAAAAATAATTATAAATTTAAAAAAAGCCAAGTAAAAGAGGTTGTATATAAAAATCTTAAAATTAAATTAATAATATATTTTTAAAATATTATAAAAACTATTTACCTAATATTAGCCTAAGACCTAAAAAAATAATAAAAAAATAATAAACCTAACTAGGCCTAACAGTAAATTTTTATATTACTATGGTTTATAAATTAATTTTTTATTTTGCAAACATGTATCTAAAGCCTAAGTAATATAATAATTTTAATTTTAATTTTTAAAATAATATTTAAACCTCTCCTGCTAAAACCTAGGAAATTAAAATATTAAAAAAATAAAAATAAAATAACTAATATATAAACTGGTCTAGTAAAATATATCTAAAATAAAAAAAATTATAACAAAATAAAATCTTAAACTTTAATTTTAAAACTAATAATAAAAATAATCAATTATATATATACTTCTGTTATTATAAGAATAAAAATAGGCAAAATTAAAACTAATATAAATATAGATACTGCTGCTTAGATAAATATTATAAGTATTAAAAATTTAAACTATATTAAGCCAAGATAATATATTTTATTATACAAGTATATAATAAACGGACTAAAATTATTACTAGGGTTTAAAAATTACTAATTTAAAATCAATTATAAATATATTTAAAAAATTTATTAAAAAATCTAAATTTTTTTATTTTAGATTATTTTAAAAATATTATTTATTAATATTAGTTCTAGCAGAAATGAGTAGTAGTTTTAAAATATTACATTTTTTTTAAATTAATATTAATTTATAAAAGGCTGCTAAAATTATGTTTATATATTTATAATTATTACTATTTTTAATAAATATAATATTTATAAAACTAAAAATAAAAATTTAAAAAATAACCTGCTAGAAATATTTAAAATTTTTTTGTAATAATATACTAACTTATTAAATTATAACTATTAATAGGCAAACTTTTTGTTATAAACTAATTTATTTATTTTTGCAGAATTAGTAATATATATTAAAAATTTAGAATATAAATTTAATTTTTAAAAAGCCCTGCAGGAGCTTTAATTTTTTTTTATTTAAAAAAAAATAATAGTTTATAACTATATATAAATTATTATAAACTTAATAAAATAACAGTTAAAAATTAGTATTTTTTATTTTTTTATATTAAAAATTTTAAATTAACTTTTAAAAACAACCATTTTTTTTAAAAATTAATTTAAAGAATGCCTATAACTAAATACAGTTAAAAAAAATTAATAAAAAATAGTTTTTTAATATTTTTAAAACTATTTTAAGTATATAATAATATTTTTTAGTTTAATATTTTTATAATATTTTAAAAAAAATTTTATATTTATAAAGCTTTACAATCTTTTCTTAATTTTATAAATTTTTATTAATATTTTAGTTAAAACTTGTCCAGTATTATATTACTATTAATAAATTTAATAAAAAAAATAACTTAAAAAAAAGGGTTAGAGCTTTAAAGCTAAATAATAATAAAAGAACAGTAGTTTATAATTTTTTTTTAAAATATTTAAAAAAATATTTCTGTTATAATACTAACTTTAACACGTAAAAAAAAATTTAAGTTAAAATTAATATACATAAAAAAAAAGCTAGTATTTATTTCTAGACTTGTTAAACCACGGGTTGGGGCGGGTTTTCAGGGCTAGCTGATCCGCCCGCGCGGGTTTTGGGGTGGGTTACCTAGACAGTAAACCGCCCATGGGTTAAGCAAATAATCTTAACCCAACCCAGATAACCCAAATAACCCAAGTATGCAGATCGCTGCCTATAAAGGTATTGATCTACATACTTAAATAAAATACT